>JARFJB010001270.1:2274908-2439908 GCA_036346205.1 Vesta saturnalis
CAAAATTGTGTAGGTATCTGTTTTTTTAATAAAATTTAATTCAGATGAGTGATTAATGGCAATGTAATGTATTACTTCCGGATTACCTGTCATAAATGAGCTGCAATCAATGGTTACTTGTAAAAAAGTGACCACAAGCAGTGGTTACCATGATTTGAATTATTTACTCCCACTTTAAGTAAGTGTGAGCGAGAGGCAAGGTATGTGCGCGCTGCTTAGTGCTGTAGACGAAGATACAAGCCACTCGTTTTTGGAGTAAAGAACGCTATGACCATTATCATGGCAATATCTCATATACGATTACCAACTGTAATAGTTCATATAAAAAAAAGAATTACGGCATCTGGAATGCGGACCCTTACCGTCTTACATATTTTCTGCAAATTATTTAAAACCCATTTCCTAACAAGAGCAACATTTTCTTTCTTGCTCTCCAAATTTTGTTCTGATAAAGCCATTTCGTTTGTGGACATTGGATTTCTTCACACTGCACATCTAAGATAATGGCTGATGAAACCTGGCTTGGACCGGCTGAATATAAATTTACATCATTATTTTCGGTCGACTACACTTGGTTCTTTTCGGTGATAGTGCCTTCGGTAGACAATAGTTTTTCTAAGTCTTCGTCTGAATTGACATCAAGCAGAGCTACATGTGGAATAGATGAAACTTTCAGCCCTACTTTCAACGATTTTTTGTGTTATTATCCTCCAACACGTACTTAGATGTTTTCTATTGTCTTGATTTGCTCTTTCTACTAACCCTTGGCTCTAAGAGTGTCTCTGTTTATCATGTACAATTTTCAATTCAGGCTACATGTCACAAACTTCCTGACCAACTTTATTGGCGAACTCTTTGCCGTTATCGCTCTGAAGAATACTTTGTTCACTGAATATTATAAAAATATCAAGTAGTACATATGCAACTTCTTCGGCTCTTCTGCCCTTGAGCGGACAAAGCTTCACAAACTTCGTGAGATTATCTTGGTATAAAATTATAAATTTATGCTCATCATCTCCTTGTGACTGCATGTCAATTAGGTCTACTTGGCGCATTGCATCCATTTCGCCACTAAGAATATGTTTAGACGCTAAACCTTCTTTTGGAGCGTTTTTGTCATAGTTGCCACATGATTTTAAATAAATGACAATCATTTCTTTCGTAATATTTTTATAGCGCAAATTTAACTCTTTCTCCATTCGGCTTCTTCCGCCATTTCCAACTGTTAGGTGGGTGTCACTTAAAATATGAAATATTTCTTCTTTGTGCACGTAATACATAATTAAGTTATATTCTTTTATAAGAACAATCAGTTTTTCTATTTCTCCATAGTCATGACATCTGGTTTTTTCGACACTTTAAACTTCGAAGATTTCACTTTTAGAATCATAACCTTCGTTAGCAAAACTGAATACTTTAACCTTTTATTGACAGCAGCTCATTTAGTCTTTCGTCAAATCGACGATTTACACAATACTCTAATAATTAGCCAATGATGGAATACAATTGCGATCGGCTCGACGGTATTAGTTCTCAGTTCTACCCTGAATTAAGAAATAGCACACAATACAATCGTCTGTATTCGTTTTCAATGCAAAGCTAAACAAACACAATGTGTCGCGTGCTTCAATTGGTCAGCGCGAGTCCCGCGTTTGTTTCTTTATTCTTGTCAAATATTACTGAAACAGTTGCAGATTTCAAACATATAAAAATACCAGTATACAGATTTTAAAATTATAAATTAACAATAATTTTTAATTACAAAATTTACCTTTGAACTTATTCGTTCAAAACAAAACTTATAATAATTTAATATTAGCCAAATTGCTTTGGTTTGTGCGAATCCTTACGATATTGCAGGCCCACATTCCATTAATATAAGTAATTTAATTGTATTCTCATTACATTTAGGAATTTACATCAGTTCTACATACATAAAGACAAAATTTGCATCGATTGCCGCTAGAATCTCGATAGCGCAGTTGGTTAGTGTGGTACTCTAGCAAAGTACAGGTGGTAGGTTCAAATCCTACTCGAGGTAAACTTTTTATTTATGTATTTAATAAAATTAATAATAATTTTCAATTACAAAATTTACCTTTGAACTTATAATAATGAATTAGTTATGTTTTGTGCAATTTTTTGATGCAATGCGTAGCTTGGTAGTAACAAATTGCTGCATTGGAATTTCTAGTATTCTAGATTAAAAAGCGTAAACTCAATTTACGACGTTTTTGATAGGCGGTCGACTTATAAGCCTTTTTTTTCAATTTGGCATCTAAATGTCAGTTAAGGTATATCTGACATGAAAGTCAAACATCTATCTGACATAAATCATTTTTTTTTTATTTTCACGATGATGCCTATTTTTATTGCTTCATTCACACAGGACAAAAACTCATTTTTGCATTATAGTTTATTATTTTAAAAGGCTCATCATAATTAATTAATGTTGATAAGCGTAATCTTTTCCTCGAACTTATCCTTCGTCCAGAGTAAACAATCTGAGCAAGTTCTAAAACCGTTACATTGCTATACATTTGAAGGCGCCCAGTGTCGTGGCAGAGTGAAAGTTATTAGCAAATTATTTGCAAGGTTTTTTTTAATTATTAGATAGTACTAACTGCACAAGCACTTGGGCTATATTAATGCAAAGATAATTAATAATAAACATAAAAATTATTTTGTTAAACCCATTCTAAATTGAGTTGAGATATAGGCAATGCTTGGGAGGTGCAGTAAAACTACGAGCAGGTTTCAATGTGACAGAAAGAGATAATGTGCATAGCAACGGCATACGTGCAAAACAAGGTAATTGAAAAATTGCTATACCTGGAGACTTGGGCTTGATTAATTCTAAACTATATCAAACTTCTGAACACGCCTCAACAGACAGGTAATGCAGTTTGTATTGTACGATTTAGGGCGAAACAACATTTTTCTGGCTGCGGGTCTTTTAAATGTCAGAATATAAATTGATTGACCTAGTTTTAGTTTGAGAGAAGAAATTTAGCGAAACCGTGGTTTCGACCACCACGTAAAACTTTCATTTATACATTGCTGCTTACCATTTGAGGTCTTGTACAAGTCTACATGAAAAAGGTAATAGAATATTTCTTAATATTAGAGAATTGAATAGTACTTGTAACAATAACTGTCCCGCCTTGAGCGCAACCGAAACACAAAGGCACCAAAAACCTTCACTATTCTAGTACGTGTAATCAGGTTGGCGTATAAATGTTTATGATAGTAGAATGGTCCCTGCACAGAAAAAAACCCTTGATGACGTATTTACGACCCTTTTGTGAGTATTAAGAGCCTTTTTGGCCGTCCAGCTCCTGGAGGTTAGGCAAATTCACACGTATTGAAGGGCCTGAGGCTAGGTCACGCCTCTCGGTTCCCGCCCCAGATACGCCTGCTGGTGTCTGTTTGTTGGCGGCTATTTTGTGGGTGTAACTTGTCGGCCATTTGGTTTTGTCGGCCAATTTCTATTGTTGGCCAATTGTTATGGCGGAAAATTTGAAATAGTATTCTAATAAGGGGGACCTCATACTAACTCACAAGGCAGGTAGAGAACTCCAGAACTTGTTCTAGGGTCTATGACGCTTGTCGCGTCTTTGCGCCTTGGTAGGAAAACTTCAAGTTTGAAATAGTATTCAAATAAGGTGGCCCTAATACTATCTCATAAGACATCTATAGGCCACCCGTACTTGTTCTTAGGGCTTCGACCCTTGTCGGTGCCTCCCTGATTGTTTGTGAGACCATCTACTGTTGCATTTTAAAAACTAATTAATGTTTTTTGGAGTAGCGGTTGATCATGGCTCTACCAGTAATATACTTTAAAAATTAGATTTAACTGTTTAGGCGGGAAATTGGAAATAGTATGTGGTCCATATGCTGTCTCAGAAGACACCGTTAGGACTCTTAAACTTGTCACAAACCCTTACCCCCACCGCAGCGGCCCTCTTGTAGTGGTGTACTTTTTAAACCAATGAAATCAGATTCAAGATGTTGTTCTGAACCGACTTCTAATCAAAATACCTTGGATATTAGCGGTAATAAAAAGATAAAGGAATTTTTAATCATTTATTATAAATAATACTATTTTTAAGATCACATCTCATGTACCAACATCACCAACATCATCATCACCATCATCATCTGTTAGATCCTCAGCTACCCCTTCTTTTTCCTCTGACTTCGCAGCGTCTGTATCGACATTAACTTTGACCTTACTCTCAACCTCATTCTCTTTATCTTCTTCAGTGGCTTCGTCATCTTCTACGTCAGATGTTGTTATGCAATAATAATTTACCCTTAAATCCTCAAAATTTCGAATATCTTCGACTGTGGGTTCATAGTACGGCGAACTCATTTATGTTGTTGATGAAATCACAGCGTGAAAGTTACTAACGTAAAGCAGTGATGTGCTTTATTCTGCCCAATATTCGCCATTTCACAGCCATAGTACTGTAGATGTACGGTTTAGGGTGAGTGTGCGTTGAACGAGTAAAAGTTTACAATAGGTTTAGAGCGAGATGAGATGGTACTGATGATGAATGATTGATTCGCTAATAATAAACCACTTGATACACCGTAATTGAGCAGACAAAAACCCATACAACGCAATGCGTTTCTAATGATACATTGATATTACACACACAATCCAGTTGTACTACTGACCCAAATTAACGTGTGGTGCCATTGTAGACAGCGAAAAACAATTAAATTGATAAAAATGTTTATACAATAACAAAAGAGCTTTTACCGGTATCGTATATTGTAGGTTAAAGTATATCCAAAGTTAAAGTCACTAGGTTAAGATATAAATAAAAGGCAAGGGAATGGAAGTGAATTAAAGGATGGTCACGTGACTGCTGAATGGGATTTTTAAAACAGGATACTAGAAATAAAAATTGGGGTGTGACCATGTATGTTAAAGCTATGTGTGAGCCACGTAACCGTAAGGAAGTGTGTCATAATCATTATCAAAGCATCTTGGTTATAGAGACAAGATTTAAAATTCATTCTTAAGATATTGATTTGATAATATTTAAATGAAAACATAAACATAGTTTTGATATTAAAAAACCCACAACTAATGCAAGCTCATTAACTGCTTTCAGATGATCATTAAAATTATTTACGCCCATAACTTTTTATTTGTTTTCGGATTTTGGTCAAATTTGCAGCAGAATATTGAGATTTGTCTCGGGCTATTATCCTGTATTTGAGTTATTTAAAAAATGATAGCTTTATCATTATACAGGAAGAAACAAAAGTTGCTTTGTTACATTGTTTCCTTATATGTCAGCTTGAAGTGTGACCTTTTCTTAACAAAATGTTTTTTCATTCACATGAATGTCTGCTTTTAAGAGAAGCTGCAAATTTAAAAAGAACAGTGTTGCAGTATTTCAATTTTATTAACAATTTAGAGCATTATTTTATCTTATCGAGTATCGTAAGAAAAACATCCAATTTATTTGCGTAGTAGCCTTGTCTGGTGGCGTAGTAACGAGCATTGTTAAGCAAAGTGTCACTGTACTGTCATTGCAGAAGAAATTCTTTAATAGTTTTTCGTTTTAAAAGAATGACACGATAAGGCGTTGCAGAATCCTTAGACAACCCAAAAAGTTCTGTGCAAGACGGTATCAGTCGGTTTCGTCAAACTGGTGAATACAGGCGGCGTGCTGGATCAGAGAGCACGTGGTAACCGTTTGATAAATCTAACAGCATTACGAGATCGTAGCGTACCTTGTACTGTTATTATCCGTAGATTTCAGGATGTACGTGGTACTACAGTCTCTGTACGAACCATCCAACATAGGTTACAAGAAGGAGGATTGGTGTCAAGAAAACCAGTCTCATGCCCTCTTTTATTTCCATCTTACCATACAGGGCGGTTAAATTTTGCTTATGAACACAGGAACTGGGGAGCAGAAGAGTCGATGCGTGTATTATTCACGAACGAACCGCACTTTTGTATACGTTCACCTGACGGACCTGAACGTGCCTGGAGGAGAGCAGGTGAACGATTTGCTAAATCTTGCATATTTCCTAGAACTCCTTTTGGAGTAGGTAGTGTCACTATATGCCCGAACGGACCTAGTGACGACAGAGAATGGTTCTTTAACCGCTATCCGTTATATCCAACAATTTTTAGCTCATCACGTGATACCCCTTGCTCCGTTTGTCGTACGAGATGTTCTATCAATGCAAGATAATTCCAGGTCCCACGTTGCACTGATTGTGACAGAATATTCAGAAGAAGTGAACATAAACCTTGTCAAATTTGCAAACAGCCCTCCTTGAGTAATGGGAAAATATTCTTCACGAAGCACTGCATTGAAAGCATAAAAGGAGTGATTAGAACACGAGGTGGCAATATCCGCTGTTAGTTTTTGGATGTTTTGCTTAAGCCACGCGATAAGATAATATAATGTTAATAAAATTGAAATACTGCAACACTGTTTTAATAAAATTGCAGCTTCTCTTAAAAAACAAACATTGACGTGTACTCACATTCAGGATGACACTCGAACACAAATATCGATACTCTGCTAAAAAGTTGACCAAAATTCGAAAACAGTTAAAAAGAAGTTATGGGCGCCCAAAATTAACTTAAATTATCTTGGTGCGGAATTCTTTGTCGGTGTGTATATAATAATTCAACAATACCTGAAATGGGGTTTCTTCCCTTTTCGTCTTATCGTATCTGTCACATGAAACTAATAATACGCGTTGACCAAATCTCGCATCAAACACTATGTAAAAAGTTCCGCCGCAGAATCATTGGTTTCCTCTGCAATCACCTCCTAAACCACTGTCTTTCCGAAGGGTTTCGCAACGAAATTTAAGTTTTTTGGCACAAGTCCCTCTGCGATGCGTTCCATGGCCAAAATATCTACCATCATGCGCCGATACATACGCGATGTTGAGTCCACTAGCTATTTCTCTTAGGATTTAATGATGACGTTCGACGTTATCATCGGTTGTCGTTGTCGATGGGCGTCTTCTACGAGGTACATCTTCACGCACACGCACACTCACACGCACACGCACACGCACACGCACACGCACACACACGCACACGCACACGCACACGAACGCGCACACGCACACGCACACGCACACGCACACGCACACGACACGCAGGCATACGTACATGCATACGCACGTACATGCAAAAGCAGACACGCACATCACCCACACACACACACACACACATACACACACACACACACACACACACACACACACACACGCACATACACACATACACACACACCACACAGAGAGGGACACAATAGCCGATTTTGAATACACTTTCCCAGCAAAAGTAAAATGAGGTATGAAGTTGCTATAGCGTTGTTAAAAAAGTATATGCAGGCATGCACGTACGCACCCACCCACCCAACCACCTATTAAACGTCCACCCTCCTAGACGTCGGGAAATGCGGAAATAAGTCTATTTACCAATAATGATGATAATGTCGTTTTAATAACGGATTAGCTGGCACATTAAAATAAAGGAGGTTATGAGAGACCGTCAATCTAAAGGTTGGGTCGGATAAAACTTACTTCCACCGTTTTGTTTAAACAATGCAAGTCAAAGAGCCCTTTCCTTTACCCTTGACCCAGTGACCGATTTAGTCCATCACAACCGCATTACTGCGTCCGTGAATGGAAATCAGAAAACGTCAAACTTTGGGGCCTATTCAAAACGAAGCAATGACTGTCAAAAATTTTCGATGAAATGAACAAATTTATCTCATTAAGTGAGCAGCAATTTTTAAAATATTTCCATATGCAAGATTTGAGAGAGGAGCCGATAGTAAAAGTTTCATTATACTAGCAACTTTAAGTATAACGAAAAGCTAATTTTCACAAATGTCATAATGTTATGTAAATAGCGAGTTTTCACAATGTCGGTAGTAAGTTAAAACATACGAGTGAGATTGTTAGCACTTTTCTTTAATGAAATGTGTTATTACTTAGTAATTGCCATAAACAGAAGTAATAGAATCAACATAACGGCTAATTTTCTAAATTAGTGTCTTATGTACGTTTATTTATTTACTATGGCTTTTGAGAATTAAGTATCTTTCAAATAATAATAAATAAACTGTTCTATTTCACAAATAGACACATTTTCACAAACTGAGCGATCACGAATGAAATGTTATTCTAACGTACAGTTGTTCCCTGTAATGGAACGTCTATGCAATAACTTAGCTGCACTTTGTATAGCAAGGCATACAAAAATATATTCAAGAAGGACGATCAATCTTATTTATTGTTATTGTATGTAACGGAAAAATGTTTCGAGACGCTACTGATGTGAACTGGAAGCATTTTGCTATAGGGAAATATATATCATTTAATGAATACACTTCTATGTGAAAGTTTAACCTACGTTCCGCTTTGTTTTATTAATTTGTGTTTAAACTATAAACAATTTAAATGTGAACCCTTTAACTCAGGTTTATCTTTTATTAATATTACCTTCTTAATTACATTGAATATTTTTTAATCTTTAGCATGCAATGGGGTGAAGAGTAACATAATAAGTTTGCGTATGTCAAATTTCGGACCAAGTAACCAGTAGGATGGTGTTAATCTGCTTTTGACGTTTAGAGTAATCTGAATACTCTGTTGTATACGTAGTTTCCAAAGTGACAAAAATAATAAAAAAATATTAATAATATTTCCTATACTAGAATACAAAACATGTAAAACACAACTTTAGTACCTAGTTCGTAACAAAATAAAATGTAATGGTCAAAACCAGGTGGGTTTTGACCATTACATTTTAACCCTCTTTGTCGAAAGACACTGACGCAGAAGTTGTCACGCTCATAAATTATGTTCGCAGCTACGATGAGCTAGAGATGGAATATGTTAGGTTGAGCCATGTGTTTAGCTGTTCGGTCCATAGGCAGGAACACCACGATATTCGAAATAAAGTGATATGCTGGAACACATTATCGTACTTCCCTGTTTTTTTGGAAACGTAATTGCCAAATAGATATAAGCAAGTTTACCCAGAAGATAACTAAATAGACTACTGATCCTAATGGACCATAATTTTCAAAATCAGTTTATTTATAAGATAAAATAGCATAGATATATATATATATATATATATATATATATATATATATATACAGGGTGTCCAGTTTAAGATGAAATGCATGGGGATATTGGAAACCGTTAGAGATACGAAGATGGTTAAATGGAGAAAAAGTTGCGTCATTATATGCCCAAGAAGTAACCATGGTTACATGTCAAAAATCACTTCCATTTACTAGACACAGGGTGATAACTGAAAATATGCGTTTTCTAAAAATCGCTATATCTTGTTTCTTGCAAGAGATACATCCACGATTTTTGCAGGATGGGGTAACAGGTAGCGAGGATTTCAAAATGATTTTGAAAAATCTAGGCCTACTAGATTTTGAGATAATGCACGCAACTTTCGATTTTATTATGGACGCCATATTGGATTTTTGCATTTTGAATTCTTCATAAAAATGCTTTTCAACCATATATCATATGTTTATAATCTGCCAATGAGAAAGTGTCAAATTACACAATTAAATTTATATCAAAGCAACCTTGACATATTATGTATTTTAATTAAATGAAAATTAATCTACAAATTAAACTAACTATTGAGAACAATATTATTGATTATTAACATAAATCATAATAATAAAAGTGACAAAAACAACAAAAATAAAATTTAATATTATACTGAATTTTACTATTCATTAATCAAATGCTCGAATAAACCTTCATTCTCCTGCAAACACCATCTGCATCGAGTTAGCACTGCATCACAAGAGTTCCTTATCATCTCGCATTTTTGAATTCTTCATAAAAATGCATTTCAACCATATATCAGATGTTTATAATCTGCCAATGGAAAGTGTCAAATTACACAATTAAATTTATATCAAACTAGGCCTTTGCCAATCAACCATCTATTCAACTATTGCAAGAGAATAGTAGGCGCTGACACCTTTGACATGTTTATAAGCAATTGAATTACCATAGTTAGTTACGTTTGTACAAACGTCATTTAATTTGACGTTCTGTTATAAGCCAAAAATGAACTCGTTTTCAAATAGTGAAAAATACGATATGTTAGAATGTTTCATTCTCTGTAGGAGAAATAGTGACAGAGCTGCGGGGATGTATTTTCATAATTATCCTGAGAGACGCCAACCAGGAAGAAGCATGTTTAGCCTCATACGTGACAATTTAATAAATCACGGTAGTTTCATTAAGGTAAAGAGAAACAGAAATAGTAACGAAAACAATGAAAATCTTGTATTACAAGCTGTAGTTGAAAATGGCCGCTCATCCTTACGTGAAATTGAAAGCAACGTAGGAGTTGCCCGATCAACAGCTGGAGTAATATTGAAACGTAATAAATACCATCCTTATCGTGAAAGACCGGTCCAAGGGCTGCGAGAAGGGGATCATGTAAGAAGGATGGAATTTAGTCAATGGTTTATCCAACGATGTAATGAAAATCCAGACTTTACCAAGAATATTTTGTGGTCTGATGAGAGCAGATTCACAAATTGTGGCCTATTTAATAGGAAAAATACCCACTATTGATCGGACCAAAATCCGCATTTATACCGTGAAACGCGGCAACAGATCAAGTGGGGATTTAATGTCTGGTTAGGTATTGTTGGTACCCATATTATTGGCCCTCTTTTTATCACGAGAACTTGACCTCTGCTACCTATCTAAACCTGTTGCAAACTCAAATAGCGGAAAGGATAATGGAGCTCCCTCTTGCTACAGTGAGAAATATGATTTTCCAACAGGATGGGGCTCCTGCACATAGTGCCCATATTATTACAGATTTCCTAAATATGGAATATCCTAATGGATGGATAGGAAACCAGGGACCAATAAGATGGCCGGCCAGAGCTCCTGATCTCTCTCCATTGATTTCTTTGTGTGGGGCTATTTAAAAACGAAGTTTATTAAAAGTCGTATAACAATGAGGACGAATTACGTGATGCAGTTATCGAAGCTGTTAATAAAATTACCCCGGAGATGATAAGGAACTCTTGTGGTGCAGTGCTAACTCGATGCAGATGGTGTTTGCAGGAGAATGGAGGTTTATTCGAGCATTTGATTAATTAATAGTAAAATTCAGTATAATATTAAATTTTATTTTTGTTGTTTTTGTCACTTTTATTATTATGATTTATGTTAATAATCAATAATATTGTTCTCAATAGTTAGTTTAATTTGTAGATTAATTTTCATTTAATTAAAATACATAATATGTCAAGGTTGCTTTGATATAAATTTAATTGTGTAATTTGACACTTTCTCATTGGCAGATTATAAACATATGATATATGGTTGAAAAGCATTTTTATGAAGAATTTAAAAATGCAAAAATCCAATATGGCGTCCATAAGAAAATAGAAAGTTGCGTGCATTACCTCAAAATCTAGTAGGCCTAGATTTTTTCAAAATCATTTTGAAATCCTCGCTACCTGTTACCCCATCCTGCAAAAATCATGGATGTATCTCTTGCAAGAAACAAGATATAGCGATTTTTAGAAAACGCATAT
This sequence comes from Vesta saturnalis, assembly GCA_036346205.1. Classification (NCBI taxonomy): domain Eukaryota; kingdom Metazoa; phylum Arthropoda; class Insecta; order Coleoptera; family Lampyridae; genus Vesta; species Vesta saturnalis. Next base: position 2,286,518 of record JARFJB010001270.1, read on the forward strand.
TTTCAGTTATCACCCTGTGTCTAGTAAATGGAAGGATTTTTGACATGTAACCATGGTTACTTCTTGGGCATATAATGACGCAACTTTTCTCCATTTAACCATCCTCGTATCTCTAACGGTTTCCAATATCCCATGCAATTCATCTTAAACTGGACACCTGTATATATATATATATATATATATATATATATATATATATATATATATATATATATATATATATATATATATATATATATATATATATATATATATATATATATATATATATATATATATATATATATATATATATATATATATACAGTGTTCGGTGAGAACTGTACAAACTGAAATGGTATGTTCCTTGGGTCAATTTAAGTAAAAAGTCCCATAAACGAAGGTCTGATTCACAATAGTTACCCAGATACAAGCGTTTAAAGTTTATAAATGATCACATATTTTTTCAAAAGCAATTATTATTAGTCAACTGGAAAAACAAAACCGAAAAAATCTGTCATTTATTCGTTTGTGTTCTAATAATGACAAAGTGGATTGTAGTAAATTAAGTGTAATTTAAATTTAAAATGCCTTTTCAATTTTCTAACGAAGAGTATGCTGACATCATTTACATTTATGGATTTTGTGATGTAAATGCGAGAGCTGCCGTTAGGGAATATGAACGAAGATTTCCCAACAGGAGGATTCCAAATTACCAAACCTTTTCTTCTGTGTTTCAACACGTTCGAACTCATGGTTCATTTCCATCAGTTTGAATAAGATCTGATCGTCCTGTGGATTTAAATGTGAATGAGCAAGAAAACATTCTACAGATGGTTGATCGGAGTCCAGGGTTGAGTGTTAGAAGAATTTCTTCTCGAACGGAGTCCCCGTATGTCAGTATGGCAAACATTACATGATGGGCTTTTGTGTCCCTATCATACACAAAACGTTTAGCACCTTGAACCTGGAGATTTTGCTTTGCGGTTGAATTTCTGACAGTGGCTACAAGAAAATCCACAACTAGTTCCATTCATTTTATTTAGTGACGAGGCGCAATTTACTAGAGATGGAGTGAACAATACACGCAATTCTCATTTGTGGTCAGATGAAAATCCACATAGTACAAGAGAAGCTAACTTTCAGCGCAGATTTTCTGTTAATGTATGGTGTGGTATGATTTTAAATTTAAATTACACTTAATTTACTGCAATCCACTTTGTCATTATTAGAACACAAACGAATAAATGACAGATTGTTTCGGTTTTGTTTTTCCAGTTGATTAATAATAATTACTTTTGAAAAAATATGTGATCATTTATAAACTTTAAACGCTTTTATCTGGGTAACTATTGCGAATCAGACCTATGTTTATGGGACTTTTTATTAAATTGACCAGGAACATACCATTTCAGTTTGTACAGTTCCTCACCGGACACCCTGTATATATATATATATATATATATATATATATATATATATATATATATATATATATACTGGGTTCCCCATATTAGACTATACAATTTAAAAGTCGAATAGAAACTTTCTAATCAAAGTAAATTAACTTTTAATGGACTAATATGTAGCTTATTCTGTGGGATTTATGACTAAAGTAAATAACAATTCAAGTTGCCTGTCTATAAACAACGACTTAAGTGTTTCTGTCAAATATGCGTTATACGCAAACGATATAATTGCTCCAATTTAACAATTTTCATTGCATTATGAATTATTCGATTCAAGAGCGTGTGTTTTCTGTGAAGTCTACATTAGAACTGGTTCATTTGAAGAAGTTCGGCGTGCATTTCGACGGCAGTTTGGAAACAATAATAGGGGCGATGCACCAACACGCTTTCAATTGCGGCGTGGGTTCGTCATTGGCGTGAAAATGGCTCTGTGCAAAACATTAAAAACCTGGACGTCGAAGAACGGTGCGTGCGCCTGAAAATATTGAACGAGTAAGAGCTGCCTTTACAAGAAGTCCTAAGAGATCGGCTAATCGGCAATCACTTGCCCTAGGAATATCTAAGGGAAGTATCCACAGAATTCTGCATAAAGATATAAAATTTCACCCCTATAAATATCAAATGGCGCATAACCTCAGTGATCTAGACAAAGGAGCGAGGGTGACATTTTGTGAAGAATTTTTACATCAGCATCGTGGAGAAATTCATAATTTGCTAATGAGCGACGAAGCAAATTTTCATTTGGACGTTGTTGTTAACAAGCAAAACTTTAGATACTGGGAGTAGAAAATCCTCACGAACTGTTTACCAAAACCTCCACAGTCCAAAAGTCGTTGTTTGGTGCGGTCTAGCATCATTTGGAATTATCGGTTCTTATTTTTTGAGGATGAAAATAACCGTTCTGTTACAGTTAATTCCGAACGCTACATAAACATGTTGCAAACGTTTCTTATCCCAGAACTAATTAGACGAGGACTAAATGGCGCCATATTATTCCAGCAAGATGGAGCAACGGCTCACAGCCAGAAACACTATGAGAATTTTGCGAGATTTTTTGACGGCCGTATAATTTCCCGATTTGGAAATTTGAATTGGCCCCGAGATCTCCGATTTAACGGCCCCGATTTTTTCTCTGGGGATACCTAAAGCAAAAAGTTTTTGCAAGTCGTCCCGAACAATTCCGGAGCTGAAGGAGCAGATTCGAAATGAAATTGCAGGAATAAAGGAGATTTGCTTCGCCGAATAATGATAAATTTTGAACTTAGAATTCAAAAATGCATTGAAGTCGAAGGAGGGCATTTGGAAGACATGATCTTTAAAACTTGAATTGTTATTTACTTTAGTCATAAATCCCAAAGAATAAGCTACATATTAGTCCATTAAAAGTTAATTTACTTTGATTAGAAAGTTTTTATTCGACTTTTAAATTGTATAGTCTAAAATGGGAACCCTGTATTATATATATATATATATATATATATATATATATATATATATATATATATATATATATATATATATATATATATATATATATATATATGTGTGTGTGTGTATATATGTATATACAGGGTGAATCTTATCTAATCGCAAAATTAAAGGCGTGCTAGAACTCATCATTCTAAGCAAAAAGTTCATATGTACATGGGTCCGGAAATGCTTCGTTTCGAGATACAGTGTCAAAGTTGAAAAAATCGCGTTTTCTTCAATATCTTTCGACTGTTTCGAAATTTCGTATACGGGTTTTTGGGATGACAAATTCAAATTTGTGGTCCATTTGGTTGTCGTTTCTAGAGGCGCCAGCGCAACGATTTCGACCCCTTTAAATCGTAGCAATTTTTTTGCTACACTGTATGCCATTTTGGACTAGAAAAATCGATTCTACTATCTTTTCTTCTAAAAAGGTATATCTTAGTGATGTCGCTAGAGCAACCCTTTCCGAGAAAAACGCTTTTAAAACTCATGATGCATACACATTTTCGGAGGGTACTTTTTGACAGGTTTATCAATAGGAATTTTAATTGTTACTAAGTAACTTACTTGTCTCTTTGCGTTCATTGATAATAAAATTTTAATAAAAATCCATAATTAAATACGATAGAATGCCTAGACATACAACATGTATACTTTTAATATTAATTTTTTCTTTTTTAATGTCTTTTCTCGAAAGGATTGCTCCTAGCTACTTCACTAAGATATACCTTTTGTAGCAGAAAAGACAGGAGAATCGATTTTTAGTCCAAAATGGCATACAGCGTAGCACAAAAGTTGCAAAGATTTAAAGTGGTCGAAATGGTTGCCGCTGGCCTCTAGAAACCACAACTAAATGGACCACAAATTTGAATTTGTCATCCCAAAAACCCCGTATACGAAATTTCATGAAACTATTTAGAAACAGTCGAAAGATATTGAAGAAAACGCGATTTTTTTTCAACTTTGACACCCTGTATGTCGGAAACGAAGCATTTCGGACCCATGTACATATGAACTTTTTGCTTAGAATGATGAGTTCTAGCACTTCTTTAATTTTGGCGGATTAGATAAGATTCACCCTGTATATATATATATATATATATATATATATATATATATATATATATATATATATATATATATATATATATATAGATAGATAGGTGGCATAAAATAAACTATAATGCATAGCACCACGCGATAGAAGACAGAAAATAATAAGAAAAGCTCCTATACACTAATGTCCCAACGCTTTTTGTTTTCAAGTTACAGGCTGTTGAGATTTTTCTTTTATATATTTAAAAGGCTTTTATTAAATACTAAATTAAACAAAATTGCTCTTTGTTTTCAAGTCACAGGCTATGGAAATTTTTTTCATAAATTAAATAGGGTTTTACTAAATATTAAATTAAACATTTCAAAAGATATAAGAATATAAAAAAGCTCTATAGAAGGTGTTCAAATTGTTGACCTTGTTCTTCAATACACATTTCCGATCTTCGTGTTAATGGTTGACGACATCTTTGAAATATGTTTAGATTATTACGAAGTCTATCAGCAGACTCCACAATTCTATTCCGTAACTTCTCTTCACTATTTATGTCTACGGCCATGGTGTACGTCCTCCACGACCAATCCACCTACTTCCAAACCTTCTTTGCAAAAATTCCCTTGCTATTTGGGAATAATGAACTGACGCGGCATCATGCACGAGTATATTCTTCTAATAATATCCAATGGGACATCTAATAAAGTGTGCAGTTCATTTGCCAAAAAATTTTAACCAAGTTCGTCTGGAAATCGATTGAGCAATCGAAATGGACCAATTAGGTAATTGTCAATTATACCTGCCCAAACATTCATTGAAAACCCATACTGGGTATTACGGTATGATATGGGTCTTCATCGCTCCGGTAATGCGCATTATGTATTTTCAAAACACCATCGCGACTAAATCCACCTTTATCAGTAAACAAAATAAATGACGGAAAGTTTTGCTCTTGATTTTGCAACCACTTGCAATATTGTACACTCTGTAAAAAATCTTGTTCCAATGGGTGATGGATTTTTGAAAAAAAATCGGTGAAGAAGTTGTTCTTTGAGGAGTTGCCTAACTGACTCACGATTAACATTCGGTACAGCTGCACTTATTCTTCTAGTGTTTATTTTTGGATTATTTCCTACTATTTGCAATGCTGCTTCTTCGTTTGCAACAAACGACTTTGCACGAATATAAATGTTTTGACATTAGAAACCTGTCTTAAAGTATATCCCTCTCGATAAATACGTTGAACTTAGGAGGAATTTGATCGAGATTCGCCGTAACACAATCATGTCCCTGTATTCTGCAGAAGTATAGCGAACCATTTTTGAACTTTAGACAACGACCAATTAATACGTAGGAAATCAAGAACACGCAAACCTTGAACAAATTACTTTGACAGTTACCATGTTTTTATTAAAGAAATTTCCCTAGTAGTAATAACAAATAAAGAATACAGAGTGAAACAATGTTCTTTTTTCGGTTTAAATCACTAAACCCACTTTGCCACTGGATGCGAAATAAACTTCGTATTCTGACACAAAATAGTGCAAGGGTACACTGTGCACTAATTTTGGTCTCTTTACAATCGCAAGGAATAAAGAATCAAAAAATTAAAAAAAAAACTTCAACAACCTGTAACTTGAAAACAAAAAGCGATTTTTGTTTCTTTAGTGTTATCGAAATCCTTGCAACGAAGGTACAGCACGAGCCGACGAGGATGTCCTTTTTGCAGTGTATAGGGAGAGTTGCGGGGAGGGAAAAAGGTAAGTACTAAAAATGACGCTATCCTGAGTTTTTGAATTTAACCCAAGTTCCCAATCGAAATTAAAATTTTTGAAAACGTGATTGCGTTTTGCTAGTGGCACTTTACTTCTGGCATTTATTATTTTACCAAAAAATGAAAACTGGTCCCTAAACTGACCCATTCAAATTTGAAACGCACTACTTTTTGTTCTACTTACGCACAAAAAAAAACACACAATTTGATGTCACTAGTGTAAATGTTCGATCTGAATTCCGTGAAGCAGGGTATAAAAGCTGAACTAATGAATTTTAAAAATTATAGGTTTAATTATTTATCACGTACAAGATATAAAAATGGTATATTTATTTACTTTTTTTGCAGAATTTTTTCCTTCATGATTCACTTAAAATATTTCTAACATTCACATTCATTCTCTTTTACCATTGTTGTTAATAAAAAGTTATCATTTACTCTTTCCAAACGTACATTTTGACAATTAGTTTTCCATACATTGAAGACGAGCGCGATGATAAAAAATTAAAGGAGGAAAGAGGAATTCCAGATAAGGTTAAATGTAAATAATATTAAGTGAAAGCAAGGAGTTATTCTAGTGATTTTTCTTATTTTAGTATTAAGGGCCAGACAGGAAATGAAGTTATAGGTGTGAAAATTATGATTAAAAACGTCTGACCTTTGTTGGTTTCTACGATCAAAGATGATATTTTACTTAAGTCATTTTTCTACGAGATGAACCAAAGATGTGTGAAGATGGAATTTCTAGGTAAGTTACAACATATACAAGTACAGATGGTATACTGTTAAACTTCTTTTAGTCGTAACAAAGAATGTGGAACAGCCACGACAATAACCAGGACAAAAATAACGAACAGTATTCTTCAAAACCGCAATATGCGAAGAAACAATAAATACTCAGCACTCTCGAGCAGAAACCATTTTCTTTGTGAAACAACTCCTTTTTTAAATATTCCTCTAGGGAACAATGAAAATTAATGCAGAAATTTATTTAGGAATATTTCAGCAACCAAACATCAAAGTTAACTCAATCAAAAAAAAAACTTTTATGTAAAAAAAAGTGTTCACACAAATAGTAATTTAAAAACAGATTAAAAGAGCAAACCTAGTTAATTTAATTAATGAACGAGTGAGGTAGATTAAAACGTTTTGTTTCTTGCACAGAGAGTACATATGCTATCAAACAGCGAAAATCTGAATTCGACACTTATAGCGTCACGGACAGACAGACGGAAATGTAGGACAATGGTGCTTCCCACACTTTTTTGGGTTGCACTAAGAAATAATTTAGTAATTATATATTACATGGAATACGTTTCCATGGTGACTATTCATTTTGTCTTTTTGAAAGCTGCCATAACTGATTCCGTTGCATATTTTTATAACTGAAGTTTTACTAGCAAATCTCTCTAATATGATTCAGTGCACGAACCCCAAGCAGACTACTATGCATTTTATGTGCAGCCAACTGAAGGCTGGGCGGTAGTATAGCGAACGATTTCCCACTCGTCAGGATCTTGACAGAAAATCTTCTAAAAGTATTAACCAACGTCTTCATAAAATAAATTGGATAACCAGGACAACAACAATGGTAAAATTGGACGAAAACTAGGAATTGTACCGAATGTGGTAGGTAATGGGATCATTTTAAACGCGTTTAAGCACTTATCCCTGCTGATCTATCTCCAGGTGTAGCTTCGCCATCCTTTCGTTCAAATCCGGTAACCACTGACGCTGGTCGTGGTTAATGATGTTCCAAATATTTACAGAAATGTAATTAGGAAATGCCATAATATAGATAACTGATGAATACCAACGTGTGATACTTGTAAACATACTCCTATCGGAAAAGTTGTTAATGAGCTGAGTAATGAAACTTTTTTTTACAATTAGTACCTGGATTTCTAGAAAAAGTACTATTGCCAACTAAATTTAATCTGACTTGATTGGAAACGAGATATACGCTGAAGTGGTGAGTACGTATGATCTGCTCGACCTCCAGACGTAAATTCCTGTATTTTTTTATGCCGCCGTTTAAAGACAATACCGTATATTTTTCAAGCCCAAAAGGCAGATTTTAGAAATCGGATAATTGATTAATGTAGTGGAAAAAGAAAAAGTAGTGATGTGATTAAAACCTATTGGTAGCAATGAGCAGAGGATTGCATCGTAGCTGGTCAATTGTTTGTAGATACTTACATGTAATATGTAACCAACATTTACTTTACCCTGTATCATCGAACGGAAAACGTCTTTCCGAAAATTATTCAAACAAATACAAAAACATCTTAAAATAACTTGATAATCTTTTAATGCATGCAATAGGTTTATAAAAACTTTGTATAATGGAGTACACACGACTCAAGCTATACAATCGGTCTCGTATACACGGGTTTTCGTTAAAAAAACAGTATATAACAATACGAGTGTTAATGTTTTACGCATGAGATAGATTTTACAGTTCGGGGCGTTAGCTGAGAGCTACAAAGCACATAAATTACCTAAAAGGTCATAGCACACGTACGTTCCACATTATTTCCGTGTTCAACCTAAAATGAAATTAATTGTTGGTAATATGTAAACTATTATTATTTAAACTCATAATTTGAATATATATATATATATATATATATATATATATATATATATATATATGAGGTGATTCTACGAGCTAAAATAATAGCAGTTTGTAAGGAAATTTTGTTTCGGATTGTCATTTGTTTGCAAGTTACGGCTTGTCAAAGACCGATTTTTTAAAACTTTCTTTTTAAATAACTTCAGCAGTTCAAGGTCGATAGACTTTCGTTTGACATACTTACTAATTAGATCAAGTTCTATTGGAGCAGTAATAAAAAAGTTCCGTTATCCGCCGTTAGAGGGCACTTTACCTAAAACTCAAAACTTGTTTTGTTGATAACTTGTTTCTCTTGCCAAACATCGCAAAAATATGAACATTATTATAAAGATAAACAATATTAGAAAAAATTATGTGCTCTTTATTCAAGCCGATAAATGCAACCGTTTAGTCAGAAATCGGTATTAAAGTTTTATTAAAATATCAAATGTTTATAATTTCATTCGTTAATTAACCGAGTTGGCATACTTCAAATAACTGTTATTAATGCTCTTGATACGAATTGTCACGAACATTGCTTAATCTTCGTATAAGTTTGATTTTTTACCATAATAATTTGGAAAATGGCTCAGCAATACTCAAGTACTGAATACCGTGACATTTTTGTTATGGGCAAGCAGATGGTAATGCAGAACAAGCGCGCCGGAATTACATAGATGCATATCCTGATAGAAGAATTTGTAAAACCAGAATCGTTAATAAATAAAATTAAAAAATTGGTCTTTGACAAGCCGTTACTTGCAAACAAATGACAATCCGAAACAAAATTTCCTTGCAAACTGCTATTATTTTAGCTCATAGAATCTCCTCCGGAGTTTCCTGATGAACTTTTAGAACACCCTGTATATATATATATATATATATATATATATATATATATATATATATATATATATATATATATATATATACGGGTGGTCGTAAAGGAAGAATAAATTCAATATCTCGTAAAGCACAATTTTTTCAAAAATCGCTCGGACCCGTCGATTTTATATTTTTCGGGGCATATTTTGCGAAAAAAAATTTTATACATGGTCTGTCACAAGCACCTTCGATTTATAAAGAAAATGTAATTGAATAATTCATTTTAATACGTAAAATATATTTAAAGAGAATGTAATAATAACTATCTTTAACATGTTAATAACAGCTTAGGTCTCTACACAGGACAAATTTGTGAATTAATCACGTTTCTTAGATTTAGATTGGCCATATCAATGATTTCAAAAATAATTCATAATATTGTATCACGTATCCACAAAAAATATCTAATGCGTTTTACAAGAACACACTAATTAAGTAACCGGACAAAAGGTGAATAGTTATTGAAATACAATTATGATGTTTATATTCTTTGTGTGCCTTGTTTTCCTGTTCATTAAACTATTAATTACACACAAAAATCCATGTAATTACATTGAGCCAAAAAAAAAGCGGTATAGCATAGCTTTGTTCTTGAGAAATGTACGATTAGCATAATTCTTTGCTGAATTTGCTTTAGCTATCAATTTCTACATCTTGTTTTAATATCTCCTAGATATTAAAACTTGAAGGTTTAAGATGTTGGTTTGAAAACAGCTTCTACCAACACCTTACATACAGAAATAAAATTTAAAGTTCAAGTCGAAATGCTGATTTGGATTAGTTTAAAGTTTGCAGAAACTAACTTGTAGTGTATATATTTATCCAAACTTGAAATCACGCCTCTACATAATTTTACATACAAGTGCTGCCTTATCGGAAATATTCATTACCCAATATGTCGTTATAACCATATACGATAATTACCGTATAATAACTGTCATGACCTTACAATGCATTAGAAAAACTACTCTATTCGTTTTAAGTTTAATAAGATAGATACTACTTAAATCTCAATCATCATCCATCATTAGCGGTATTAATCAACGCTTATAATACGATTAATTATATGTTGTGTAAGGTTGAGTTGACGCACCCTGTATGTAAGATGTTATAATGACGTGTATTACGTGTTTTGAGTACGGGTGTATTGAGTCTGAACGAAAAAAAATTTTTTTATGTATATGCATAATGTATGTGGGTGAGTGATACGCCACTGGAAATTTAGGAGAAATATCATTCAGTATGCAGATACGTGTATTTGAATATTATAGAGACATTGGTGTTGGAATAAATAGATTCCGATGAATGTAAATGTGAATTTGCAGGTAAAACAAACATGGCGATGTATAATAGTTATGAGCGTGTTTGTACAGAGGGTAGCATCAGTCGGCACTAAGAAAGTTTGAGTGAATACCATTGGTGAATATAGCGAGGAAGTCAGACAGATTTAAAGATGGATGGCTTAAGGTATAAATAGGAAAGTCAGAGATTGACGGTAGCTTGTTAGTTGTTGCTTTTGGCTTTTTGGTGAGAGCTCGGTGAGACACGCGCGCGAGTAGAAGTGTGAAATCAGAATGGGTTAAGTTGGAGTTATATTTGTGAATAATATTGAAGGCAGTCATTGTTTAAACAACTGCGTAACCCGAAAGGGGATGAATCGTATAAGACATTCATAAATAAAACAATTAATGAAATTGAGATTGAAGATAAAACCAGTTTATTTTTCTTCAAGAAAAAGTGCGTAAGCAGATTTATAATAAGGTAACAGTTGTTACGTTATAGTGTTGAGTGCAGCGCGCGAGCTTGTAATGATCTTTAGTTAAAATTATTTATGGGACCACCTTTAAGTGAACGAAATATTCGTAGTAAATTGAGCCAATGTTAAGGTAATTTTATATGACATTAAAAGTTTATTTGTGTAAGGAAGGGCTAATTGTCCTAAAGGTTGCGAAAAACTTTTAAGAGGCAACCAAACGTGTACAGATTATTACGTTATTGAGTAATAACCTCGCATAGTTGGACTAATCGCGAGTGCAGAAAGGAATAAGTGTTTGTGAAATTGTGGAATACTTGTTATGTGCCTTCAGGCAATTTAAGGATACAAATGGACTACAAATAATTGGTTTACGGGAGGAGAGAAGAAAGAAAAGCAAGGATTAATGGACAATTTTTTAAGTCAGAATTACATTTAAGAATTTTAAAACTCAGATAAGCACGATTATCTTTTGTTTAGTTGTAATTTGCGTATTGTTGGGTAATTTTTAATTAGTGGCGAAGGAAAAGATAATCGGTCTCGAGTTATGTTGTATTGGTTGTTTTAGTAGTAAGAATTTTTGCAAAACGCAAATTTGTATTGACAGTGGTTTTTCAACCATGCGGTTGTGTTTGTAAACATTTGTTTGTTATTTTGTGGAGGACAATATATATTTATCGTTAACTTTTTTTTCTGTTGTTTATTTAGCCAGTTATGAGATACATTTGTGACGTTTACTTAATTGGTGACCTAGTTTTCGACAACTTGAATGTAAACTTTGCATATTTTGGTTTTAAGATTAATGAACAACCTGAAAGGTTATATTTGCCAGGTTGATTGCAAAAATTTTCATGTTAGTTTCTTTTAACGCAATACACTAATGACGGATCAGCTGTTAATTAAAATTTCATTAAGTATAACTAAGAGATGGAGTTTTGAGAACTTACATATTTGCGAATGTCCAATACGATTCAGAAGTATTATAAAAATTAAATTAAATTTAAAAGATATCGTTCATGTTAGGAATATTAAACCTTCAAGGATTATTCTCGTTTGACTGTTTTGCAGCACTTTATCACTATTATATTGGAGTAACAATTATTAAGCCGATGACATTGATTTTCTTTTGGTTAGGAATTTTAAAAATTAATTGTCGACCATTGAATGAAGAAGTATTTTATGCATTAATAAGTAGAGATTTGACCTTATATGTATACGAGGGATACGTAGAAAATATAACTGTTGGTTACGTGAATGCAGTTGAATTTGAGTGATAAATTTTGTTTTGGAAATTTTGATTTACGAGATGTATTCAAAAGTTTCTAAGAACCTGGGTAGTACTAAATATATTTGAGTTTGGGTTAAATTGTTTTGGACGAGTGTTTGTTTTAGAACCATCGTGTGAGAGTTTACTGAGTAAGCACAATCCTACTTTCCACAATCAAGTAGGGTTAATTAACACCCAGCTTAAGACAATTATTTTAGCAAAGTTTCGATTGTGGTGGCGCCTGGAGACATATTTTCCCGGACTGAGCTGTTTTAATATCGGTGTAAGGTGTTTGAGCGTATTAATCATTCATTTTACTTATTATTTCGACCACGCCCATCTCCCTGTTAGCTGGCTTGGCAACCCGCTTACATTAGTAAGCATACACGACGCTAGTGCGGTTTGGACGTGTAACAGTTGATTTGAAACTAGCCTCTGTCAAAAGGGGCTTAGATACATAAACAAGTCTCAAGGATCCGCTTCAACCCGTTCAACGTTTAAAATTCAGGCCTAAAATGCTGATTTGGATTAGCTTACGGTTTGCAAAAACCAACTTGTGGTATATATATTTATAATCAAACTTGAAATCAGGCCTCTATATTATTTTACATACAAGTGCCGTCTTAGCGGAAATATTCATTACGTCATATGTCGTTATAGCCCTATACGAGAATTACCGTATAATAAGTCATGATCTCACAATCCATTAGAAAAACTGTTCTATTCGAACGTTTTAAGCTTATTCAAATAGATACTATTTATATCTAAATCATCATTAGAGGCATTAATCAACTCTTATAGTACGATTCATTATATGTTGATTTGAAACTAGGCTGTGTCAAAAGGGCCTTGGATTAATAAACAAGTTTTAAGAATTCGTTTCAATCCGATCATCCTATTCGTCTTATCAGTACGCTGATCTGTAACCAGTTTCAGTAAATATCTAAGATGTTGACTTCAAGCAAATAGATAAATAGATTTTAATTGCTTGCCAGTTATTAAATCGCTGATAAATATTAGCAATGATCTGGAACCGCTTTCTATCAAAAGATCTTAGATGTAGAAGCAAGATTTAAAATTCAAGTCTCAAATGTTGATGTGAACTTAACCGCTGTCATAAAAGCCTTAGATTTATACACAAGTTTCAAGAATTCATTCCAATCTGATCACCTTGGTTGACTTGCCAGCTTCTGCTGACAAACATGTTTCCAGAATTGGTTTCAACCCGATTATATCATTTGACTTATTAGTGCTTAGACCTGAAACCAGTTTCAGTTAGAGGATCCTAGATATAAAAATATGGTGAAAGTCTAAGATGTTGATTTGAAGCAAAAAGTTTTGCTGCATAAACAAGACAGCTGAAATCCAAAAGGATACATGGAAATAAGATGGCGAAAGCAAGTTGGCGGAAATCCAGAAGGGCACCCGGAAACAACATGACTCAAGTAAGCAAGATGACGAAAAGTCAAATAGAACACCCCACTGTTAGAAATCATTTTCAAGGTGTCAACCCACGGCAAAAGGGCGCGCCTGACTAAAAAGACACCGGATATATCCAGCATCAGCCAAAGTGGACCCTAGATACTGCTGCAGCCCTCAATACAAGATGCTAATCGAGACCGGGTAAAGTTACAGATTTAAACAGCACAGTGTCTAGCATCAGATTAAACATCTTGAGATTGTGCTAAACCCTATTTACGTCTGAGTTGGTTCTCAAGGTGCAGGATGCAGTACACTTTCACTTCAAGCTTTGATAATAAATTCATTTTTCATTAAATAATAATATATAATAATAAATCATATCAGGTCAGCGAAGTAGTTATAAATACGATTACAAGCAAATGTATAAAGAAATTTTAGTTACTTCCCAATTACGAAAGCGCTAATTAATGTCGCAAACGAGTGTAATATGGTGATCTGAAACCAGTTTCTATCAAAACATCTTGTATATAGAAACAAGACATTGAATTGAAAATAATCTCTGTCAAAAGGGTCTTAGATTTATAAACAAGTTTAAAGACACATAGTCGACGTTACTGAAAATGGGCAAATTCCTGGGGGCAAATAAAATCAAGATCTTAGAATTGTAACTTGAATCATGCTTCGATAGAAATACAAAAAATGAACAACGGCGTCACCCAAACTCCTTATTCAGAACGGTCAATCGGCAGTGCACAATGTGGTCTTAATACCTTTGTATGACTCGCCAAATCAACTTTTGAGATCAACATTTGAGACCACCAACTTGAATGTTGTTTCGCCAAAATACAGCAATTGCCTTATCAGTAATTGCTGCCTTGAACTGAAAACATATAATGGGCTTTATCTGCTGACGGGTTACATCAACGTTTTGATGGACAGTTAATCGAAGGTAGTGATTATGACTAACATCTTATGCAATGTATTCATTTGCTTCATTGCATCTCTAATTAAACTGGTTTGCGATAACTGATACTTTCTGATGTTTTCATTTCAAACGAACACCCGTGGAAATTCAAAATCCACAATAAGTAACACAAGTCTAAAATGTAGATTTGAAATTAACCTCTGCCAAAATGGTCTTCGATTTATAAACAAATTTCAACAATACAAAGACCTTATCAAAAATTGACTAGTGCCTGGGGGCAAATGAAATCAACATCTTAGACGTGCAACCTAAATCTTGCTTCGAACAAAAAATACAGAAAATGTACAACTGTGACAAACAAATTCCTTATTTAAAATGGTCAAACGCCTGGGGACAATCTGGACTTAGCACCTTTGCATGAATCACCCAATCAGCATCTGAAACCAACATCTTAGACTTGCAATTTGAAGCTTGCTTTGCCAAAATACAGCAATTACCTTAGCAGTAAATGGAAATAAATAATGAGTTTCCTCTGCTTACGACTTATATGAAGAGTTTGATAAATTATTAATCCAATTGTATTCATTCACTTATATTGCTTCTCTAATTAATTTGGTTTGCAATAGCTAATGCTCAGATATTTTTTTATTTCAAACAAATACCAGTGGAAATTTATAATTAATACAGTGGAATTTCAAATTTCATCGATTATGATTGCATGAGTCATCCATTAGTTTTGAAAATATTCCATTAGCCGAGACTCCGCTGCTTTTCTTGCTTGCTTGTTTGATGTATTTGCATAGGGTTGTTAGTTTATTTATAGGTTTTACAATGTTCGTATTATTACATATTTTATTGGTTACGTCAGTCTCTTGAGTAGTCCGGTGTTGCGTTTATTCAGATTTACCTTTTGCAACCTTCTTTGATCACCGTAAGTTTTCAGATCCCATGTTAATCTTTTTATCTTTAATAGTAATTCGTTTATCTGCGTAGCGGCTGTTTTATACATGACTTCACGCATCATTAGTGACAGCCTTTTAAACCACCGTGTAATGTGAAAGTTGACCTCGAGGCATGCCCATGATGTGCTGCAAAGGCTAACACTCTAGGACGCGTTTTGGAGCACTAGCGGTATTCTATGAGTTGGTATGAAGTCCCAGTATTAGAATACTACTTCCAAATTGCAATAGAGTTGTGACCCCAGGACAGGTTTTGGAAGCCCAATTCGGTCTTATGAGTTGATATGGGGCTCTAGTATTAGAAAGGTATTTCAAATCTTAAGTTTTCCTTAATTGCAATTACAGAACTACACCCACCTTTAAAATATTTCAGCAAATGGAGCCACATGGAATGTTGTTTCAAACATTAGGTTTTCCGCCTTCTGTTACTTTTAAAGTATACCGCTAGATGGAACCACGATGCGAACCTACTGCAGTAATCTAAAATTAGCTTTTTCAAAAATATATCACTAGATGGCGCCACAATCAAGAAAACAAGGGAGACGCTGAAGTAGGGCTAAGACTCTGTGGACAGGTGTAAGGGTCCTAACGGTGTCTTATGAGATAGTATCCGGCCCGCATTATTGGAATACTATTGCAAATTCCCCGTCATAACAGTTAAATCTACTTCTAAAATGCTATCCACGATCTACCTCTATTACAGAAAACATTCATTAGTTTTAAAAATATACTGCTAGATGGTATCAATCAGGGAATCAGGGAATCAAGGGAAAATACCCGAGAACAAGTTTCTAAGTCCTATAACTGACTTATGAGAGTATGTTGGCCTCACTATTAGAATACTATTTCAAATTTCAAGTTTTCCTGCCATAGTAAACAAGAGGGACCGAACAGGGCGAAGACCGAGAACAAGTTTCGAGCCCTATAACTCTCTTACGAGATGGAATCAGGCCCCCAATATTAGAATACTATTTCCAATTTTCCCGCCGTAACAATTACAGGGACCTACATCCACTTTTAAAGATATCCCACTATCTGGAGCCACGACCAACCTCTACTACAGAAAATATTCATTATTTTTTAAAATACACCACTAGATGGTGCCACAAACAAACAAACCAAGCGAACCAATCAGAATACAGCGCCGTATGCTCAATCAGCTGGAAATGGGTATGGACACGTGGGGACGGGCGTGTCACGTGATCCATTTTAATTTTGCCGTCATCCGATTAAAAGTGGTGGGATCAAGGTGTCAGTCTTCTAATATCCATATTTCGTATTTCCTTTTTACATAAATGGCCACTTTATACATGCCGTCAGTTTAGTATCAAAAGTTATAGTTTCTATAGTTTATATTGAAAAGGTAAGTATTTATAATTAACTTTTCTGTGTATTTGAGGTAAGATGTGATAGCTTCCAAATTTAGTGGAGGCATAATATTCATATTTTTCTTTACATACCTAATTATTACTTATATATCGAAATAATAATAATAATAATAATAATAATAATAATAATAACAATAATAATAATAATAATAACAATAATAATAATAATAATAATAATAATAATAATAATAATAATAATGAGAGTACAAAGGAACGGAATCCCACAAGGCTCTACACTCAGCGTTACTCTATTCTCAATCGTAATGAGTAAGCTAGTGGAGTGTCTATCACAGGATATTGGTAAAACCGTATACGTAGATGACTTAGTTATATATAAGTCAGGCCCTATAACGGAGGATCTATTACATCCCTTGCAAAACGAAATCGATCAGTTAGTGAGAACAGCTAACAAAATAGGTTTTACTTTATCTGCTACGAAATCACAGGTAGCTCATTTCTGCCGTTTAAGATCTCATCACGAACACCCTAGGTTTAGAATTGGAGATCATACGCTAGAAGTTAAAGACTGCATACGTTTTTTAGGAGTTCTCTTCGACAGAAAACTTTATTGGAAGAATCATGTTGAACATGTAATCACAAGAATGAAAGTAATCACTAACACTCTCAGGTACCTATCTCACATATCATGGGGAGCTAAGAAGGATTCCCTTCTTAGGATATACCAGTCCTTAGTCCTCTCTAAACTCGGCTATGGGGGAGTTGTCGTATCTAGCGCTAGAACGTCACATATTCAAAAACTGAATAGGATTCATTGTGCAGGGCTAAGGCTGTGCAATGGAGCTTTCCGCACATCGAGATTAGACGACGTATGTTTTGAGAATAACAGTACTCCTTTCCAACATATCCTGTGTGTAATGGTTCTTAATTACGCCCTTAGAACGAATGCCCAGCCAAATCACCCCAACTACAATCCCTTCTTTAATTATGACATGGACCATTTTGGCAATAAAAGTTCCGCCATGCGCCCACGGTGTAAGATCCACCGAGATGAGGAGAGACTACGGACTCGATTACCCATATCAAGTCTACCCATATGAAGAATGTGAAGTACCACCATGGGTAATTAGCCAACCGAGTATTCACGTAGACAACTGTGTTCGTGATGAATCTAAGATTAGTTTACAAATCATTAAAAATTCTTTCTTAAAAGTTATTCTTGAACACGAAGGTTACAACATAATATACACAGACGGATCCAAAGGCAAAACCGGTGTGGGTTGCGCAATTTATGTGAATAATAAAGCTCACTGTTGGTCTATTCTTAATGACGCAAGTGTGTATACAGCGGAGTTGTACGCTATATTACAAGCGCTATATTATTGTGATATAAGTACAGAACGTAAATTTTTAATCTGTAGCGACTCTTTAAGCTCAATACGAGCTCTAAAAAATACCTTCACAAGAGACACCATAGTAAAAAAAATTCTGGCTAGCATCGAATGGTTAAAATATTCTGGTAAAAAGGTATGTTTCGCATGGTGTCCTTCGCACTGCGGAATATCGGGTAACGAGCTTGCAAACGACGCAGCACGCAAAGCAGCAAATAGTGAAGATATCGACATCTATCAAGTTCGCCCTGAAGATGTTAAATTCTCAATAAAAAGGAAAGTTGTAAATTACGCCTTCGTAAATTGGACTAACCACAACTCCGCCTATTCAAAGATTAAAACAAACCTCAAAATATGGAAATTCCCAGAAACTATCTCACGAAGAGAGCAAGTTGCAATTTCAAGGTTACGCATTGGACACACGAACCTCACTTCCTCATATTTGCTTTTGAGAGAAGCAATTCCTCTCTGCACAAAATGTAACGAAGTACTTACTGTGCCCCATATTATTGAAATGTAGAGAGTTCAATAGACAAAGAATTCAAAATAAATTATGCGACCGAATAGATCAATGTTTAAACAATGACACACAGAATATCCAGAATCTAGTCAAGTTCCTAAAAGAAACCAGTTTATTACAAAAAATTTAACTAGTGCAAGTTACAATGCTTAGAATTTACGTACAAAGCAGCTAAGAATTGTTATGCGTGCAAATGACCTAGTCGTCGACGCACCTACCAAAAAAAAAAAAAAAAAATAATAATACCTCCCCGACGAGATCCACCTTGACGTGGTGGGAGGCTCAGTAACCACTGTTGCCAGCAGTGGTGAAGCTAAGAGATCTCAGGTCGTTAGTCTTCATTGTCGCCATGTCTGTTGTCTATGTCTTGTTTTAATGTTTACCGTTCGGAGAGTAAACTTCATTAACAAATCGGAAATCTACGGTGTAATGCGATCCGTGCCAAGAGATGTATGACTATACCTAGTTAGTCGTTAACGGAGCCCTCGAGATACCTGGCTGCCTCTCGTTGCAATTAGTTAAGCCTTGCCGTACCATGGGAGCACTGTTGCGGTCGACGTGTTTTTCTTCCCTTACTCGTGGGAACACTATGAATGTTTCAAATTTATCAAATGAGGACCCATCCTCTAAAATGGGCGCGGTCAGAAAGGAATCGCCTAATAAAAGCCCTGCAAGCGTGAAAAGCGTGGAAGATTTTCCCGGTTCCTCCTTGTAAAAGGAAAAGATGGCGACTTTGCGAAAATGTCACCATTTTTATTAGCAAAAGTTTTGAATGGGTATTACGGTGTTACAAAACGCACAAAGAAGAACAAAGATGGCAGTTTACTGATAGAAACAGTTGAAAACCTACAATCCAGAAAACTTCTTAGTATGACCCGAATTGACAAAGTGGAAATTGAGGTTACCCCTCATAATACCCTCAATTATTCTAAAGGTGTCGTTAATTGTACAGATTTTGCAAATTGTCACGTTGAGGAAATCTTAGATGGGTTAGCAGAAGAGAAAGTGATAGAAGTAAGAAACATATCTATCAAAAGGGAAGGAAAGTTAATGAAAACCAATAATTACATATTAACATTTAACCGTCCCACAATACCGAACTCTATTATCGGGGGCATCCACCCTCTGCGAGTAAGGCAATACATACCCTTGCCTCTTAGATGTTTCCGTTGTTTGAAGTTTGGGCACACTGCAAAAGTTTGCACACAACCGCAGATGTGTGAATGTGGAGAGCTGCCACATGAAGGAGAGGAATGTAAAAAACCGACGTGTGTTAATTGCAATGGCCCACACTTATCTCGATCGCGCGAATGTCCTACCTATAAGCAAGAATTGCTAGTACAAGAAATCAGAACAACCAAGAAACTCACTTATTCCGAAGCAAAACAAGAAGCCAACCTCTCACCTGTAGTGGCAAGTAAATCCTTTGCTCAAGTTGCTGCTGGCTCTACCAGTCTTTCCACAAAAAATCACGAAAACTTGGCAGATATAATACCACAAATAAAAATATAGTGAAGGAAACGGTTAAAGAAGTACTTACTGAAATAATAAAATCAAGTGAATGTCTTCCCAAGCTAGCTGCTCTTAAAGAAACCACACAGATCGTACTGACTGACAAGGGCCATTTTGACCCGACTGAAACAGTACAGAATTCAAAAAGTACACAAAAATGTTACAACATAGCATCGTCGTCAAAAGAGAACCGACTAGAATTATTAAATTTTGATGAAATGGATGTCGACGCCATATCAAAGAAACGAAACCTCCCAAACTCTCCAACGTTATCAACGGAAGGAGAAGAAGGTTTCGATCCCAACTTTATCGACCCTAAAGAAAGAGCACAAACCAGAAAGAAAGGATGGCCTAAGGGTAAACCCCGAAAGCTACCAAACTAGTGATAAATACAATCTGTGATATACCCTAGTCATTATACTATCTGTGATATACTTTAGTCATTATGTTTATTTTATACATTAGTTTTAGTTTTTTATACCTATTTACTTATTTTTATTTTGCCCATATTTTGCTTTATTCTAGTCATATTTATTTATATTTGTTTTATTAAAAACTACAATTAAAATTCGAACCTCAAAACGAAAATATACTGCAGTGGAATTGCAATGGGCTAAAAACCCACTACTGCGAATTAAAAATGCTCATAACAGAATACAGGCCTTTTTGCTTATGTATTCAAGAAACTCACCTAAAGGAGCAACAAAAATTCCATCTTAGAGGTTTCAGAGACTATGGCAAAAATTGTCTAGATAATGACAGGGCTAGTGGAGGGGTTGTAATATTTATACAAAACAATATCCCACACCAGAAAATTAATATTACTACAAGACTGCAGGCAATTGCAGTAGCCATCATGTATCCCGTAAGAATCACGATTTGTAATATATATCTCCCCTCATTCTGTTGGAATAGCAATGACATAGAAGAAATTATAGCACAATTGCCAAAACCTTTCTTGCTAGTAGGTGATTTCAATGCGCACTCAACAGCATGGGGATCCACACATACTGATTTACGCGGGCGCATAGTAGAAAATATAATAGAGGATAATAATCTCATCCTCTTAAACACAGGCAAGGTTACCCACCTTAACACGAAAAGCAACACTTTCACTGCGATTGATCTAGCTATTTCAACGTCAACTGTGGCAATGAATTTTAAATGGGACACAGCGCCGGATCTTTATAACAGTGACCACTATCCGATAATTATGACCTCTAACATTCCACAAAAGGTTACCAAAGTACCAAAAAAATGGTTACTACATAAAGCAAATTGGGGTACTTACAAACGACAGGTGCAAAATACATGTAAGGTAAACGAAAACGACATCTTGGACACCAAAATTCAACAATTTACAGATCACCTAATTGCAGCAGCGGAAATATCCATCCCTAAAAGTAAGGGAGAAAGAAGGCCTAGTAGTGTACCGTGGTGGACAAATGAAGTTAAGACCGCCGTGGAAATGAAACAATACTACTTTAAAGTATTCAAACAGCACCCTACAATTGAAAATTTAGTTTTATTTAAAAAAGCCCGTGCAAATTCTAGAAGGATAATCTTAAATTCAAAGAAAACTCGTGGACAAATTATGTAAATACCATAAACTACAAAACGACGATTAGTGAGATGTGGAGAAAGGCCAGAAATATAGTTGGTAAAACAAACTCTCCATCCACGCCTATACTTATTGTAAACGGCGAGACAATAAAAAATGAATACCACATTGCTGAAGCATTAGCTTCACAATTTGAAAAAAACAGTGAATCTCGAAAATTACCCTAAGACTTTTCTACAAGTAAAACAACAAAATGAAGCCGTTATAAATTTTACCACCAACGAGTACCACAATTACAATGATAATTTCACTATAAATGAATTACAAAAAGCGTTACTTAACACAAAAGACACAGCACCAGGATCAGACGGAGTCGTATACACCATGCTGAAGGAACTCCCGGAAACACAAAAAGAAAAACTATTACACATGTATAATGAAATATACACAAAGGGTATTTACCCTGTCCAGTGGCAACACTCTGTAATTATACCCATACATAAGCCGAATACAGATGCCACACAAACTACAAATTACAGACCCATCGCATTAACGTCTTGCTTAAGCAAGCTATTTGAGAAAATGATTAACAACAGATTAAGCTGGTTTATAGAAACAAACAATCTCATAGCAAAACACCAAGTGGGTTTCAGGAAACAACCCTCCACCTTGAATGAGCTAGTATATTTAGAACACATCGTATTAGAAAGCCTTTTAAAAGAAGCCACACGGTAGCTATTAGCTTCGATATACACAAAGCCTACGAGCTTATGTGGAGATACAGTATCATTCATAAACTTTATCAGTGGGGCATGAAAGGTAAATTACCAGAAATCATCAAAAGCTTCCTGTCTTATCGTAGTTTCGTAGTGCGCTTTGGAAACCAAACCTCAAAAGCTCGTGTATTAGAGAACGGAATACCCCAAGGGTCCGTACTTAGCTGTTCACTGTTCTTAATTGGAATAAATGATCTAGTTGAATCAATTCAGCTTCCAATCCACAAATATCTATACGTCGACGACTTAATAATTTTTATGAAAACCACTCAATGGAAAATATACAAATAAACCTAAATAAAGCAGTCGCCGAAATAGAAAGAAAATCAGAAGAAATGGGATTGCAACTATCTGAAAGAAAAACATCTACAATTCACTTCTGCAGACTAAGGCATCAACATGATGAACCACAAATAATTTTAAAAGGTTCTACTATCCCATTAGTACAAAATTTGAAAATACTAGGAATTATTCTGGACACAAAACTATATTTTAAAGAACACCTTAAATATATTGTGAACAAGTGCAAACAAAGATTAAACTTTATAAGGTGTATGAGTAACATAAACTGGGGCTCAGATAGGCAGGTGTTAATACAACTATATAAGGCTTGTGTATTGTCTATAATAGATTATGGTAGCATCATTTACTCATCCGCAAGACCAACACCTTTGCAACAACTGGATCGTATCCATACACAAGGAATTAGGATGGCCACGCACGAGCCCTCTACTCTCGATTTTTGAAGAGGCGGGAATTCCACCGTTCATTACTAGGCGACAAACCCAACTGTGCAACTATATCGTCAAAATAATTGCATCGCCAAAGAGCCTCAACCATGAAACAATAAATGACAAACAAATTATAAGCGAATTCAAAAAACGACCGACTGTGAGTAGACCCGCAATTATTAGAGGCTTAGAACTAATTTCCGATTTAGAAATTGAGATACCTGCACTCTTTACATGCACAGAACCTAAAATACCACCTTGGATAAACTTAAGAACAAAATACATTCTACAACTTACAAAAATGAAAAAAGAAACAACCCTACCAGCGCAATACCAAATACATACAAGAAGAATAATGCAAATGCATCCACAGGCTAAAATAATTTACACAGACTGGGCCAAGACACTAACAGGAACTGGAAGCGCCATAGCTTTTAACAGAGAATGCCACAATTGGTCACATAACCACATAAGCGGCATACAAACTGTCGAATTATATGCCATCTGGCAATCCTTACTATTATGCAGACACGACGCAAACAAAGAGTATATCATTTGCAGTGATTCGTTATGTTCCATACTAGCTATTCAAAGTCAAACCAACGAAAAACATACCTTACTGAATATGATCAGAGACCAGCTTTACTACCTAGAAACTAATGCAATGAAGAACATATATCTAATGTGGGTACCGGGACATGTTGGCATTCACGGAAACACATGCGCTGATACATCAGCGAAACAGGCCGCAAATCTTCCTACAATAGACGAAAAGAGCACCATGCCAAACGATTTAAAGACATTTATAAAAATAAAATTGGACTACAATGGCATGACTCGTGGGAGAAGAAAAATGTTGCATTAAACCAACAAAGGAGGCGACTACCTACCTGGCAAAATACATTTAACCTAGCTAGAAAAGAAGAAGGTATTATGACGAGACTTCGAATTGGGCATACAAACATTACACACTTACACCTACTAGGAAGATCTCCACGAGAAATATGCAGACACTGTAACAAGAACGTAACATTACAACATATATTCACCGAGTGCGCACTGTATCACGAAACTAGAGAACGTTTGCTGCTGAATAACCAATTAGAACATATAGTAATTAACAACCTAGAAAGTACCAAGAAAGTTTTACAGTTTTGAAAGAAACGAAGTTATACAACAGAATTTAGTTACTAAACAAAGAATAAAGGCACAAAAACCATAGCAGTTGATGCCTTAAAGATAGAAAAAAAAATAATAATAATAATACCTAGGGGTTGGACTACCTACTAGGCGCGTCCCCAGGTGGCGGATAGGGAAAGACCTTGCAAATGATCGTAAGTGATGCAAGGCCAACACCGAAATATGAGCTCGTGGCGCTAAACCGGCACTGTTAGCTCTCGAGAATAAGGTGACCAGTCCACGTGGGGCCTCGTATCTAACGAGGACAGGGATGGCAACCCTGCGTTCCCCTAGCTGGAAGTACACTTTTCTTATACTAGTCTTGAGTGGCTTCCTTACTTTAACTCCTTCCTGTCGGAGCACCTCGCTCCAACTCTTGTTCTCTTCAGGCTCTCAGCGAAAGCTTAGAGACCTCTTCCTTTTCTCTACTCTTCCCAGGACATGCGCCGTCAAAAGCGTATACGGGTGTGGCTAGCCCGGGATGTCCTAGCTGGGGGTGGCTGAGCGCTAGCCGTCTCCTAACACCGCAACCGCGAACTGTACCTCAGCGACTCTAGCAGGGCGTGGCTAGGGAACGTCGTACAGGTAGCGGTCGGTGTCTTGGCTTTACCGCCCGGACTGCGAGGAAGGCAACCTCTATAAAAAATTCCCCAATCCCAAGTTCGTTTGGCAGTTTTAGGTGCTGACGGGATTGCGCGAGGGGAAGCCTGAGCGTGGCCAGGGGGATGCCTGGTCCCTAGCGTTGAAATGCTGTGGGGGAAAAGGCGCCCTCCACAGTATTAATGCCCTCTTGTAGTACACCGGCTCTGCTGCAAGTGACATTTTTTCCGTGTGGTCTCGTGGGAACTATATGGGGTCAAAAACATTAAAAATACTGAGTTGTCCAACTCCCAAATAATGGACGAAAGAGAAACCCAACCTCTGATATGGGCGCTGAAGGTGGACAGCGTTATCAAAATACCGGAAATAAATTGGTTGAGCGGTTGACGTCGGGATGCGTTCCACGGTTTCTGCTAATCAAAAGAAATGATTCAGAATCATTTGGCAGAGTTAATCCATTCGTTATCTCAAAATCGTTATATAGTATAGTAGGTGAAGTCAATGATATTAGAAAACTTAACGCTGGCCTGTTAATAGATACAAAATCGAACAAACAATCAAGAATTCTATTGGAATTAAAGCAGTTTTGCGAACTTCCAGTTGACGTTGTCCCACATCCTTCTTTAAATATTGTAAAAGGCATTGTTAGTTGTAGAGACCTTCTAAATTGCTCCATAGATGAAATATGTGAAAACCTTAAAGAACAAGACGTTATTGAGGTACGTCGAATTACTACAAGAAAGGATGATGAAATTGTTGATACCGCTAACCTATTGTTAACCTTCTGTAGACATAGTTTACCTAGTAAAATTAAAATCGCTTTTTATAGTCTTCCTGTAAGAATGTATGTTCCACCACCTCTACGTTGTTATAGATGCCAAAAATTCGGACATTCTGCTACAAGATGCAAAAATGACCAAACATGTATTTGCGGTAAACCCTTACACCAAGGTGCACCTTGCGAGAAACCTATAAACTGTCCTAATTGCAATGGGGACCACTCGGCCCGTTCTAGAGAGTGTCCCAAATATAAACTAGAACTCTCAATCCAAGAGGTGAAAACAAAACACAAATCCTCCTACTTTGAAGCACGACGTGAAGTTCTGAAAAATACTCCCACAGGGCCATCTTATACAGCCGCTGCTAGTACCACCATAAAACAGGACTCAATTAAATCCACGTTAAGCGAACTGGTAACCTGCTTAGTACCTTTACTGGTTACAGAATTAAAAGACAGGCTTCCAAAAGAATATTTAAATAAATCTGTTCCCGAGAAACAAAACCAGTTTGAAACTGAAACTGAAACTAGTGAAGAGACTGTTGAAAATCAGACACAGAATATGGACATAGACACCAGTGACAAAAGAAAACGACCAACCTCGGTAGCATCGTCCACTAACATTGAAAGTGATGAATTAGAAGAAGCTACAAAAATGTTATGCAGAGAAGGAGAAAGGTAGGATGGCAAAAAGGAAGACCCCGCAAAATCGATTCAAAAAACCTTCCTATCACATCAAAAAATCAACCGGTGATAAAAAGATTAAGCCAAAAATAGTTGTGTTATACCGCTTATACAGGTATACACATAATTCTATTTATTTGTTTATTTATTATATCTTTTCTATTTTAATTGTTTTGTCCCCAGATTATTTATTTTATACATCTTACGTTTTATATCTTTATATTGATTAGTGTATTTGTTACTTTATTGACATAAAAAAATCCAGAAATGACTTCCATAATACAATGGAATTGCAATGGGTGCAAAACGCATTACCCTGAAATTCAATTAATGTCAGCAGAGTACAACCCATATTGTATTTGTGTTCAAGAATCCCACCTCAAAAACGAAGACACATTTGCCCTGAAAGGGTACAAGTGTTTTAGGACGGATGACGAACTGCAGTTACGCGCAAAGGGAGGGTTCTTACTCTAGTTAAAGAAAACATCCCTGCTACACCATTGAAAATTAAAAGCAGCTTACAGGTGATAGCGATTACTATCGAATATCCAATAAAGTTCACCTTGTGCAACATTTATCTCCCACATTTCACGTGGACCAAACATGAATTACAAAATGTCGTAAGGCAACTACCAACACCTTATTTAATTGTCGGTGACTTTAATTCCTATAGTACGCTGTGGGGCTCTGAGGAAACAGATATTCGAGGACGCATAATCGAAACAATTATAAATGAACATGATGTAATTGTCTTAAACACGGGAGAAGGGACATTTATAAACTCCAAAGCAAATAAACTGTCCGCAATTGACATAACTATGTGCTCACCTCAATTAGCATATCTGCTCAAATGGAAAACCCTCGATGGTCATGTACACTCTGACCACATACCTATTGTAATTGGAATCGAGTTGCAGCAACCGCGTTCTACCACATCAAAAAATGGAAGCTTCAGAAAGCTGGCCTTTGTTTCGCACGAACTTGAGAAATTTTGCTTTAGACCAAAATATAAATAAATCCGTGCACACATTTTCGGACACGATTATTAACGCCGCCACTGTAAGTGTCCCCAAATCTGGTGGCACGTTTTAAGGACCGTGTCCCATGGTGGAACGTCGAAATTAAAAAAGCCGTTCAAGAAAAAACAAATCGTTCAATAAATTTAAAAGAACCCACACAGAACAACATGGTGGAATTTAAACAGAAACGATCCATAGCCCGAAAACTGATACTTCAGGGTAAACGAGAATCGTGGGCAGAATTTGTGTCTACTATGGATACAACAACATCTCCAACTACTGTATGGAAAAAATCAAATCGATCCAAAGGAAAGAAACAAATTCACCAACAATATTAAAAATAAACAACCAGATCTGTACACACCAGAAGGATGTGGCCAATATACTTGCCGAGTCATTTCAAAGCATAAGCAGCTCATCCCACTATGACTCTGAATTCATACGATTAAAGAATAAACAAGAATCGCCATTGGATAACAATGAAACAGAAGAAGCAATATATAACTTGCCTATCCTTATAGATGAGCTAGAGGAAGCATTAAGCAACTCACGTAGATCCACTCCAGGTCCGGATGACATACCATATGGGTTTCTAAAGGAATTGCCTGCATCATACAAAAAACCTATTAGACATATATAACCAAATTTGGCAACAAAATGTATATCCAGAAGCTTGGAAAGAAGTTATCGTCGTCCCAATCCCGAAATCTGGAAAAACAAAATGATCCATCTAAATATTGCCCCATATCTTTAATGAGCTGTGTTGCCAAAACCTTAGAACGGATAATAAACACCCGCTTGATTTGGATTTTGGAATCAAATAAGTTACTCTCTAACAATCAATTGTAGAAAATTTAGATCCACCACTGACAATTTGGCACAGATCGAACATCATATCCAAACAGCCTTTGCAAACCGTTCCCACGCGATAGCAATCTTCTTTGATCTACAGAAAGCTTATGACGTTACATGGAGGTATGGGATACTACGACAGTTACATAAATTGGGAATAAAAGGTAACCTCTTTAACTTCATTCAAAACTTTCTAAAAGAACGCAAATTCAAAGTAAGGGTTGGCACCGAGTTCTCGGATACCAAGACATTAGAAAACGGAATTCCGCAGAGATCAGTGTTAAGCGTTACGTTATTTGCCATAGCTGTAAACTCAATAACCGCAAAATTACAAAAGAAATAAGAAGCTATTGGTATGTAGACGACCTTGCTATTATATATTCATCGACTGATATAGACGAAACCGAACAGATCCTCCAACTGGCAGTTAATACCATAACACGTAACGCGAGTGACATCGGATTTAGATTTTCTACTGCTAAAACACGTTGTGTTCACTTTTGCCGCTTGAGGCACGAACACAGGGAACCTGCTATCACGTTGTACGGAAACCTAATCAGCGTAGTGCCCAAAATAAAATGTTTAGGGTTCACTATAGGCAAAGCGTTGAGATGGAAGTCACACATGAATAACCTTAAAAAGGAATGCAAATATGTCACAAATATTATAAAGTGCCTAGCTAACACAAGATGGGGTGCAAATAAAGACGTAATGCTCAACCTGTATAATTCTCTAATCCTGTCTAAAATAGGTTACAGCTGCGCAATTTATTCATCCTCTCGTAAAACCACATTAAGTCCCCTCGACTCAATACATGCGACAAGTTTAAGGTTATCCTTCGAAGCGTTTCAAACTAGCCCATACTCATCTGTATACTGCCAGCTCGGATTACCACCTTTAAAATATAGACGCCAGCAGAATATAAAGAAGTACAGCATTAAATTACTGGCAATACCGGATCACCCTAACCACGACATTTTTTTACAATAAAGAGTCTTATTTGTGTTTCCGTGGTAGACCCAGTATAACTCGCCCTATCACTGCAAGACAAACAGAACTTTGACAGAAATTAGAAATTGATTTGCCTCCTGTGTATAACATACAGTTTTGTGAGGTAGCACCTTGGAAGCTTTTGTGCGCCACTTACATATACGACCTTATGACAGTATCACCTAAAAATCAAACAATACAGACGTTTGACAAAATTCTATTGAGTTACGAGGATAAAATAGTAATATACGCTGATGCATCTAAATGCAGTCTAGGCATTGGCAGTGCAATAGTAGTCAACGAAGAACGACACGCCTGGAAAATACACAATTGGTGCAGCATTGTAACCGCCCAGCTATATGCACTGGCAGAGATTAAGATACTCGAAAAACAAAACACAAAAAACATCATAATATGCTCCGATCCGCTAGTTGCCTTAAAAAAGATCCAAAAGAATTACTGCTTAGAACCATTGGTCACACAAATTCTAGCAACCATTCATAACATTAGCACTAGTGGAAAAATATTATATTTGTTTGGGTACCTTCACACTCAGGAATCGAAGGAAATGAAATTGCAGATATTACGGCGAAAGATATAGCCAAAACCAGCGAAATTAGCAATATACCAATTAGCTACAAAGACGCACAGCAAAGTGTCAACCGGATAATAACCAAACAATGGCAAGACGAGTGGCTAAAGACAGAGCACAAGTTAAAAATTTTAAACAAAATATTCTCCGACAAAACTTCTATCTAGTCTAACCCGAAAAGAAACAGTGGTTATCACAAGAATGAGAATAGGACACACTAGATTCTCTTCAGAACACTTGCTGTAAGGCCTTAGAATACCAGTTTGTACAGAATGCCGAGAAAATTAACAGTGGAACATATAATCCTCCACTGTACAAAATACGCCAGACTAAGACGAGAACATAAAATAAACTCAACAGTTCTATACAGCACAAAGGAAGACGACTTAAGAAACGTAATTAAGTTCCTAAAACACTCTGGTATCTTTAATATGATATGATAGAATATAAAGGTGCATGCAGCTAATGATCTCAGAAATCGATGCTGCAAAAAAATAAATAAAAAAATAATAATAATAATAATAATAATAATACCCCCAAGGGATACACCTTGTCGTGGTGGGGGCTCAGTACCACTGTTACCAGCAGTGGTGAAGCCAAGCTATCCCAGACTGTCAATCCTCGTCGTATTCGTGTCTTTCCGCTCTTCAACTGTGTGTGAGCTTAGGTCCTACGTCATTCTTTGTCATTTCTTTTGTTCTTTGTGCTGAGCACACAGCATTACCAAAGCCGCAAGCTAAGGTGTAAATCTGTCGTGCCGAGAGATGAATGGTTGTGCGAAAGCCAACCGCTAACGATGGTTCTTCGGATAACAGCCGACATCCGATTGTATTTAGGCTTACTGGGGTAAGGAGCACTGCCTCAGCTGACAGTATTTTTCTGCCCTACTCGTGGGAACAACATGAGCCATAAAACCAAAACGTACAGAGTGTCAGCTCTTTAAATATGGAGGTGTCGGAGGGTCCACCTATAAAACCAGCCAATAAGATCTCGTAAACCGAGGTCTCCCCACAAGAAAGGAAAAGGCGGTAGATTTACCTCGGTTCCTTCTTGTTAAGAAAGGTGAAGGAGATTTCTTTAAAGTTTCTCCATTTTAATCGCTAAAACCATGTTTGGAATAATCGGAAATACGAAGAGTATAAGAAAAGTAAGAGAAGGTTTGTTAGTAGAGACAATATCGAACCCTCAGTCCAAAAGGCTACTATCCATTACACGATTCCTCCTCCGGTGCGGTGTTTCCGTTGTCAAAGTTTGGTCACACTGCAATGTCATGTACAGCGGAACAAATTTGTGCATGTGGTAAAAGTCCGCACGGAGACAGTCCATGTGGGAACTAATCAAATGTATAAACTGTGAAGGACCTCATCTAGCACGATCTAAAAACTGCACTATATATCAAAGAGAAATGGCAATACAAGAGCTTAGAGTCACAAAGAAAATATCGTACTTTGAAGCAAAGAGGAACTCAAGCTTTCGCCAGTAACTACGCGTAAATCATTCGCACAAGTAACAGCAAGCACGGAATCCCAAGCAAAAGTTTAATGCGGAAATTATTCCTGAACTGAAAACTCTCATTTCAGAAACGGTAAAACAAGAACTTAAATTATTTATTCCGAAAATGTACATTCAACAAATGCCGATGCACAAAATTTAGAACCAGGGCCCAATACCAGGTCTAAAAAAAGGGAGTTGTCAGTTACTCCACCAATAGGTGAAGATCCAGAGCCTTTGTTCATACACCCTCTCAGAGGGCACAAAAAAGAAAGGTTGGCAACTAGGAAGACCTAGGAAGCCACGTCAGGATAGTCAATCCTCAAACGAGAATTTGACAACTTGACGTAAACGTGATAGATTTCTGTGATACACTTCTGTGATATATTTATGTGAGATTGTTGGTCTTTTCGTGTATAAAGTTTGTCCTTTTGAATTTATTTATTAATCTAATTTATTAACTTTATTTATTTATAGTTTTATTTATTCTTATTTTATTATAACTAAAATCAAATCATCCATGCATAGTATAATTCAATGGAATTGCAACGGGTGCCGAAAAAGTTCTGCAGAAATAAAGTTAATGCTGAAAGAATTCTCTCCATTAGTAATAGCCTTACAAGAAACACATTTTAAAATAAATCACGAATTTGTATTGCATCGATATAGTTGCTGTCGTCATGGTGCAGAACATACCAGTCGAGCTAGTGGTGGAGTAGCAATTTTGTTCACCAAGATTGTGTATTTAAGCAAATAAATCTAAATACTCGATTACAAGCGGTTGCTGTGACAGTTGAATTTCCTATTAACGTCACTATATGCAACATATACTTACCTGACGGTAATTGGTTGCGACAAGATATTGACGATCTTACCGCTCAACTTCGAGGACCGTTCTTATTGATCGGGGACTTTAACGCACACAGTCCGTTGTGGGGTTCAACAAAACGTGACGTTAAAGGGAAAATAGTGGAGCAGTTCCTCGATCAGGAAGAACTCACTTTGTTGAATGATGGTAGGCCTACGTATTTTAATTCTAGATCCAATGAGCTTACCGCGATTGATTTATCTATATGTACAACAAGAATAGCTTTAAACTATACGTGGACTACTATCATGGATTTTCACGGAAGCGACCATTATCCAGTACTTATACAGACAATAAAACAGAACATACCTCCACTACGTTTTACTAAATGGCACTTAGAACAAGCAAATTGGGATGCATATAAGCAAAGAATTACGCCAATCAACCGAGAGTCAAATTTGGAATCTATGGTCGAAGAATTTGGTAATTCACTCCTAAATTCTGCTTCAGAAACTATACCCAAATCAAGTAATAAAATTCATAAAGTTACTGTTCCTTGGTGGAACCCCAGCATTGAGGCAGCCATCAAAAACAGGAAAAGATCGTGGAAAAAGTTTATGTCAAATCCAATTATAGAAAATATGGTGGAGTTTAAAAGGCTACGTGCTTTGGCGCGGAAGAAAATAAAGAGGCACAGAGAAGGACCTGGCAAATCTTTGTAAATACTATCACGTCAAATACACCACCTTCGATAATATGGAAGAAGGTAAAAGCTATCTCCGGAAAATTCAAAGGTAGTAATTTACCGAAGTTACGAAAAGGTGATGAATTAGTAACCGAACTCTTTGATGTTGCAGAATTGCTTGCCAAACACTACGCACAAGTAAGCTGCACAAACAACTACTCTCTAGAATTTATCGAAAATAAAGAACAACGTGAAGAACCCCTCGATTTTTCTGAAAAACACGGGCAAACATACAATGGGAATATAACAATGACAGAATTAAAAGTGAAATAAAAGAACTTAAAAATACAGTAGCAGGTATAGATAACATCTGTAGTGTACTGTTAAGGAATTTACCAGAAACAGGTCTACACGACCTTCTGTTTATTTTAATAAAATATGGAGAGAAGGTAATTATCCTCAAAAGTGGAAAACTGCTGTAATTGTCCCACTTCCTAAGAAAAATACAGATTCCTTAGAACCGGCCAATTACAGACCAATATCATTAACAAGCTGTGTAGGCAAGATTCTGGAAAGGATAGTTAATAAAAGATTAGCCAATCTAATAGAAGAAAACAAGTGGATAAACCATTTTCAAGCCGGATTTCGGAAAAATTACTCCACAAACGATAATCTGTAAACCTTGCTGCAACAGTCCAAGAAAGTTTCAATAATAGAGAACACCTCACCGCAGTATTTTTTGATGTAGTGAAGGCGTGTGGTACGGTTTGGAGGTACTCTGTGTTAAAAGGATACACGACTGGGGAATTATGGGAAATATGGCGTACTTCATTAGGTCCTTTTAAGTGATAGACACTTTAAAGTCAGGATAGGGAGTAGCTTGTCATCTACACACAGCTTAGAAAACGGGGTTCCTCAGGGTTCACCAATTAGTGTTACCCTATTTATTATTGCGGTGAACAATATAACACAATCGTTAAATCCAGTAATCGGCGCTGCTTATATGTTGACGACATAGCTATGTATATGTCATCTAAAGAGAACACCCAGCTAATTCTCTAATCCAAGAGGGTATTAACGAAATTGTGCGACAAGCAGAAGACGTAGGTTTTCGGATTTCTGCAGAGAAATCCGTATACATGCACTTTTGTAAGCTACGAATTCCACACTATCCACCAAACCTGTTTCTTAAAGGTAAGCCGTTGCTATGCGCAGAAAAAGTAAAATTTCTAGGACTCGTGTTAGACCCAGCACTTACGTGAAAGTACCATATCGAGGAATTAGAAATTAATACAAGAAAATCTCTTAACTTAATAAAATGCTTAGCTAACACTAAATGGGGTGCAAATAGAGAAGTTTTAATCCGGTTGTATAAAACATTAATCCTCTCCAGGATGGATTATGGGAGCATAGTTTACAGATCGGCGTGTAAAACTCGACTAAACAAATTGGATGCTATACAAAACCTCTCACTAAGATACGCTATCGGAGCCTTTGCAACCAGCCCAATTAGTAGTCTCTACGTCGAAGCAGGAGTACTGCCCTTAATGTTAAGGATAATGTGGCTACTTTTGAAGTATACATCCAAAATCCGATCGATTGATACACATTTTAATCACCAGCTGCTGTATAAAGAACAAGTACACACAAAACTGCATATACCTATATTTTCAGCGATAGCTAGCGCTTGTAAACTGGTAAAATAAACGACACCGAATTAGGAAATCTCTCCCAAATTAGCATAAAATTAACGAGTTGTGGCAAGACATGTGGAATAATGAAAATAGCGAATTACGACAACATGTCCCATTAGTAAACGCTCGAAAGCCTTACACTTTAATGTCAAGAAAAGAAGAGTCGTATTAACTCGTCTCAGAATCGGACATACCAAATTAACCCATTCCTATTTACTGAAAAATGCCCTATCAACATGTGCAATTCGTGTAACTGCCCGATTACGGTTAAACACTTGCTAGTAGAATGCGACGAACTTAAACATCACAGACGAAGATATAACTTATCACAAACAGTAGCGGAGGTATTATCTATTAAAAGATGTACGTTAAAGAAAGTATTCCAGTTTCTGCATGCATCAAACTTATTTGAAGAGATATAAGCAATATAAAAATTGAGCAGTAGAATAGTGACCTGTAAACATTAAACTGTGTAAGTAATGGCAATAACCTCGCAGTTGACGCCATCCAAAAAAAAAATAATAATAATAATAACGTAGGTCCTAGGGGTTGAACTACCTACTAGGCGCGTCCCCAGGTGGCGGATAGGGGAACGACCTTGCAAATGATCGTAAGTGATGTAAGGCCAACACCGAAATATGAGCTCGTGGCGTCAACCCGCCACTGATAGCTCTAAATAATACGGTGTCGCGGACCAGTTCACGTGGGGCCTTGTAACTAACAAGGACAGGGATGGCAACCCTGCGTCCCCTTAGCTGGAAGTTCACTTTTCTTATACTAGTCTTGGGTGGCTTCCCTTACTTTAACTCTTTTCTGTCGGAGCACCCTCGCTCTAACTCTTGCTCTCTTCAGGCTCCCAGCGTAAGCTGAGAGACCTTTCCCTTTTCTTTCTTCTCTTCCCAGGACATGCGCCGTCGCGTATACGGCGTATACGGGTGTGGCAAACCCGGGATGTCTTTGCTGGGGACGGCTGAGCGCTAGCCGTGTCCTAATACCGCAACCGCGAACTGTACTTCAGAGACTCTAGCAGGGCGTGGCTAGGGAACGTCGTACAGGTAGCGGTCGGTAGTCTTGGCTTAATTGCCTGGACTACGAGGAAGGTAACCTCTATAAAAAATCCCCCAATCCCAAGGTCGTTTGGCAGTTTTAGGTGCTGAAGGGATTGCGCGAAGGGATGCCTGAGCGTGGCCAGGGGGAAGCCTGGTCCCTAGCGTTGAAACGCCTGTGGACGAAACTGGGGCCTCTTCACAGTACTAAGTCCCCCCCGTGGGTCAAGGGCCCACTGATTCACGGGAGCTTCGTTGGTCCCTACTCGTGGGAAGGTAACATGAGCCAAGTTAATTTCACACAAAGGAGTGCCAACTCTTTAAACATGGAGGCGTCGGAGGGTCTGCCTTTAAAACCATCCGAAAATAGGAGCCCAGTGACGGAGGTTTTGCCCCGGTTCTTGGTTCTGAAGAGAAAGGACGGACTTAATTTTGATAGAATTAGTCCATTTTATATTCAGAAGTGTTTGTATGGAATGTATGGAGCGTTAAAAATGACAAAGAAAATAAAAGACGGTATATTAATTGAGACTAGCACCAATAAGCAATCCAGAAGAGTCTTAGATACCACAAAACTGGGAGACTTTGAGATAGAGGCATTTGCACACAAAACCATGAACGTGTCTAAAGGTGTTATTTTCTGTCATGATTTATTAAATTGCTCAATCGATGATATCTGCGAGGAATTAAGTGGTCAAAGGGTAATTGAGGTAATTACACCTTTAATTAAAAAATCAGTTGAGGATAATCAACCGAGTTCGTTTGTAATGCCATCTACTCAAAATAAGGAAAAGCGGAAACGCAGTAGTGAGAAGCAAGGGTCCGTTTCCGAAGAAGACAATATGTCATCGGGCTCTAATGCATCCCAAACGAAGGTAAAAGGAAAAGTGGGATGGCCAAAAGGCAAACTTAGAAAACCACCCTCGCGTGCCTCAGGCGCTGAGAACGATGGGGAGTGTTACTAAATAGCGACTGTGATTAACTATCTGTGATATTACATATTTATAAATTTGTTCTATCTTCATATCTGTGATATATTTAATCTGTGATATTTTTAGTTAATGTTTACATGTGGCGTCTTTTATACTCATATTTATATTTATATCTATTCGTATTTGTCCTAATTTATATATTCGTTAAGTGTGCCGTCTTATATATTCATATTTATATTTATATTTATTCGTATTCGTCCTAATTTATTTATTCGTTAATTGATATTTATTCGTTAATTGATACTTAAGACACTTATCAATTACATTTTAACAAACCAATTATGGGTGCAATTGTACAATGGAATTGCAATGGTATTATACATCATTACTGTGAACTCAAGCTCATAGTTAACGAATATAACCCTATATGCCTCTGCCTCCAGGAAACACATTTAAAACCAAACCAGCCTTACCTTCTACGCAGGTATAAGTTTGTTAGAAAGGATGTTGTTCCTAACTTAAGAGCTAGAGGCGGAGTCGCAGTACTTATTAGAGAAGACATGCAATTCAATGCTATATCACTTAGGACGCATCTTCAAGTAGTTGCTGTGCAGATAACTGCATCAATAAATTAGTTATCTGCAACATCTATTTACCAAATAGTAATTGGCAGGAGCATCACATACAAGACATTATAGCTCAGTTACCTGGTCCATACCTGCTCTTGGGAGATTTTAATGCTCATAGTCGTTTGTGGGGATCAACGCACACCGATACTAAAGGAGAAGCACTGCAAAGTATAATCGATATAAATAATCTATTCCTATTGAACACTGGTGAAAACACGCATCTTTGTGCCAGATCAAACGCTTTCTCTGCCATAGATATAACCATGGTATCTGCCCGCATCGCCACTTCGTTTTCATGGCAAGTATCCGATGATCTTTACCACAGCGACCATTTTCCCATCATAATTGAAACTGATCAGCGCAACGTGCCTGTAGTAAGCTCAACACGCTGGAAAATATCATCGGCCCGATGGGATACCTTTCAAGCTCACCTCACCGTACCAACTGAGCTATACCCTGCTTCGCTAAGCATAAATAATATTACCAGTGGAATTATAAACGCGGCAAACGCTGCCATCCCATCCACTAAACACAGGGTACCATGGTGGAATAAAAAGTAAGTGAAGCAATAAAAATGAAAAAACTGGCGTTAAACTTCTTTCGAAAACATCCTACAAATGATAACCTAATATCGTTTAAAAAAGCACGGGCAACTGCCAGACGAATCATTCTTCAAAGTAAAAGGGATTCGTGGAGTAACTTTGTGTCGTCTATAACACGAGACACAACTAACACTCTGGTGTGGAGTAAAATAAAAGCTATATCGGGCAAGTACACAACGTGCCCTATACAGTTGCAGTACAATAAGACTGTAACTAATAATTCTGAACAGGTTGCCGAACTGTTTGCTGACCAATTTCAACAAGCCAGTAGTTCGGCAAATTATAGTCATTCGTTTGAAGCTACAAGATCCACAAGAGAATTTATACGTTAGATTTTACAGACACAAATAATAACGAATACAACGTACCGTTCTCCATCAATGAACTAGAAAATGCTCTTAATATTAACAAATATTCTTCTCCTGGTGCAGATACGATAAAATATGAAATGTTACAACATCTTACCTGTGAATATAAGATGCTGCTTCTAAATGCTTTTAATTCAACGTGGGCCGAAGGCAATTATCCTTCCTGTTGGAAAGAAGCGATAATAATCCCGATATTAAAAAATGGAAAAAATCCTTACTCAGTTAAGAGCTATAGGCCAATTAGTTTGACCTCCTGTATGGCTAAAATACTTGAACGCATGGTCAGCTCAAGGTTAATGTGGATATTAGAAAAACGTGAATTACTGTCAAACTGCCAAGCAGGATATCGAAAATTTCGGTCAACCGTAGACCACCTTGTTCATCTACAGAATGCTGTACTGGAAGCCTTCTCACGCAGACACCATGCTGTTGCGGTTTTCTTCGACGTAGAGAAGGCTTTCGATATGACGTGGAGACATGGTATATTACAAAGATTGTATGAATGGAGCCTTAGGAAACCTACCCAAATTTATTTCC
Source organism: Vesta saturnalis (assembly GCA_036346205.1). Taxonomy (NCBI): domain Eukaryota; kingdom Metazoa; phylum Arthropoda; class Insecta; order Coleoptera; family Lampyridae; genus Vesta; species Vesta saturnalis. The sequence goes on from JARFJB010001270.1 coordinate 2,325,409, forward strand.
TCATTCCTGGAGCAACGATTGTTACGAGTCCGAGTAAATAACCACCTATCATCTCCCAGGATTTTAGAGAACGGCATACCTCAAGGATCAACAATGAGCGTAACGCTATTTTTAATTGCAATTAACCATTTAGTTTCTTCTCTTCCATCTGACGTAAATACTTACCTGTATGTTGATGATCTAGCACTACTCTATTCCGCTCCTACAATAGCAGAAATCAATACAAAACTGCAGCAAGCTATTGACTCCCTATCTGCACGTTCAGATAATATGGGATTCAATCTGTCATCAGAAAAGACCTATTACATGCACTTTTGCAAATTGAGAAAACCACATTATGGCCCTCTTCTCAAATTAAACAACAGATATATCCAATGTAAAGGCCACTGTGCATTTTTAGGGCTAACACTAAACACCACGCTTACCTGGAAAGAGCACATTAATAACTTAGTCATGCAGTGTAAAGCGTCATTAAATGTTATTAGAGTCCTAGCTAATACCCGATGGGGAGCGGACTCAGAAGTGATACTTAAAGTATACAAATCTCTCGTGCAATCCAAAATAGATTATGGATGTGAAGCGTACTCCTCAGCATCAAAAAGCACGTTAAAGTCCCTAGAGGTGATACAAAATGCAGGTATGAGATACTGCTTAGGAGCATTCCACACTAGCGCAAGTGATAGCCTGTCTAGCGAATCTGGCCTAATTCCACTGCATTTACACCGTACTTACAGGCTTCTAGCATACGCCTGCAAGATAAAAGCACAAACAGATCACCAAAACTATAAAATCTTGTTTAAGAGTGATGGTATGGGTCAAACTAGGCAAAGGCTGCATAAACCTCTGTGGTATAATATTAAAAATGCTTTAGAGACAATTCACGAAACGCTACCACACATGCTTCCGCTAGGACCACTGGAAATATCGCCGTGGATGGTTCCTCAGATTAACGTGTGCACTCAGTTATCCAAACATAAAATGCAAATATCCCTACAGCCATTTTTCATACAGAGTTTAATGAAATACTCGCTAATATTAGTGACCATCTGACGCTATTCACCGACGCCTCAAAACATAATGGAGGTGTAGGATGCGCCTTCTCCGTTGACAGCATGGAGTACAGTTAGCCAATGCCGTCACATATGTCAATATATAATGCGGAGCTCTATGCTATTTGGCAAGCCCTTCGTTACTGTGAGTATGTAAATAGTTGGACCAAATTTGTGATTGTAAGCGACTCGCACAGTGCTCTTGTGAGTCTCCAAAACCAACATGCAGTAAATCCTATAATACAGATGATCTTGTCCACTGTTACACATCTTAACAATCTGGGGCGTAAAATTGTATTTTATGGGTCCCTAGCCACGTGGAGATTAGAGGAAATGAAAGAGGATCTAACTGCCCGTAATGCAACAAAAGATGCTTTACACAAGGTAGACATCGCAATTCATTCAAATATTGCCAAACTTATAAAACAAAAATTAAATCAAAATGGCAAGACAACTGGACCAGGTCAACAGGTAAACTTAGGAATATAAAACCCAATGTTGATAAATGGAAGTTAGCCACATGCTTCTCCAGAAAGGAAAGCAGATTTATCCATAGGATTCGAATTGGGCATACAGATCTAACACATAGACATCTACTATTAAATACACCTCCACCAAGATGTGAAAATTGCTTAACGCCCTTAAGCATTGAGCACATAATCAACACATGCCCAATCTACGCTCCTCAACGTAAGCTATATTGTATACCAAACGCACTTGGGACTAACTTCGCAGACACCGAAAGTATAAGAAACGTATTGCAATTTTTAAAAGCAATTAACTTGTTTAACAAACTATAAAATATAAAACGCACTAATGACCATAGCAGTCGACGTGCAAACAAACAAAAAAAAAAAAAAAAAAATAACGTAGGTAGCGGTCCGGGGAAATTTATTATTATAATAAACATGTTCAAATCGCGATAGAAGAGTTAATGAGGTTTGATGTATTTTATTAAATCTTAAGTCGTAATTTAATAACGTTTTCTGGATATTTGAATTGCTGTATTTTACGTAATTTGGTTGTTAAAAACAAATAGTAGGATAGAAGCAGATATGTAACGAAATGCAGACTAGTTTTACATGCACCTCCTTGATGTAAAAATGTCAGTAGTTTAATGATGAATTACGTCGGTACACACTGAAATCAAACACGTCTTTGTTTGCTACTAGGAAATTTGATATTAAATGTAGGGTTTGTTACGGACGAATGCATATTTTTAAGATTAAGATTTCGTTCTGTTAGGAATGTGAAAATACTCCCACGAAGTAATCTATTGTTTCTTTTTTTTTTATTATTACTTGCAATAACGGGGGTTGATTTTCGGGAGTAAATACAGTTAGTTTAAAATCGTAGGGAAAGGGAGTTGCGTTTGAAGTTTGATTGAGCCGGATCGCTTTGATTTGCTTTAATTAGAAGGTCCCATTGTAAAACGTTCAGTCTATAAATATTTTGTCGTGTACATTTGAGAAAACTAGAAACGCTAAGTCGTTCTTTTCTTTTAGTGTATGTTTTAATGTAAATTTTTCAAAAAATTAATGTATAATTAAACGCCGCGGCGCCGAGTTTTAAACCGCGTACCTTAAGTCGTCGTGTTCTAGTAAACTGTTTAACAAAAGGGAATATATTCAAGTGTAAGTAGGTATTTTTATATAAAGAAAGCTCACAGCAAATAATTCTACAAACCTATGTAACGTATTAAAAATCGAGCGTGGCCTTGCAAAGGTATCCCATTCGCACGTGGGCTCATTAAGCGGAAATCTGCTAAAACCAAAGACAATACAGGTCTCTCTCATTCTTGTATTTGGGTGAATTAGTATTGTTGTTTGTTGTTTATATTTATATTTGTGCAGAGGTGGGCACGGACGAACGGGTACAAGATAAATCTTGGTTATAATTGTAAAAAGGCAATTGCCAGGTCCAGATGACCATTAAACACCTGATTTTATTTTTACGGTTTTTATTGTTGCATAGAAAAATGTGTAACCTGAGAAAGGGTCGCTGGATTTTTCTAACGCACTCAAACTTGTATATTGGTCACGATGTGATGATTTATTCACAACTTACCTTTGTAAGGCTTTGTTTTAATGGGTTTTTTTTGTGTCAGTTTGTTTAAGTAGAATTGTTTGCCTGCGAACTAATTTATTGTAACTGTACGTATGTGTTTTGTGCTTTAGTAGTCACTGAAAAGTTGTGTACGTGTAAATTCCTTTTCTATTTCCTTTTGCCCTTCCCTTTACTTTATTTTACCTGTGTAATTTTTCTGTTGTTATATTTTATATGTGCCGCAATTTGCCTTATTGTTTTATTTGCTTATTTACTTAAAGATCGGCATGATTGGTTTTAGGGGGCACATGTTCGGTATTACAGTTTTTATTCTGATTTATTTATGACACAATTGTGGGTGTGATCACATTGTTTTTTTTATGTTTATGTGTAGCTAAACTACTTTTTATTTATTTTGTTTCCTTAATGTTATAATTTTGTACGCACTTTAACCTGATCTGAAAATGTTTATTATATATTTAACCATTTCATTGTTTTTTTGTGTTATTCGATTTATTAATGTACTTGTGCAATTACCTATTTATGAATAAAGTGGGTTTTCTTGGTGGTTCTTTCCCATAATACTACATAAACGGGTTAAACCATCATTGCACAAAGCTGGTTAATTTTAATTTGAGTAGTTTCATTGTTTACCTGCCCCACATGATGTAACACTTAATCTCATTCAGCCTATCTAATGCAAATAGCACAACTAGACGGCCAATTCTTTTGATCAGATTTGAGGTTTGCGAGAAATTAAATATCAGACTTGTAAATAAATTCTAATGTTTTAATTATTGCCAGAAAATAATTGAATTTGGCATTATTTCAAATAAGTTCAAATTACAATATTCAATACAGGGTACCTGGGGGACGCTACAATAATAATAATAATAACTTTTTTAGATCATAGAACGATGATAACACGGTATTGACCAAGTCAATCCAAAAATATATCCCAGCAAATAGTGACAAATTTAGCTTAAAACTTAATACCTGTAAACAACATAGATTAATATAAATTGAATATGTGGAGCACCAATAATTGAACGGAAATTTGCTTACGGAACATTTTCAACTCATAGAGGGTGTAAAAACAATTATTTGTAAGAAGATACTTTAGCTCTCGCTTGAAATCTCTATCACTTTTACAACCAATCAGGCTCATTGGCAGTTTATTATAAAGGCGAACTCCCCCATTAACCGACGATTTGTTACAGTAAAAATGTTTACTTTTAATTTGTACAAGAATAAAAAAACACAAAATTGATGTTTATAAGCATCAAGGGAAACACTGTTAATAAGCTTCAAGGCAACGATATTTCGTTTTCGTTTACAAAGCTTTTACGTTTAAAAGGAGATTTGTTGTTAATATCACAATTTAATCTAATCGAAGACTGTATTGGTGTTTGGTCTAATGTAAAAATGTATGTAATCCATATCCATATTTTAACATTTTTATTTATTTCTTTAAGATGAATATTTCTTACAATAACTAGATCTATATTGTCATAATTTCACAATAGTGTTTCCAATTACACAGTATAAGATTGTATTGAATATATTTCTCACCGCTTTACAATTTTTGAGATTTAACCACTATTAACTAGGTTGAGAATAACAAATATACAATAACATTGGTTTACTAGATGATGTTTTCGATGGTCATGTATAAAATTGTATTGCAAAATTTTACGTATATATACGTACATACAGAACTCAGGTCTAATATTACTTTTCCTTCCGATACGCCAGCCGCTTAAAACGTTCCAGGCTATTTACTTAGAATTTTAATTATAAAATACAAAATTAAGAATATAATTAAACCAAACATATCTCCCTGAAGGGGTGAATTGGATGTAAGTTTCGGCAAACATGAAACATGATTTGGAAAGTATTTTCATTACATTGCAACAACGATGTAATACACTTATACAAAATATGTACGCTAAACAAATAAGAGTAAATCGCTCACATTCTTATAAGTTAAATAAATGAAATATAATATGACAAATAGATTAAAATTTCCAACCTAAAACAATCAACACCATTCACATCATTGTATATCTAAATATAATGTACGTAAAGCTTACACTTCATGCCCAATCATAAATAACTGTAAACTGTTACCTGGCCAAATAAAAAATTCAATTCGTCTATGAAGAGAACTGGTTATATGTGAAATTTTAGTGAAAACTACGCCCGCTAGTTATTGTAAACACGTGTAGCAATTAGAGATCGTACTTATCAAGAAAGCGTGGAAATCAGTCTTCCCTGTGAATGTCTGAAGAAATACTGAACTCGTGATTTTCAGGCGTCGCGGTGCTCGTAGTAGTGGGGATAAACTTTACTACGTCTAATACGCGCACAGGGTTGAGGGAGTTTATACTCTACGCACACGAAAGTTCACCCGCCTTAAAAGGATGTACACTTAATGCAACAATTTTAAATTGATCCTTCTTTGCTACTTCTGATATCATCGTATTTTAGCCTTCCCAATTTAAATGTAATAATGTTTGTAATTATTAGGCGTAAAAAAATTTAATATTACATATATAACTGAAATGTAAACAGTTTGTAAGAGAAGTGACTGTCAAGATGTAAATAATGAGCGTATAAAGGGTGTGGAATGATAATACCGCATAAAATTTAGGAAATTAAAATTTTTTATAATAATGCTTTGGGGCTTAAATAAAATGTATTTGCGTGTTCTGCTTTGTGTTTCCGTGCACGTAGTGTAGTTAATGTAAATAATTCCAGGTGATACATTTATACAATTTGTACAATTAATTTTAGCTTTGTAGGTTAACTGTGCTTTTCTATTGCAGTTCAAATTATGTACTTTCCAACTTTAGTAAGTTTTGAGTTACGATTTATTCATTTTTCTATTTCATATTTAATGTCAAAAAATCATTACCTTATGGTCGAGCCGGCGAGAGGTGTCTTATGACTCATCTTTTGATAAAGCATGGTTTAAGATTTTAAAAACGTATGTCGTTATTGGTTCGTATAGTTAGTAATTTTGAATACCAACAAAACATCGTCAATGTTTCTAGGTTATTTTCAAATTTAAGCCGCGCTGTCAAATTTAAATAGTGAAAATTATTAGCGTACCTGGATAATGGAAGTTAAAGGTCCCCCGTTATCGCGTTCCATCTCGAAATAATGCAGTATATTCATTAAAATTTGGCTTTTCGAAGATTTACCTTGTAATGACATCATTATTTGCTGCAAAATAAGTAATTATATTCAATGAATTGGAAATAAATTTTGCATTATAGACTTACCTCGTAATAGTGAATATTAAGAATAATAGTTTTGAAAAAAACTGTTGTTTACAAATGCAATGAAATATAAATTACGAAGCGAAAGATAAATTATTATAACTATAATACACGATGCGATTAAACGAAACGAAATACGAAGAATAATTTGAGGTTAAATAACCAAGAACACATCTGACAGCTTCATGCGCTTTGACTTTAGAATCGACAAACGTTTTTAAGTCCTGCATTTAAAATATATACCATACGTATATATTATAACCCGTCTTTCTTTAAGTAAAAACTTTGCACCAAGATAAAGGGAAACAGATGCATTTCACAGTAATAATTATATCCCCATTCTTGAGTCCACTGTGAGACACCTCTCCCCGGCGCAACTATAGCAATTATACTGTAATAACTTTAAATCCGAAAGCTTATCTTTAGTAGTACTAATAATAATAATAATGTTATTTATCTCAGGACCACTAAATGTATAAATTTGCATTTAACAAGAACCAATTTAGACACACACGCTGAGAGGTCACAAGGTACCGATTAAATTTAATAAAAAATTATTTTTGTTAAAACCTGTAACCCTTTTACAAGAGCAATTGTGACTGGTAGGCTTTAACCTGGGACAATCTAATAAGTATAACCCAGCAGCTAGCGAAAGTAATTAGACCATGCGTGGTCAGAAGATTTATGATTTGCTAGGGCTAGGTAAGCATAAGCCTTCTTAGTAGTAATAGTAGGCGTCTTGCATTTTCTAAGAGAACCGTTAAAATTCAAAAAGGGGGTAAAAAGAGAGGTGAGCTGAAAGAGAAAATTTTAATTAGCACACATTACAGAAACAGACAAGGCAAAACACGAAATTAAGAATTCTGTAAATAATAATTCGTTTATTCAATGAACAAAAAAAAAACAGAAACCCTATTTGAAGTCACTCACATTCATTAAGTAACAGATTAAAGTAAATTGTAGATTTTACTACATAACAACTGAAATTAAGCGTTTGCCACAAAGAACAATAATGTACGAAACTAGATATTAAAAGTAGTTAAATTACCGAAATTTTTATTTCTACAGAAAGCAGGAACACATCAAAGTTAATTATTAGTTGCACTTCAATGTTTACTGCACAGAATAATTGTAAATAAAAATAAAAGACGTAGACTAGAATTGATACAGTTATACCTCATTAGGTTAATTTCGATGTGTATACATAAGTAAATAAAGGTATATAACGATAAGATAAATAATTATTTTTCCCCACAAAATAGAAAATAACAATTTAATTGGAGAATACATAATAAGAATTGTATATTTACTTAAAATTGACTACAAACAAACGAACATACTGAGCACGTTACACAACACATGTTAAACAAACATACACTACCTACATCCTAACCAATGGGTATATTTTAAATTTCAGAACTTCTTGCTGCAAAAAAGACCGTTTAACCATAATTATGAATTATTTTGTATGCATTAAGGGGTGAAAGACTTAATTAATGAACGGAACATATTTAAACCTACGCATGGAGCGTACATATATCTGCAAGAAATATATACGTGTTCCACTTTTTTTTATAAAATCAGTCTCGAGGAACTGATTTCCAGCACAGGACGCAATTACAATGTTAATTTTAAGAATTCACTTTCTTAGGCAAGTGTAACACTAACCTAAAAAAGTAATTGAGTTGATCTGATTATTTCCACAGTTTCTGTTTTTGCAGCGTAACATTTCGGAAGCGGACTCTGCTTCCTTCAGGCTTAGTTCTGAGAAGGGCCGACTTCCCGCTTGAGTCGAATTTATTTACTTTGGCTTTTCCTCAAGCACTTGACTACTCTCCGATTCGAACAACATGCATTTTTTAGAACACACATTCTAAACCTTTTCGTGGTTGCCCAGCAGTTTATTGTGCAATAAACTACTCGTCTTTATCTTTGCTGCCGATTTTCTGCCAGTACGAGGTAAGTAGATTCTTTCAGTTTTAGGCGAGTTGTATACTCCTCCTTTGCCACTATCTGTATGTTACCCTATTGGATTCGGTGGTCTTCGTTCCAGACATGTTTGGCGTTTCTTGATCTTTCTGTTTCGCCTTTGCGGATGTTATTTCTGTGGTCTTGAGCTCTCACTTTCAGTAGTCTAGTGCTCTCGTCTGGGTGTGATGTGCCACAGTAGACCACTCAAAGTGAGAACTCAGGAGCCGAAAGAATAACATCAGCAAAGATGCAACAGATCAAGAATCGCTGAACATATCTGGAACAAAGACAACCGAATCCAATGGGATAACATACATATGGTGACAAAAGACAAGAATACAACTCGCCGAAATCCCAAAGAAGCTACTTACATTGCACTGACAGAAAATCCGATAAACCAAGCTAGTGTAGAAATGAAACCCTTATGAAACGCAATAAGGCATGAAGTGCTTAGGCGTAATACACCTGCGCAATAGGTTACTGCGCAACATGCGCATTAAACTACAAGGAATAAGCTAACTCTTGTTGTTATCTATTATTTGTCGTTTTCTCATGTTTCACGGCCTACTTATTGTTAGTCTTTAGTAAAATACATTTTTTTAAATTTTCTTTGTTGTTTTTAAAAATAGATAGTATATGTGCTATATCATTGTAAAGAGGATAAAAAAACACGATCAATTATTTCAAAGCCGACTTGTCGTTCCATAAGAAAAATTTAATCTAGGGGTTGAAACTAAAAAATAGAAAGTGCAAAAAAAAATCCAAATTGATATTTAAATTCTGCACAAAAAATATCTTAAGAAAGTGGAAATAAAATTTATATGTCTAATGTAACAAAAGATATTACAAGAAAACGAAATTTGACATTTTCTTTTTCTTGATATAAGTTTTGAAATACATGGAAATTTGGAAATTGGAGAGTGTCCTATAATTTCACTAATCCTTAGGAGTAATTCATCTAATTTAATCAAATCTGTATCTTTTAGAATAAGCGAGATCCCCATGCTGGAAATGTTATCTGGGACACGTTGTATATATATATATATATATATATATATATATATATATATATATATATATATATATATATATATATATATATATATATAGAGAGAGAGAGAGAGAGAGAGAGGATTACTTAGTGGTTCAATGGCTAAGGTATCAGACTAGTAAGTGAAAGCTACCAAGTTCAAATTGGAGATGAAGTAAAACGATTCTCGGTTACATTTTCCTTGTTATATAAAACAAAGTTTGTGTTTATTTTGTTTGGTGCTGTGTAAGGGGGATTTAAGAGTTTTCCTGCATCAGAGACCAGCTGCTTGTCGTAATAGGCGGCTACTCAAAGAGGTTTAGAGGAAGTAGTTGAGATGGAATCTTCCAACTCCAGCAGAAGTGTGCTGCGAGGTTCCATTTCGAACTCCCATTGATGATGTAACACTCCTTTTTTTCGGAGTGTGTGACGGGCGTGTTGTTTATGAAATTTGTTTTGTTTATTAGGAACTTCATAACGAGGATGTCATAATGTTAGTTTACTTTTGTTTTGCTTTACCTCACACCATGTATCCGTAAGTTTTAGCTTTGTTTGTTTAGCTAAAGTTTTGTTTTAGTTTTTGGTTATGTAGTATTCGTATTTGCCCACTTACATATATTTAATTTGGTTTAGTTAGATTAGTTCTTCTCTTGGGCTAGGTTAACTTACTTAGGAATTCTCATTATGATACTGATTGAGGATGATTATATTTTATCGATCTTTGACTTTTTAATTAGTGACTTGAGTACTTATAGATTTATGACACGTTACCGATTTGTCGTTTTTTGTTATATTTATAGTTAAATGTGTTTATTTTATATTTTCGTATGAATAAGTACGGAGTAAGGAGTGACGTGGGCACGACTACCACACCTTCCAGCGTCATTGCGCATTGTCTTTCGCGTTTGAGTGAATGCGTCGTAGGTGGTGGTTAGTGGAACCTCACCAATCACCGAGCGAACGCTTGAAAATTATAAACAGTAAACCGCTTTTGCGATCCCATGGATTTTGTGAATGAACGCCTCTATGGTACTCGATCGCTTAACGGACAGGCCTTGTCAGGGTGAGTTGCTGTCCACCATATTTTAGGTTCGAAACCCTGTACCTTTTGGCTGTGTCGTAGTGACGGTGGCACGGCACAGTAATGTTTGTGTAATTCTCATTGCCCTAGTGATGGTGAGTGGAACTTATCCACTCTCTACCACACACTGTTAGTTGTGACTCCTGAGACATGTGATTGTTGGAGTGTGTTTCTGTGTGTGTATGTTTGGAACGAAAGTTTTGCAATATTTGTTGTAACGTTTCAAATAAGTAATGTAGGTACAATGAATTAGTAAATAGTATTCGTAAACATGAATCTTATAACAGAAATTCATACATTTAATAATGAAGCCACGCCAGGGTTGAAAATCAATTGCAAACGTACTAAAACATTTTATGTAGCATAAATCATACATACAGTTCAGAATAAGTTTATGGCTTAACATCTAAAACTATTAAATAATTTTAAGCGAAGTACAAATTATTATTTACGTCAATAATAAAGTTGAAATCAAATTCAGAAATGTAAATAGTAACCTACTTCTTAGGGCGGATTCAAAAATTTGATACAAAATTAATTAAAAAATTGATGTTATAATAGATTTTGATCGGTTAAAAAACGGAGTTCATTTGTATTAGGATATGTGACTCTTATAAAAATTGTTAAATACCAAATTTACTTTGGTTTTAACAAGTTATACAAAAATTCATATTAATATACGCATAGAATGAAACATAGAAAAGTAAAATTTTACCAAGACCATCTTAATAATGCCCTATTTGAGTTATTACTAGAGATTGAAAGTATTACAGTGGTCTCTCTGTAATACGGCATTTCGCCGATCCGGTCCTGCGAGTAATCCGGCGTTGCAAGAAGCGTGAGCTAAGGGGCGGCAAGTGAACAAGTTGCTACTCCTCGGGTGGTCGGTCAGTGTGTTCGTACTGCTAAATAACCCCCGGCGTATTTTATTTCGCCAGTGTAAAGTTTTATTATTTTAGTGTTACAGAATATTCAAGAACAAGCTTTCGAAAGTGAAAAAGCATTATTTCATACCTTCCACTTCAAAAGAATAATGTAGGCTGCTCGAACATTAAGAACACGGTACATATGTACATACATACTGACATGCATGTAAGTTAATGTTTTCTTTACCATATTTTTATTTCTGTTAACATTTTAATAACGTGTGTTATAAAGCTCATAAATATTGTAGAGTACAATAAAATATAGCTTCTGTCATAAAATGCGTTTTTTATTCATAATTTCCAGAAATCCGGCATTTTCGGTAATCCGGCAGTGCTCTGGTCCGATATCTGTTGGATTACCGAGAGACCACTATACTACGTTTTTTAGGGTGACAGGGATAAAAGAATTTTAGGGGATAGAGGGACGGAAAACGATCGGTACTTTATTTTTCGTGGCCATCTTGAATATATTTAATATTTTTAAGTTCTATAAAATTTAAAACTTGAAATTTGAAAATTTTTTCGCCACTAAGTAACAAAGGTCATTGAAAGCTATTAGTGGTCGTATATAAAATTTATAACAGTCTAAAGGTTATATTAAGAGATATGAGCAAATGATGTCTAGTGCATACAAGTTACACAAGTTATGTTTAACAAAAATTTGTACTAAACTTATTGCCTGTTAAGGCAACCAATAAATATAACATTCTATAAACTATTTATACATTTAAGTAGGTAAATGGCAAAATAGCATGCTCTACAGTTAATTGAGCATAACTAGACGTTCAGAAGGTTTGTTTAAAGTGTATTTAACCATAGAACTTAAATAAAAAAATAAGATAAATATTAAACTATTTATGTAAATGTCTAGTAAATTAGGACAGTTTCCAAAATAATACCGCAGCTTGGTTCTAAAAGCGCCAAAGTCAAAAACTGCTCATTTTGGTAAATCGATTTTAAAAATTGTGCGCTAAGATGAAGGCTGTTCTGAACCTACTATTAAAATTTAACCTCAAAAATTTTCTTTTGAAGCCGTATTGACGAATGATGTATTTACATTTTAAGTGGTGTAAATATTTTTGGATTCTTCTTTTTTTGAAAAAAAAAGACATTGGCTCTTTTTGATTTAAGAAAAAAAGTGTAATAACAGACTTTGGTCTAAGCCATGGAGATAAAATTCTCGAGATATGAAACTTATAACCGAACAAAATATGATGTTCTAACATTTTAGAATACTTTTATAGGTTTAGTTGTAACAAAATGAAACTAATAACCTGATATTCTAATATTTTAGCAAACATTGTGAAGTTTTAGTAATCATAAAACTAAAGGTCGTCAATATCTTGATTTTCGTCTTCACTTCCGCTAAGGGTGTCGATAGCTGTTAACTGCAAATAGTAAGGTCGGCTATTCTCGTCAATGTAGGGTAACATGTCTCTTAAATGTTGCAACTTATTAGCAGCGATACTAATAGAATCCTCCGAAATTGGCAGGAGACTTGTTATTTCGGAATGTCTGGTTTTCTTTCTTGACAAATCCAAGGTTTTACATGGTTCATCGCCGAAGGAAGCCTTGAATTGTATCAAACAAAGGTATTCACTGGAATACTGAATGAGTCTTAACGTAGACCAAATTATTGGTTCCCCTAAGGTATTTACTTTTCTGTGTTGAAACTTTCCAGAGAGAAGTGACTTAAAATTAAGAAATTCTTCTTGGCGCATTTCATGAACGAAAATAGGTGGTTTTCTTGGTACTAAACGGATTAAATTTGCCCAGTCCCGAGGAATATCTATTTTTGCAGTTTGGTTTTTTTACTTTTTTCAATAGCTGCGTGAATCTGGTCTGCTTCCATGTGAGTGTGTCCTGGAACTAGAAATTTGTGAGAAATGTTTCAATCATCAGGACAAATCCTTGAGTTTGAAGCGCGTTTTTTTTTCGACGATTAGTCGAACTTTCTTTAAGGTCAGATCAGGCGTTGATAAAAACATAATTTGGCAAACCTGAACTTTCTTCAAATTTTTATCCAAATAATAAGTTCTACTATGGGTTCTTCTGCTTTCTTTGTTATTTCCCCTCAGCCTTTCCGTTTTCTTCAAAACCTCTTGAATTTGATTTACAATAAACTGATTTTGTGCTTCCTGTGATATAATATAAAATTCTCTGAAGATGTTTTGCCTTTATAGTTTGAAAATTTTTCATAACACTTCTTCTTACAGCTACAAGGATCTTTCATTGACTTCTCTGGAACATGTTTTCCCTTTATTGATAAGACTTTCCTTGACTTTTTAAAGATTTTCTCTTATTCTTGTCCCAGTTCTTTGGTTCGCGCTTTCGTTTACTACATTCTTGACCTTCTTGTACCTTTTTTCTTCCACTGCTCCTTTTATCCTTATGAAGTGCGTTAACATTAGTCTCAATATCATTAGGAACTTCAGTTGTCAAATGAATGCCAGAAAGTTCTTCTTCATCTGACTGTGAACTACTGTTCTCATCTTCTGTGGGTACAAAATTCGCAGTGACTTATCCTAACTCTTCATTTACGATTCCACATAGATTATTTTCCGCCAATGAAAATTAATGCTTTTTGTGAAAACTTAAACGTGCTAGAACGGAAGAGAACTTACCTAACTAGGTGGTGCTTTGTTTTGCATCTAGGCAAGAAGTGGAACTAATAGTAACTTCAGCACATGAACTAACTGAGCGTAAAGTAATGTATTCGCTCCTCGTATTCCTCACAAAAACTTCCCCATTTTGAGTTTCAGGTGTAGAAATTTGCGTAGTTGTCGGTAGCTTATTTTCACATTGCGTTGGCTCTGTGAATAAAATTTGAATGTTTTTCTTTAATTTTAATTTACAGATAACACAGATAACATACAACGAGATAATAACAATAATAAGTACCTAATACATAAAAATAATAATTCGTATATTTTACACACATAACCTAAAACCTTATTTTCACGCTTAACTTGTAATTACTTGCCTTGATTTTTGTTTTTTTTTTGTTGTTAAAGCTGAACACAAACTAAAAATTTTTTTACTAAGAGAGGACATATTAAGTAATATGTGATATTTTAAAGAAAACAATAGATCGCACACTTTATGGATTGCAAGTACTCACTTTAGCAAATGTAAGGACAAACTGAAAACACCGAGAAAGAATAAACCAAAGGTGCACGGTGAAGGCCAATGTCAAGTTATATGCATTAATAATATTAAAATAAGAAGGGCCAATGTCGACTTAGGCCCTTTTATTATGTACGTTTCACAGTCGTCCTCGGGCTTATGATCACATTGGCCTTTTTAACGTTAAACTAAATTGTTTTTTGAATAGGAAAGAAAAGGTAACGTATTTCATTCCCTCCCCAAGCAGGAGGGCGGGCTGCTCGAGCATCCCAAGCTCCTTCAGCCACAATCATGTCTCCCAGCATACATACATACATTACGTAAATATGCATGGTGGGATTAAGGATAGGTGCGGTCAGGATAGGATCGGAAGGAACGGAGTTAGGGTTCTGAGGGGGACATTGCACATTGTGTGCGTATACGCTGTCACTATGCCGCTACATGTGTATGAGGAAAACCCCCTGGAAAAAGCTCATTCAAGGTAGACGGTAACGGGAATCGAACCCATTACCTCCCGAATGCTAATCAGGTCGTGTCACCACTACACTACCAGTTCGGTTTTTGAATAGGAACATTGGCGCTATGCACTTTTATATCACGATTGTTACTGTAAGCAGACATTGGCCTTTTCTACATATAAAAGTTTCGTTTAAATGCAGTTGGATGGTGCACTTTGGCCCAAATCACAAAAAAATGACTTTGGCCCTTTTAGAACCAATCCCCAGAATAGTAAAACAGAAATATACTTAAATCTTCCCTTACTAGCAATATGTTACGTATTTGTTTTCAGTGCTTGGAAATGCGGTAATTGCATCGTGGAAATGTGCCGTAATCTATCCACACAGAGGGCATTACTCTTGAAAAGTATTTCCAAGAATAGCTTGGTGGTTAAAAAAATCCGGGAATGCTCGTAGATCCTGCAATGAACAAAATAATGTTACCATATTGGTTTATGTTCATTAAGACCACATTTCATCTGTCAGAAATATCGGTACTCGTTTACGCATTTCAAGAATTTGTGCACAAAAATAATAACACGCACTCCTATCATTTGCTTTGCATAAAAAACTAAATAATAGGGGTATGACTGTAGACTGAACCATTATGATTGATTATTAAGCAAGATTCGGGGAGAATTAAATTCTGTTATAATAATTTGTTTTTATAGTTAACCATGATCAATAATCATAAACCATTGCTTTTTAATATTTTTAAAATAGGGGGGTAAATCAAAATATAATTGTTTAAAAAATTTAATTTGTTTCTTAAACAATTGTATACTTTAATCGGCAGCTTTCACTGTTCGATTAAATTTTGGAAAATCCTTTTTCCTGGGAAATTAGCGAAGTCGGATATAAGGACGCGGCCAGAAATGTGCGATCGCAAGGGCGCGAAGTATCTAGCTGTATGGGCAAAAAGTCGCAGACCGCTATAGGTCATATGGCTGCAAGAACAGAAAGGCGCAAAGCAACATAGGCGCGGTCAATTTGTATTGTAGAGAGGTAAACAATTTGTCTACCATATTTTATTTTACTACGTATGTTCCTTTTCTTTTTAATAAATTATTTGAAGGCACTAAAGTTACCACGGATTGTGAGAATTTACTCAAAAGCTACATTGCGTAGACAGTTTTTGCGTTCATTGCATTTTTTAAAAGTACAAATAATGTTGGGGTCACGCTAATACGAAATTTTGAGAAATTGCTGTGGTGCTTAAATTGGTTAAAAAATGTATACTGTTGAAAAAATGTGTTCATAACTTTAAAGTATTGCAGATTCATTAGCACGAACTAATAGTGTTTACTCACACTAAAAAAAATTGTATATGAAAATAACAGCGAACGAAAATAGAATAGAAGAAACCAGACACTAAATCAATAAAGCCGGAAGAATTGTATAAAAAGGGAAAAGTGCGATTACCTTCCTTAAGTCCAAAGGAAATTTCATGAGCTTTTATATTTTTATACTGTCACTTGATGCAATTTCCTATAAGGAAACTCTATAGCAGAATGTTATATTCGTCATTGTAATGTATAGTCATTCAAACTGAAATTTTCACAGTAAATTCCTTATTTCAAAATAAAGTTTAAAATTACTATGTAGTCAGGTGCACGTAGAATACATGGACAAGCTCGTCCATATCTAGGTAGCAATACGAGATACGAAAAAGCTCTATTAGAAAACGTTGTAGAGTGGAACAACAGAGGGTGAATGTTGCTCAAAATGTATGTTGATACACCAATTTTGTTATGTACGTAAAAAAATGGATTTCCTCGGGCCAAACGTTAACTTCCGTAGTTCATAGGTACTTCTATTATTAGAATTTAGGCTAAATGCTGCACAAATTCTAGATTTACACAGCAGGGTAGGTGGGGTTATAGCAAATTGGATTGTTTCATAAATGTTTGTCAGAATTTGGGCAAAGTGTTGCTCAAGATATGTACTTAGTTATTACGAAAATTTACTAATCCATTTATCGAAGAAATTATTTTAAGTTAGGTTCCTACGATTAATTTACCCATAATCGATATAATTACGCGAGCACTACAATATTAGTTCATCGCGTAATTGTGGGAGACATCAAAGAGGAAGCCAATCAGATCTCTAGGAATAAAATATTTCGATTTAGTACAAGTGAAAAGGTCCTTTCCACTTCTGTATTATTACACCTACGTGGACGTGATGCAAGTAATTGAGCGTACGTGCAGTGTGGTGCCCATCGGAGATGTTCCAGTAGCGGGGTGTTCGATGGTTGCCATCGGTTAATTCGAACTCCACACATGAAGCATTTAACCGTATCGTCTGAAGGTGTGGAAATGAACGCTGCTGCTGCAAGCGACGAAAGTGAGTGAACTCCAGATCATGTTCATACGTAAGTAAATGTTTATCGAAACAATTGTAATACTGAGGATAAAAAAAGGTTGGTGGCAGCTGGCAAGTCTTCTCACCCTGGAACACAGTAAGATACTAACAGGAAACAATTTAATATACACAATATACACATTATAAAAAAATTAATAGTCCAAATAGTACACTTCACCGCAGAGTACGGATGAATCATCTTCATATACCTCGTGCAGCATTATTAGGGGTGCTCTACACGTATGGTTAACTGCGACCCACCTATCCATATGTGTATGGTGGTCAATAACTCGGTAAGTCACTTGGTTGCAATGCATTGTAGCAGTCATAGCATAAATGCATATGACCAGCAATATGATAACGAGTATAAAGGGCAAATGTGTGTGAATAATATCCCAAATTACACATGAAGGCATGTTGGTGGAAGTAGCGAATTCGTTTATCCAGGTTGGCAAACCATTCAGTATTCCACTGCACATCCTCATATGTATTCTTTAGAGCTTCTAATGTCGTATAAGGTTGTAGTCCCTTTTATTCAAATTGCACCCAGTTGGGTATTAGTTCATATGCTCGCCGGGCACATAGATTAAAAAGTCATAATGACTGGTAGCACTCCCTAGGCTATCAGACATACTGACACTGTTGGAAATAACACGATACTATATGTGTAGTTACCTCTACTTTTAAAGGAAGAAATGACCTTGTAAAAACATATGTCTAGGTAACCCTGATAAATAACAGGATTGACCTTGATACTGTGTAAAGTTGAAAATGAGAGAAGCAAAAGTAGGGAATGGACCTTGGGGTTGTGGGAACCTTGAAAATATGGGGCTTGCAAGGTCATAGGGACAACCTTCACAGTTATTGACGTGATCCCGGCAACCTCGAAAAAGCCTTGAAAGAAAGCCTTGAAATGGTAGTGCTGCGGAAATAGCTTGCAGTGTGGCGGTCACGTAGATAACCTTGACGGTAAAAATAGAGGGGAAGCAGGATATAAATGCAGAGGGAGTACATGTGAAACCAGTGTCGTATGTAATGGAGAACAAATTACGTCAAGCGGTATAAAAGGCGAAGATTGTGATTGTTATGAATTCAAGTGGATCTCGTGATATTTTAATGTGCAGTATTTTTTAAATAAAAGTAAATCGAAATATGTTAGTGTCGGTCTGTTACCCAATTCAATTTTGAAGAGTCGTAAAACTTGGTGGATCTAAGTGTAATAGAGTGATGATTTATAAGCAGGAATGGCACGTACTTATGGACAATCAAGGGATAATTACAAATTATTTCTACAAACCTGAAGGGACATGGCTACCTACAAAGATGGGCTCGAAAACTATATCGTATGAAACTATTAACAAGAAGAAAATTATACGCATCTCGGATTGTGGAGTCTATAGAACAGTTATGGAGACTTCTGGAGATAGTCAATTACCGATTGGATCTAGTACCTACTATGGAATTTCCTGCATTTCATAATAAAATAATACACACGGCGTCGGAAATGCCTAATTTTGACAAACACAGGTTAATAGTTCCATGTCTGTTTGTGTACGTGTAGGTGTCCTTTGCAAGCCAGACAAAAGTTTATTCATTAAATCTGCGACTAGTTTACCATAATGCTTGCGTTTGATGGGATAAGCCCAGGCATATTTAGAAAATGCATTTATTACTACTAAAATGTACCGAAATCCTTTATTTAACCGAGCATAAGGTATCATTTCAACTAAATCAGCTTGAAACAAATCATTTATACCTTTAAGTACCACACAACGCCGCGGAAAATTTCTTCTTGCTGGTTTGTGCAGTTCCTCAACATCAGCTTTATTCATTTTATCACTTTGGATTGTACTACGAGCTCTACGTGGAACACCATCGCAGTTGGAAACTGTGTAAACTTTGGTATAGTCACTTTAATTGCGGCGTTCCTAGTTATATGGTGACCAATTACTTCGCTGTCAAGCGCAAACTTTTTATCATCTATGTTAAGCTCGAGACCTGAATGACTCCACTTGCAATACACTACGGTGCTCTCATTACAGAGAAAGATATAGGTGTCAACTATACCAGTAGGAATCTAATTCTCTGTTTACTGGCTATTCCAGAGAAAGAAATGAAATTTTCATAATGAAGATCACGAGAATGATGAACAATATTTTTACCAAATTTATATATTGTCATTTGGTTGTGAAGGTGTCCACCAAATTTATCTGTTGGCATCAGTGCTGGATATGTAGTAGTATCTTTAGTGATGGTCGTTGTAACAATGAAACGAAGTGAATGTAGTAATAGGTTTATAAGAAGAGATCCCACTTTGTTATTTTCGCTTTACGTAATTCGTCAATTATATATATTATTTCGTGATTGCTAGTATTTCCTGTCGACAATGATCCTAATAATTCTCTCAACCAACCCACTAATTTATTCGGATCATTCCAAGGTACAAATTCAATCGATTTGCTATTATACCGTAATAGTTGCATTCCACCCCCACTTTTGGAGATAAAAGTTGGGCGAGATCTTGTGTCCGACGGTGCAATTGCTGATCCAGCCGAACCTTTTTGAGGTTGAAGTAATGGTTTACTGATCTCAATGTATTTCCTATTATTAATTCCTTGGGTTAGGTCATCTGGGTTATAATTACATCGGGCAGCATTTGTGCGGCGTGAAACGTCCTAGTATTGCTGTAGATCACTTTTTTTGTATCCCGTAGGAACTTTTTTAAATAGTCTAAATAATCTAAGGATAATCCATCAGGATGAGCGATACGAAAATTGTCTCCAACAAAGTCCAGTTCGGCATCACCAATAAAAAACCTTTGTTTTTCGGGAAGAAAGTGTACGTCATATGTCAAATCCTACTTGTCTTCGGGATCTCTAAATATACCTTCCACATAATATTTTGCTAATCGTTCATACTGATTAAGATACTCTTCAAAGGATCAATTGTAAAGTAGGAATCTAACCCTCGTCGTCGTATGTGGTATCAGCAATCACAGTTTCCTCGAGTTCCAGAAGTTTTAGGTTTATGGTGTAAAAACACATCATTTTCATGTGAAATAGGCTCATTTTTTGCGAAATCTGATGTAAGGGGTTCAGCTTTGACGAGAGAACCGTCTTATTTAGTAATCAATTGTTCCAATGGTTGTGTTATTGGTTTAAAGAGTACCTCCATTGCACGCTCTGTAAGTGCAGAATCTTCTTTTAAACTAGCGTATTTTTCTTGCATACTCTTGCCAGCACGCAAAATGTCTTGTACTAAGCGCTCCTCCATTACTACTGCATGTTTACATGACTAGTGCAGTATTGATAATGCAATGTAACAGTCATATCCCTTACGGAAACGACCTGCATTAACATCACTTTCTTTATCAATCACAAGAATCCCAATTTGTTACGCCAGCAACAGAAACAAAACTCCTTAAATCTATCAGATGCCATATCTACATTAACGTGATCATCATACACATGTTTAAGAATGGTCGTATCTTGTTGAAACAGAACTAGTAAATTCGCATTATCACGTATAAGCTGTTTTGGAATAGAAGAATGCGTTTGGCACAGATAGAAACAACCATTGTTTTTGTGTCTGCCAAAACAGAAATGACCCCTTATTTGAATTTGTTTATGGCATGCTACATCATCAAAAATCATTATTGCGTTTTTACTTAAATCACCAGGGGAGATAACGTCACTGTCACCACTGTATTCGAATACCCGATATTTTTTATAGGTGCAAGTAAACTTCGTAAGTACTGGTATTTGGGCTGATATTAAGACTTGCAGTATACATGAACATTTTCAAAACGTAAACCGTTTGGATGTTCTAATAATGTAATCATAACATTTGTTTTTCCGCAACCTGATGGATCGACGATTATAACTCGTTTACAACCTCCTTTTAGTAGGCCACTCTGTTTTGAGTATCGACTCGCATTAAAGAGTTTAGTAGTGAATTGCCAGTGAGTCTGGTATGAAGTATAGTTCCGGTGTAATAGGAAGAAAAAAGGTACTGGATTACTTAACACCTTAATAAATAAATTAACCGTGGAGTTACATATACCTGGGTACAGATATTGTGGACCGGGTACCCGTTTACGAGAACGATTAGCTCGCGGTGACAGAGGTATTAACGAATTGGACGAAGCGTGCAAAGAAAGCTATATTGCATACTCTCAGTCAAACGATCTTAGGCATCGCCACATAGCTGATAAGGCTTTGCAACAAAAAGCTTGGAATAGATTTCGTTCCTCAAACGCCACCTTTGGAGAAAGAGCAGTGCATTAACCATATCCGGTATAACGAAAGTAAAAAGGACAATGGGAATGGGAAGCAAATCATGACATAGGAAACGTTTTCACAGAAACAGACCAATTTCGTTTAACAAAGCAGTCCTTCTAGTGTGGCGTCATGTTGGTGGTAAACTTCGATCATCTTTAAAATCTACGATACAAGCATTAAACGTTCTAAAACACAAAAAAGTCTTGACACTTAAGAGCAGAATACTACCTATCTTGACACTTAAGAGCAGAATACTACCTATACCGAAACGTGGAGGATTCATACCCATTATTTCCCTATTTGCAGCATTAGGAGCTTTAGGTTTTTAGGTGGAGGTACAACCGCAGTTGCAAAAGCGGTTACCGACGCAGAAACCGCGTCAAAAACGTTAGAAGAAACCAAACGACACAATCAAGCAAAGGAAGCAGCTACCTTAGGAAAAGGCTTCTACATAAAACCATATAAGCGAGTTTTAGGCCTATATCTACAACCGCATTCAAAAAACTCGCTCTGCAGCTACCACGCCACGCCTTAAGCAACGTTAAGCTATCAAAATTTGTTGAGAAATTAAAAATCCTTTACTTTAGAGGGATATATGCGAGATAAATTACCTACACTAATCCATACGAATGAATATGGCATCGTGAATCTGGATGATCAAAATAACATGGGAACACAAGGGACGGCTTACATAAAGCGTAATGGACATATTACATATTTTTATAGCATAGGACACATCAAACCACCATTAGAATGAATTCACTACTTTAAAAGTGATGGTAGCAGAAACACTATTGACTATAACTATATCAAGGTTCAAAACTTCAATACATACAATTGCGATTATTTACATGACGGTCCGTTTTGATTCTCAGTAGTCATTGCTTGATCGTAATGTCGTACACATTTACATTTACCGGTACAAGCTGTATCTTACAAGCCAACTTTAGCCTACCGATTTATCTCGATAATGAGTCGAAATATGTAAAGTTTTGAATCTTTCAATGCTATACAAAATATTACTTCCAAGAACAACCAACTGGTATTAGGAAACACTACAATTACAATACCACCAGGATCATACGAAATCGCGGATATTAATAAACAGATTAAAGATACAGTGAAGAAGTATGTAGGATTTATTAATTTACGACCGAATAATAATAGTATGAAAGCAATTATGAAAGCAACTTCAAAGTAGAAAATTCGATAGGACCTATGCTGGGATTTAACAAAAAAGTTTACAAAGGTAAAGAATTGCATACCTCTGAAAACCTTATTAACATTATCAAAGTTAATTCGTTAATTATCGAGTGCAATATAACAAGTGGAAGTTTTAAAAATGGAGAGTCATCACATATTATTCATCAATTCTTTCCCAGTGTACCACCGGGATAAAAAATAATTGAATCCCCTCTACATGTCATCTATTTACCTATAAATACACTCACCATTTCAACCATTACACTTAAAGTTGTAGACCAAGACGGAGATCTTATCAATTTTAAAGTGTGAAATCATAACGATAGGACTACATTTAAAGAAACGATGGTGACGCGGTGTAACACATGTGCATGTAACCATAGCAAGGAGAGCTATAAATGAGCGAAATGTGACAGTCAGTAAGCGTTCAGCTCACAGAATTGACAGTTCAGAATAGAGCATACTTGCAGTCCTAGTTTTGCAGCAATACAATGATTATATTAAACGTGAATGAAAAAGGTATAGTTGATAATACTATAGTAAATTCCGAACTACACACCCATCAGCCATATACTACGAGATTTGGAAACAATGATAAAATCAGAATACCCAGTCAGGAAGACATGTGCACTTTACCATCAGAAGGTTCTGTCTACGTAGAGGGAAGGTTGTTGAGGGAGGATGGTGCTGCCTCTAACACCGCACGGTTTTTTTAATGGCTTTGCATTTTTATTCAGTGAAGTTAGATACGAAATGAATGGAATAGTGGTAGATTCCGTGATTAAGGTTGCATTAACGTCTACAATGAAGGGCTTGATATAATTGACACTCAACGACCTCGCTCGCCATGAAAATGCGGGTTGGTTTCCTACCTCAAATAGCACACTAACAAATGCGTTAGGGTACTTTAATGTTTGTGTACCTTTGCAAATGCTACTCGGTTTTGCGGAAGATTACAGTAAAATGATTTGGAACATCAGACAAGAATTGGTTTTAATTCGCAGTAACATTGATACCGACGCAGTAATTTCAACTGTCGTAGATGAAGCATTAAAAGTTAACATAGATAAAATATACAGGAAAGTTCTGCACATAATTCCAGCATTAGCGGAGGAATTGGCGTTAACGAAGTACATTGATAAAAATGTAAATACTCCAGCAGCATTTAGAAGTTGGGAAACAAACATATATCTAGCCGTTCCAACAACAGATAAACATACATGGGCAATCAAAACATCGACTAGTATAGAAACACCTAGATACATTATTATAGGATTTCAGAAGGGGCGAGAAAATCATGTCTCTCAAGATATGAGCAGATTCGGTAAATGTACACTAAAGAATATTAGGGTGTTCCTTAACACAGACTGTTATCCGTATGACAATTTAAACGTTACTTATGATAACAACTGCTTTGCTGCATTGTATGAAATATTTGCTAAATTCCAAATGTAATGTTATTAAAGAGATGGTCAACCATTACCCACACCTAATCAATTTACGGCAGTCGCACTGTTGAAAGTGGTAGACTGTTCGAATTAAAAAGAGTCATTGCACTCTGAAGCAGTAGTACTTCGTGTAGAATCGAAACAGCAGTCAACACACCCACGAATACAACATACTGTGTTATACTCCATGATCGATTAGTTACGTATAACGCATTAGCCAAAGCAGTAAGACGGCTGTAAGACGATGTCCGTTATAGTCGATGTACAAAAGTTTACTTTAAATCACCGTATCCATGGCATACGTTAGATGCGGAGCGTCGCCGTTACTTGGTTAATGCATAATAGTCACTGTATAGAATGGGGCATACACCACCACACCAATTTCGAAGAATTCTCAGTCGCTTGATTCAAACAACAGATACTATCTACGACAAGGGTGGAGAGAAAGCGGATTACACTAGAAAATTTGTTACAAAGTCCGTTATTGAACTTGATGAACATCTTACTCTTCCTGCTTTGCAACCAGTTTGTTGCTATCATGGTCAATCATTATGTCACTGCGCTCTGTCTAACGCATACCATCTGTACGATACTTATGTAATGAGGTAAAGCTAGTACACTTCTTTAATAAAAAAATTGTAAATATATGTTTTTGCTTATTTATTATATATCACATTATGAGTACGTTCTGTATATATTCTCTCGATAATGAATTCTAAGACTAGCAATTATCAGTACCCAAACTTTAGTTACTCTCTGGATCATACAAATTCATTCAAGTATCAAAGTTCTCTAATTCCGGTATTCGCCAATGCCCCCACGGCAATGTAGGTCACGTATCACGTAATCGATACTGTTTGTGATTCTGGGGCCTAAAGGCGATTTTGTTCAACATCTCAATATATATATATATATATATATATATATATATATACATTTATATATATATACATATATCATATATATATATATATATATATATATATATATATATATATATATATATACTGAGATGTTAAACAAAATCGCCTTTAGGTCCCAGAATGACAAACAGTATCGATTACGTGATACGTCTACATTGCAAAGTTGACCGAAACACGAACATTTTACACATTACTGTTTATCAGACACCTCTGCAACGGATGTGTAGTCTAGCTCCGTCAGCACTTTTTGAATAACAATGTTTTTAACACATTTCGCTTTCTTAACCACTTCATCATCAGCAAGCTTGAGACAATACGATTTTGATCCTTCTCCATAAAAATATTGAATAGCTTTCCCTGCATACTCATCTTTCATTCTCCCGACGTCAGATGTATTCGTCGTAATACCATGCAGATTGTTTTGATAGTTGGATGTGTCATATTTATCAAAATTATTCGAATCTGTGTCTGTATAGGGCAACGTTACGTTAGTACCGTAATGATTGAGCAATATATGGTAAAAAAATCGATACATTATAATTTTGGAAAGAAAAATACTAAATCCGACATATAAGGTTTTGTCATAAGTAACGACCTGTTTCGACAATACCACTGCAAATATAAGCGACTTCCATAACCTATAAGGATAAATCATATATATATCATTCATTAATAAATGTTTTAAGTGTGAATTGAAAGGAGATAATAGTGATTTCCTTTCAAGAAATATAAAAAGTGCTAAAGCAGATTTAACAATAAAACAGCAAAGCATTGAATGAACTACATGTGTACAATCGTTAGTAGTATAAAGTCGATTGTATAAAGGCAACTAAGAATTTTAATATTTATGTGGAAACAGTTATTGTGACAGACTTTGATGTGAAGGGCAAATAATAAATCGGATTGCCCAGGTGCATATGTTCATTGCGCGCGTGCGAAGGATAGACAACTACGCTCGCGAGTGTAATAGCCTAATGCATTAGCGAATACGGTTGTTTCTGTTTTTTGTGACAATGGTGGGTGCAAATTTAAAAAGGATTACTGCAACGATTGGTCTTTGTGGTGCTTTTTGGAAGCCACGTGTTTGTACATATTTACAATTTCAAATTGGTCAATATATATTCATTATTTAATATACTTTTGTTGTTAATTTGTCTCAGTTGGGATAAAATTTTATCATTAACCTGTGTAAATTTACTTAATGGATTACACCTATTAATAATCGAATTCATCTTTAAATATTTTTGAGCTTAATGATTGATTTGAAATTGCTTTTTGAGCCATATGGATTACAAAATCTAAGTATTTTGAATTGTAAAATACAGAATACAAATAACAGAATATTTTTAATAAGTATCAATTACAGATTTGAAGTATTAAAATTTAAACCTATTGAATGTTTAAGTACGATGTTTAAAGAGAAAGTATTTAAAAAAGATATAGATATTATTTATGATGAAAGTACCGACCGCTATATTTCAAATTTTTCGGAAAAAGCGAATGTTTCGTTGATATAAAAACCATTAAACCAACTTTTCATTTTGAGTCTTTTCTAAACTGGCAAAATATTTATTTAATTCAGAGTTTTATAACAGTTAGGAATATATATATGTATGCATACGAGGGCTACTTAAAAAGTATTCAAATTAACGTCTTATGACTTGGAATTTTCATATGTATGGGGTGTGTTCAATAAGTATGGCGACCGTCTATTTCAAAATTTTATTAAGCTTTTGGATAAATTTCTTTTGGAGTGTGAATGAATTTGAGTTGTGAGTGGTTTTACTGAATAGGCTACAATCATGTCTTCCACAGACAGATGGGATTAATTTAACATCCCGCCTAAAACTTTATTTTAGAAAAAATTAAGATTTTGGTGGCTCCTAGAGACAGTTTTTCCTGGACTGAGCATTGTGAGTTGTAGATTTATGGTAAGTGTAATGTGTTTAAAACTGCCTTTCAATCATTTTACTCCATATATGGACCCCGCCCATTTCTACTATAGCTGGATTGGCAATCCACTTACTTGGGTAAGCCTGCACGACGTCAGTGCGTTTTGACGTGTTTCCAATTATTACTATTTCAGTAACAATTGGAGGTAACTAGGATTTCTAGGGCAACAAAGTCAAAACGTTTTCGAGGTCCAGCAACTTTAAAATTCTAAAATCTTACACGGACGGTAATACAGAAGGTATATCATGTTGCCGTACTTACTATACACAAAAAGTGTAGCATTCAAAACCACACATCGTATTGCACAGAACAATATTTATTAATGATACCAGGCTATTTATTACGTTCTGAATATGTTATTCTGGGTATCTAGTAAAGCAATTGCGCCGATCTACGGCATAAAATGTTTGGATGTCTAAAATTACTGGACTGTAAACATTTCTTCCACCTTTTGTTCGTTCATACATTGGATATAAGGGGGTTACATGACCAAGGCATACTTTGAATCTCAGATTTTGTTCATACTTCGCCATTTGGTGGTATTTAGGAAGCGTAACAAAGGATTTTGTAAAATTTAAAATATTTGTTAGTTTGCAACATGATTTAAAACTCATTATTTCTATGTAATTGAAATTTGTAGACTAGACAGTCATTGTGTAAATACAAAAAGGTCTATGTAAATTTGAATTCTTTCAAGTCGTGAGTGCATTGTACTCGTAGAATAAGATGTGGCAACCTGGGAGCACTCCCGCGTAAGCAGCACGGGCCGCGCCATGCAATACAAATTTCAAAATCTAACTTCTCCAAAATATCAAAAAACGTGTCTGAAAATTTCAAGACTTTAGGGATATTTCAGGCTTTAATTTAATTATTTTTTTTGAGAAAAAATTTTTAGGACTTTGGAAAGAATTAATAAAAAAATATTGTTTAAATAAATAAGTTTAAAATTTGTATTATTTATTTTCAAAAAATATATTAAAATTCAGTATGTTACAATATGAAACATTTTCTACTAGCATCAATAGATTCCGAGATAAAAATTCTTGAAAAACAGTGACCTAAAATTTTAATTAACAATATCTTTCAATTTATTTGAAATTTTGCAAAATCCTTTGTTACTCTTAAAATGAGTCCTAAATGCAATCAAATGACGAAGTATGAACAAAATCAGAGATTCAAAGTTTGCCGTGCCCATTAATCGCCCCGTAACATTTTTCTACGGTTTACTTTATGTTTACGCAAAACCCAATTATTGCGTTTAACATCGTAGAATCCTTTTTTGCTGGATTGGGCGTACACATATCGTTGACTGGTAGAGAGTTTGCAAATCGATTAAGTATAAATATGTGTATATAGCAGCCAAGCACCTTAATTAGGTGACAATGGGAGTCACTGATCATCTTGTACACTAGTTTTCGTTCACTTATGCACATTTTTATTTGCATACGTATATCCAAATAACTGTAGTGTTGCATCGTTTGCGTCGTACGTACGTACGCAAGCAGAAAAGACTATTCCACTGTTTATCTCTAAATAGTCTGTCAGTGTTTAGAAAACGTTAAGTCTGTTAATTAATAAACTTAGGCAAATAAGTTTTTCTATTAAATCAATGTCGTATCTACACAATTCCTTGTATTGCTGGTACTTTGCTCGTTTTAATTAATTCCTGGCTCGTAATACATTTGAGTAGTCCTTATTTTACCTTATTTTTTCTGTGTACGTCATGAATTAATTTCATCAATTATGATACGTTTAGCAAATGTTTATATACCATTTTTATACCAGGAAATGAAACTTTATACATGGGCTCTTTTGTCTATCTAATTATTGAGTGAGTTCATAACAACTTAATGTAAATATTAACGCTTAGAAAATATTTTCTCATCGGTAGGTATTTTTCTATTTATCTATTGAAGATCTATAGAAATGTAACAATTATTTAAAAGGCTTGAAAACTATATGTAAATTTAATAACAGATTATACTTAATTATATTTAATGGCTCACATAGTCAAGTTCGATTATATGTAAAGCAATATGCACTATTAGTTTACCACCTACGACAATATTCATGGTGCAAATCGGTGTAAGTTCGTTAGGTCTTTAATGTTAATATATATTTACGATATAGTATATTGAGTACTTCACACAATATTAAACTTTATGATCCCTTCTTCCCAAGGTTTCCACGTTTTTTACATTACGAGAATCAACGAGAATCGGTTTATTTTCCCTTTTAAACAAATTCAAGTTTGTACTCATAGTGTTCGTTGTTTAATTTTACATCACGTCTTTACGTCTTTATCTGATCAATTGTGGATTGAAAGAAAAAAATTGTTAAAGAAAAACTATTTATTTATTTTACAAAGTGCTTAAATTTCGTCTTCCTTCTCTTATATACAGGGTGGGTTCTTTTCATTATTTGTATGGGTATCTCGGAAAGCATAAGAGTTACACATTTGCTGAAATCGAGAAATATGTGCTTCTTTAGAAGATTAATCCAGATACGCATTTGTAGATATAAGAAAATGCACGGCTTACTAGATATTTGTAAAAAAGTCAAATTCTCCAAAATCGTTTCAGCGATTCAATTCGTTTATTTCTAAAGATAGATAAAAATTGTTTAAATACAATTTGTAGATAATTTTGTACCGAATAACTTCACCCTGCTATTTTTTTAATTTTGCTTAGCACTTTTAAGTTATGAAGCAAACTTGAATTTTTTTAATGAAAACCATAGTTGGCTATGACATATTTTAATTGTGCATTTTTTTTCTGATTGTAAATAGTAAGGATTGTATCTCTTATTGTAATAAATAAAAGCACAATACACGTTTTTCTATTATTAGGTTTAACAAAATTCTTATCTTGCCATGGAAAACAAAAGAAATTTACAGTAAGTGTTCGAAATGTCCACCATTATTATCGATGCACATGCGACACCTTTTCAACACGGAGTTGATAACTTTCCTAATCTTACGCCCGTCTCGTGTGTTAAACGTATTAACAACAGCTTCCTGTAGCTCCTGCTGGGTTACATATGATCGCACATATACGAGATCTTTTCTTACTCAAAATAAAGGTGAAAGATGAGGCGAACGTGCAGCCCATAAAACAGGACCATTTCTGCTTATCGAACTAAATATCTTTAACTTGCGCACTTGGGGCACCGTCGTGTTAATACCACTGTATGTTTGCATGGGTTTGTAAATTTAATTCATCTCGGATATTGTTAAAATCTACCCTAAAGAGTTGCAAATATCGATTTCCAGTTAAAGTCCCATTAAAAATAAATTGCCCAACAAGCTGCGAATCAATAACTCCGCATCATGAATTGAAGCCAAACTTAATCTGAGGTCGTCTTTTTTGTAAACGGTGAGGATTTGCTTCGGCCTACAGGTGCATATTATGGCGATTGAACATACCTCAGTGTGTTTCGTCGGTCCATAAGATCTGCATCGGAACGTTGTTAGTTGCATGACACATATTTATGAACAATTACAAAAATTTTATCTTCTGTCATCACCACCAGGGTGCATAGTTTGTCCAACTGAATATTTATAAGGATGGTATTTATGTTTTGCTAAAGTTCTCACTACCGTGCGTTTTGAGAATGCAGCGTCTTATGCAATTTGCCATGTTGATGTAGATCGATTTTGATTAACAACAGCAAGGATATTTATCTGCACGTTTTCATCAATACTACTCCTATTTCTGGGCTTCACAAAACTCCCAAACTCTTTTAAATTGTTGTATAAATTCTTGAAGATGTCTAAAGATTGTTGAGGACGATCAAAATACCATAAAAAATAGCGTTCGGCCGCTCGTTGACCGGTTTTTTGTTAAACCTAATAATAGAAAAACGTGTATTATGTTTTTATTTATTAAAATAAATGATACAACCCTTACATCATTACAATAAGAAAAAATGCATAGTAAAAATATGTCATAGCCAACTATGGCTTCTATTTAAAAAAATTCAGCTTTGCTTCCAACTTCAAAATGATAAACAATATTAAGGAATTAGTACGGTGAAAAATTATCTACAAATTGTATTTAAACAATTTTTATCTATCTTTAGAAATAAACGAAGGAAAGCGCTGAAACGAGTTTGGAGAATTTAACTTTTTTACAAATATCTAGTAAGCCATGCATTTTCTTAGATCAACAAAAGCGTATCTGGATTAGTCTTCTAAAGAAGCAAATGTTTCCCCATTAGAGCAAATGTGTAACGCTTGTGGTTTCCGAGATCCCATACAGATAATGAAAAAAAAATTACCCTTTATAACCGACACCTACCACTTCGCTTAAGATACCTTCAAGCATGCTATTGAAGCGTATTTCATTAGCTGCCACTATAATTCTTTGGCGAAGTTCATATAAGCTACAATTTCTGTGAAACAAACGCTTTCCTTAAAGTATTACCATACAAAAATTCTACAGGATTTAAGCTTAGCGAGCGGAATGGTTCCAGCCCGCATTATCAATCTATTTCTATATGCTGCGTTTAAGAATTCGCTAACTGTGAGAGCATAATGTGCAAGAGCTCTATCATGTTGTAGCCAAATTTATCAACGTATTATCAATGGAACATCCCCAATTGTAAAGGAATAGTTTATTACAGTACAAGGGAGAAAGTACGCATTGCACCGGCGCGTGGGTCAGATTTGCGCACGGGGACGCAGCCCGAGTGCGCTAAGACCCACAAGCGGGTGTAATTAGTTTCTCCACGTGTGCTGTATAACGTTCTGTTCAATCCTACTGTAAGAAATATGTATTTTGGAAATATTTTCCGACGTGTTTCAACATTTAGGTAAATATGGACGGCTGCAGCAGGCTGGTTGCTATGTACTGCTAACTTTAATATAAATAAATAAAGGGTTGATTTCTTTATAATGGTATCTACCGTTAATTTTAATAATCTATGTAGTATATTAGTTACTAGTGAGTGCAAAACGTTTTGCAAAGTGCAAAGTAACGCGTTGCCATAGGATTATTTTGAGGTGTGGCAATCATTAACTTTTGAGATGCGTAACCATAGTTAGAAACAACAACTTTCTATTGTAGGATTGAACAAATTAATTTTGTTCGAAATGGAGGTACTGAAATCCACAAAGCCGAGGAGAGATTTCTAAAGATACCACTAAACCCTTATTAACTATTCTCATTCATAAATTAACACCAAAGTGATGTTGACATTTATCATTTCTTCGTTGATCTTTCTATCTACCTATAATGTAAATATGAATGTTGAAAATACCATTACGCTTAAAACTCGCTTGCTCTATAATATACTTAAAAATTAGGACTTTATATCTTCGAAGGATGTCTCGTCAACATTTAACTCTAAATGGTTGGCCAGTAGGAAGAATTGCTATACACGTTGCACGTGAAAGGGTTGCATTTGCAGATAGATCTCTCTTTAAACTAAAGACCTAGGGATGGAAATATTATTTGATATTCTTCGCACACTGTATGATGGGTTTTGTTCAATTTCACGTAGAACGTCAATGATATACAGCCAAGTATAACATCAACATTGATAAAATATGAGCACAATAATGTAACAATCTTGGACAAATGTAAAATATGAATATCCGCCCAACTTTTCAATGGGACAATGGCACAATATGAGGCTTCCATATTGATAAAGTATCAATTATCAAAATTGTACCAATCACACTTGGAAACAATCGAACCATTATTGTAGCACATCATTGAATCGAGATGAATGTCAGATATTGGTGCTGTATGGTATACCGATATTGATAAAAAATCTGGTACCAACTGTGTGCCAATTACAATCGGGAAGAATTGGGGAATGTTGTGGAACAA
The DNA here is from genome assembly GCA_036346205.1 of Vesta saturnalis. Lineage (NCBI taxonomy): Eukaryota > Metazoa > Arthropoda > Insecta > Coleoptera > Lampyridae > Vesta > Vesta saturnalis. Next base: position 2,358,424 of record JARFJB010001270.1, read on the forward strand.
TATTTAGACGAGGTGGTTTGGATAACCGCGGGTGATGCTCTGGATGATGAGGTGAGAGGTAAGGGGATAAAATGGAAGATGGCGAATTCTGGACGATATTGAAGGCAGTCTTGACCTAAAGGCAGTGATGTGAAGGCCGCGTACTCGAAATATGGGCGTTGGAGGCAGATGGAATCTTGTTACGTCCATACCGTTGTGAAAGAGCTTTCGTTAGGGTAGATTCTCTGTTGATACTTTAAGGGGATATTGTCTAGACTTACCAATCGCGGTAAAATAACATAGTATCGTATACTGTTGGCAGTGATTGATAATTTTGAGTTCAAATAATACGGTTACGTGTTTACTAGTAGTGCAAACCTCGTTTCTTCTGGATGAAAATCGCCATTCTGGCGGGTTATTTATAAAGAGATTCCGGTTCTTATAATGTTTGTTTCGAGTACATAGCTGGCCATGATAAAGAACAAATTTGCTGTATATAGTGGCGCTTCTATAAGTTGTAAGCAAATAAAGTTATATATATATATATATATATATATATATATATATATATATATATATATATATATATATATATATATATATATATATATATATATATACAGGGGCATTTTAAAATCACCGCCAAACGAAAACTGGAGATTCTATGATTCAAAATAAAACAAAATGATCATAAACGCTTTTCCGAAAATGCTTCCTAACCGAGATACAGGTTGATTAAAAACACTTTTTAAGGTTTTTTAAGATTCCTCAAAAACTACAAAAGATATTACACTGAGATTTGGTACACCTAAATGTCTAATTAAATACAATTAATCAGGCGAGTTTGAGTCATCTGACTCCATCCAGTGGTGTAGAATAGTTTAAGTTAATCAGTTTAAGTAAAAAAACGCACGCCTCTTTTATTTTGAAGAAATATTTTTGATAGATTCAACATTTAATTCTGCAAATAAAATCATACTCAGTATTTTTTCGATTCGGCACCCGTTTTTGAAATATTTTGTATTAAAGTAAACGACCACATTATTCAATAGAAATCAAAATTTGTTTCATTTTACAAATAACGCAGTTAACTATTACGTACATTATTAAAGAGATATTAAAGGAATCAAAACAAAATAATAACTATTTTTATACACATTGTTCAAAATGTCCTCCTCCTTTTGAATGCTAGCTTGTATTCTTCTTAGCAAATGAAACCTAATATGCTGAAAAATTCGTGGCATAGCCCTAATCTCATCGCATGTCATCTGTATGCGATTCCAAATTTGCTGTCGATTATCAACTTTAACATAATAGACACCCAGAATACCCCCACACAAAAAATGGGTTTAAATCTGGCGATCGTGCTGGCCACGGTATTTAAAAATTCTCTGGCGTTTCGTGTAGAATGTGGTGGTGCACCGTCATGCATGAAATACATGTTCATTCTAACATCTAAGGGTTCGTCGTCAAACAGTTTTGGCAAATCTCTCTCAAAAAGTTTAAATAGAATTCGCCAGTAAGTCTTTGAGGAGAACGGATAGGTCCGATTAGGTGACCGTCTAGTATACCTTTCCAAAGATTTTCGCTAAATCTATGTTGGTGAGCTGTAACTACAATTGGATGCTGATTTTCATCTAACCATTTATGGAATTATGTAAGTTTATTATTCCATTTCGGGAAAAATACACTCATCAGTGGTCAATAAGTTTCTAACAAATTGTACATCTTAAGCGTATTTATTTAAAAGCATTCGCAAAAATTCATTCGACGAGGATGGTCAGCAGGCAATAATGCATACACTTTTGTAGGTGAAAGGGATGTAAATTTTGTTCTCGTAAAACCTTCCAAGACTTGCTATGCGACACACCAAATTCTAAACCTAACTCACGCGTACTTATTGATGAATTTTCCTAAACTCTATCTAAAATTTGTTCCTCAATTTCAACTGGTACACGAGCAGATCGTCCGGAAGTTTCTTTTCTTTTAGACTTCCATACTCTAACAAGTTACGTTTAACGGTACTAAACGTAGCATGATGTGGATGTCTTCTATTTGAAAATCTTTGTTCATAAATCGAGCAGCTGCACAAGCATTTCAATTTGTGTTATCATAACATACATGCATATCAACCAGTTCTCGTTTGGAATAATTCATTTTTTCACAGTAGACACAAACAATGAATTACAAAACCCGCGTAAATGCAACTATTTTAGCAAACATAAAATACGTAACTGTCAAATGCAAAGCAATCTCTGATTTATGTAATTTGGTTATTACTGAATAATGTGGTCGTTTACGTTAATGCAAAATATTTCAAAAACGGGTGCCGAATCGAAAAAATACTAAGTATGATTTTATTTGCAGAATTAAATGCTGAACTAAACAAAAAATATTTTTCAAAAAAGCAAGGACGTGCGTTTTTTTACTTAATGTGATTAACTTAAAGTATTCTACGCCACTGGTTGGAGCCAGTTGACTCAGACCCACCTGATTGTACTTAATTAGACATTTAGGTGTACTAAATCTCAATATAATATCTTTTGTAGTTTTGAGGAATCTTAAAAAATCTTCAAAAATTATTTTTAATCAACCTGTATCTCGGTTAGGAAGCATTTTGGAAAAGCATTTATGATAATATTTGTCTTATTTTGAATAATACAATCTCCAGTTATATATATATATATATATATATATATATATATATATATATATATATATATATATATATATATATATATATATATCGTCAACCAGATAAAGAAGTGATTGTAGAGTATGGTTTTTGGTTTAAAATTTGCCGTTAATGAAATTTGCGTTAAGATTAATTAAAGGAGCCGTTGATTTCGTCGACTAAATATCAAAAGGTCCATCGCCGTGCCGTTGTGCAAAAGAACAGGAAGTTCGATTGATTATTTTGGTGCATTGTGAGGTATTTATATTTTTCTGAAATTTATATGTGTTGGTGACTTTAATAAAATGTTTGTTTGTACTAATTTAGACGAATGAATATGCTTTCTATTTGTTTATTTAAATAACATTTAAATATCGATTCATTCGTATGTACTATGTTGTGTATCTTATTTTGATAAGCTAAAATTACATATTACCAATTGTCAAATTCATGTGTTCAGCGAAATTATTATTATTGTTACGGTTTATTTAATAATTTAAGGTAGATGAATTTGGGTTATCTGAGCTTGCAAGACTTAATTTACAATCAAGTTTTATTGGGAATTTAACGCTACAAAATTTATTTCAACGTGTCGGACAAAACACCAATTGTTTATTTTAACTCTGAGTAAATTTCAATATATGTATAGTGTTTATTAAGCGACTATTATTTTTTTTAGTGTATACTACATTTGTAACCTTATTTTTTTCGCACAACGTCCGCTTTACTGCGTTTATTCAAAATTTAAAAGTTTAGATGTTTTGGATTGCATTCTGTTATTGAGTGATTTACTGGTATTACCGAAATTGTAGGTTTACATAACCATTCGTTGAAGATTTTTTGTTTTTGCTTTATTAATTAATTCAAGCCTTAACAATAATTTGAAAGATAATTAGTCATTCTGATCTGGTTGATATAATTTTTAATAGATATACCGTAGCGTAATCATAAATTAGATAGGTCGTTGACAAAACGGCTAGCTTATTTGCATGCCACTAATTGTTTTTCGAGTAGCTGCAAGTTCTTTTTTGATCGTGTTTGTTTACCGTTTTTATCAGTTATTTTTGGGCATTCGAGCCAATGATTTTAGCGTTAAGTTTAGTAAAGATGAGGGTTTTATTTTGAGTGAACATTATGGTTTCCTGTTAGGCCATTATTAGATCTAGTTCATGACATTTCTAGCTATAAATGCATTTAACAGGTGGCGCCTTTTGACATTTTCACCCTTTTGAGGCACCAAGTAAGAACTCTGCCCCCACCATTCAGCTATGCCGTGCGCACAAATTACCTTTACAGGTTAATACTCTAACGACCACCTAGCCTGTAACGGTTGTCAAGGAAGCCATAGCACAACTTTCAACACAACTTCACGTTTTTTTACAATCCATTAATATGAAAATATGAATCCTTAATTCCCATTACAGTCAAACCTACCGTGAAGATAATTTTATTTGTCTCTAACCTGCACTCATTTGTACTAAAAGCCCAGCTGGTGACTAATAAGGAAGTTACATTACGAAGGATATACTGTTGACATAGGTAGTATACAAAAAAACGAAATTTACCTCAACCCATTCTACCAGAGAAGACATGAGCCCTTTATTTTTCGAAACTTTTACAGTGACTTACGGGTCGCCCTATCTAATGACAAAATTTAAGAAATGTTAATAATGTGATGGAAAGCAGTGCATGTTCACTTATAAAGAATATAGACCAGCATGCAAGTTAAAATAAGAATTTCGTGAAACATAAAGCAATAATTATTTCGAGCAGCAAACTAAAAGCCATTGCAGTTTGTATTCACTATTTATTTAAAACTGCTAGTACTTGTGTGACATCCAAGGACAAATTCTGTTAATAAAAATAAACCATTTACAACGGTTTAGAAAGGCAGTGCAGGTTATTGCAGGGCATCTCTCCATTCTTTTTCGTGCGAGTCCACGTTTGATACCACAGAGCGTCGAATTTCATTGCGATCCGACCGCCCGTTCGTTCGACACCTAATACCGGCGCAAGGACGCCGGCGCTGCATGTCGCGAACGGTCGAGACCAGTGGAGCCATCTCAGAGATTGGCTATCGTTGGTTCTACGCTTATATCGTCAGCAAAAGCCGAATTTTTAAGTTTCTCCCACTTTCCCCATTCCGAGTTTAGCGAAAATTCGTTAAGAGGTTTGGAAAATATATCCACTAAAGCGTTGGAACGCTCGCCACGAAATTTTTCCGATAGCCGTCGTAAAATACCCCAAGCAATTGAATTCCGTCGCCCGTTAGTTCGGTTCCTAATAACAGCGTCGCGATATCGGCATCGCATGTAGCGAATCACGTTTTCTTAACCTCCAAATCCCATTTACTTAATTTTTTCGAGGTCGGCCAAGCCTGTTTGCACCTCTTCCAACACAAGCCACGTCTCAAAAATTATATATTTCGGGACACTCATCATGCGTATCGAGCTCAAACATCAGATTTTAAAGATGTTTAACCGATATACACACCATAGAAAAGAAATATAACTATACAACTTTAGTGCTGCTATGTAATAATATGTAAAAGATACCTAATACTATACGACTCAACAATATAGCTATTGTAAATTCAAACAATTATTACTTCCTAATGTATTATTCCGAACGCAATTTGGACAGTGTCAAAATAATAGTCATATTATCTAATTTTTGTTTTCATACCAAATTATAATATCGTTTGTAAGAGATTAGCCATCAAATCAATCCTTCTGACACTTTTATCTTAATTGTTAATCTTAATTAGCTTTACCCTCTAGAACTAAAGTTAATTATTGGCTCCTACAAAATCCATAATACGCTAGGATGTTTGCTTTTTCATGCTCCAACATTCATAGAGAGCTTTAGGAAATAGCATTTAAAAATCATCAGTTGAAGTAGAACAAAACTATTCATAAGGTCTAATGTTAATGACATTTTCTGTTTATTGGTTTTCATTTGTACAATCTGTTTTCTTTGGCATATTACAAATAAAACACTCAACTCATAAACATAATGCACGTAGTAGCATTTGAACATCTGGAAGTTTGCCTGGCCTTTTAATGACAAGACGATTTTAACAGGTACATATTTACCATCTAACTTGCACATACATACGTACATATGTCTAAATTCGACAAAGCTTCGCAGAGATCGGTTGTGTTTGTGAATGTAAGAGTGTTAGTCACTGAGCGTCTGGTGTGAGTGTGTGTGTGTGTGTATATGTGTGTGAGCGTGTGTGTGTGATTGTGTGAGTGTGTGAGTGTGTGAGAGTGTGAGAGTGTGAGTGTGTGTCTAAGTGTGTGGGTATTTGAGTGTGTGACTGTGAGTGTGTGAGTATGTGAGTGTGAGTATGTGAGTGTGTGAGGTGTGAGGTGTGACAGTATGTGAGTGTACGAGTGTGTGAGTATGTGAGTGTGTGAGTGTGTGAGCGTGTGTGTGTGAGTGTGTGAGTGTGCGTGTGTGAGTGTGTGAGTGTGAGTGTGGTGTCTAAGTGTGTGTGTGTGACTGTGCAGTGTGTGAGTATGTGAGTGTGTGAGCGTGTGAGTGTGTGAGTGTGTGAGTGTGTGAGTGTGTGAGTGTGTGAGTGTGTGAGTGTGAGTGTGTGAGTGTGTGAGTGTATGAGTGTGTGAGTATGTGAGTGTGTGAGTGTGTGTGTGAGTGTGTGTGTGTGTGTGTGTGTGTGTAGTGTGGAGTAAGTGTGTGACTGTGTGAGTGTATGAGAGTGTGAGGTGTGAGGTGAGGTGTGATGTGAGGTGTGAGGTGTGAGGTGTGAGGTGTGAGTGTGTGAGTGTGAGTGTGTGAGTGTGTGAGTGTGTGAGTGTGTGAGTGTGTGAGGTGTGTGAGTGTGTGAGTGTGTGAGTGTGTGAGTGTGTGAGTGTGTGAGTGTGAGTGTGTGAGTGTGTGAGTGTGTGAGTGTGTGAGTGTGTGAGTGTGTGAGTGTGTGTGAGTGTGTGTGAGTGTGTGAGTGTGAGGTGAGTGTGAGTGTGTGAGTGTGTGAGTGTGTGAGTGTGTGAGTGTGAGTGTGTGAGTGTGTGAGTGTGAGTGTAGTGGGTAGTGTGTGAGTGTGTGAGCGTGTGAGCGTGTGAGTGTGTGAGTGTGTGAGTGTGTGAGTGTGTGAGTGTGTGTGTGTGAGTGTGTGAGTGTGGTGTGTGAGTGTGTGAGGTGTGAGTGTGGTGAGTGTGTGAGTGTGTGAGTGTGAGTGTGTGAGTGTGTGAGTGTGAGTGTGAGTGTGTGAGTGGTGTGTGAGTGTGGGTGTGTGTGTGTGTGTGTGGTGGTGTGTGAGTGTGTGTGTGACGGTGGAGTGAGAGGTGACGGAGACGGAGATGGAGACGGAGACGGAGACGGAGACGGAGACGGAGACGGAGACGGAGAGGACGGAGACGGAGACGGAGACGGAGACGAGACGGAGACGGAGACGAGAGGAGACGGAGACGGAGACGGAGACGGAGACGGAGACGGAGACGGAGACGGAGACGGAGACGGAGACGGAGACGGAGACGGAGACGGAGACGGAGACGGAGACGGAGACGGAGACGGAGACGGAGACGGAGACGGAGACGGAGACGGAGACGGAGACGGAGACGGAGACGGAGACGGAGACGGACGAGACGGAGACGGAGACGGAGACGGAGACGAGACGGAGACGAGAGACGGAGACGGAGACGGAGACGAGACGGACGAGACGGAGACGAGACGAGACGGAGACGAGACGGACAGACGGAAGACGAGACGGAGACGGAGACGGAGACGGAGACGGAGACGGAGACGGAGACGGAGACGGAGACCAAGACACCCGGGTCGTGACAGAGACAGACAAGAAGGGCGTTGCCTTGACTTTGATATATTTGCTTTCTCACATTTATACTAATTCCCTATATATCTACCTCTGTCTTACACATGTAAGTTCTTTATGTGAGGCAAGACCGGTATATTAGTACATATTACCATAATGGTCTGTTTACAAGAACATAAACCTTTTATGGTCGAAATCCATCCAGAGTCGATGGAGATTGGAAGTATTCAATAGCATCCTGCTTAGTAACATTTCGCAAAAGATTTTCTGGTTTGATAAGTGAATATTATTATATTGTAAGACAGGTAGCGTCAACAGAAAGGATGGTAACAGAGCCCCAAGGAGAAAATATGAGGGTAATTATGCAAGAAGCCCCAAAGCTGCTGTGTACCATTAAACAAATTAATTAATCATGAGAGGCTTGTGAAACCATACTGAAAGAGATCTGGAATTGTTTCTCTATTAAATTACATTCGTTCAAAAATAATAAGAAATGAATTATTTGGAAAGGTTGGTGTAGAGGTACACTTAGAGATGCATTATTAAATGCCACTTTTTCACAATCAATCTTGGTTTAAACTAAATGGATGTATTAACTCACAAAACATGAGGATGTGGAACTCAGGTAAACTTGAATTTTTAAATGACGCTTTCTAACGTCTTTAGAAGGTTGAAGTTTGGGCAGCAATTAGTAGAATTTTTTTTAAGTTATTAAATCATGTATTATGGTCTATATTTCGGAGAAATATTATCTGCATTTATCTATAAACTACCCTGTAATGAACTTACGTTGGGTTATTACCAATAAGATGGTGCAACGCCATAATCTATCCTCAATACACTGCGTAAATTCTTTCATAGGCATGTCGTAAGCAGAAATTCCTTATTCTGCAAGATAGCTTTTTAACTCTGTGTGAGTTTTACTTAACGCTCCGTTAGGCGCGCGGCTATTACTCACGCAGTTGGTCGAGCGATAATAAAATGTCATCCAGAGTTTTCAACTTTTTATTGCTTTCTCCAAAGAGATGTACAGGGTGATTGATGGTGGATAGCCTATTAGCAGTGTGTGGAGAAATAGTCAAGGGATGACTGAAAATTTGGTGGCTTATATAAATGGATATGTTCTCTCTTTTGAAAATATTTTCTTAATATGTTCCTATACTTATCTGTTATCGTTTTTGAGATAATAATTTATTTCACTTATTTTCTCGAAAAACATGGCTTTAAAAAAGGGCACTCAGTCTTGAACTCTGACAGATCAGCGCACTGAGTGATGAGTGTTGAGTTATGGGTACGTTTATAAGAACATTTAGGACGGCTACGTTTTTCTTACTTTGGATAGCGATGGTTCCGTTTCGGGCTTTGCACTCGGAAAAACGACTCAATTGTGGTAAGTGGATTTTAGTGTTGCCGCGAATATGTTGCAGCAGTTTGGCAATATGGTAGAAGGAGGGTATAAAATCGAAAGCATAGTGAAGGGTAGTAGAGAATCGCTCGGTAAGTTAGGCGAATCGCGCGCCCGTTTTTTAAGAGACCTTAGAATGGTCCGTGTTGGACTTTGTGAAAAGGAGGATAAATCATATATAAATATTCACAGATAAAAAGTTTGAGTTAATTGAAAGGAAATAATAGTGTTTTCCTTTCAAGGAATTTAAAAAGTGCTAAAGCAGTTTTAACAATAAAACAGCAAATATTTAGTTAAATGTTCAGTAAGCGCGTAATTCAATAATAAAGAAGCCGAAAGTAACCTTTTAAGTAACATAATTAAGTTAGAGACTAGTGGTCATTATTGACATTGATTGCGGTATGTATACAATCGACAATATCAAATTTATTGTATAAAGCAAATAAGAATTCTATTATACAAGTGGAAGCAAACATTCTTTGTTGTGGCGGATGTTTATGTGAAGGGCAAATAATAAATCAGATGCCCGGTGCTTACGCGTATTGTGCGCTAGCAAGTACTCTAACCTAATGAAAGAGATTACGGCTCTCTTTGTCTTCTTTTGTGACAAGTGTGGATGTATAATAGAAGCATTACAACAAACAAAGTCTATATGGAGATCCATATGGACATCTCGGATAAAGGATTACCTACTATAATTTGACACTAGTTTTAGGTTTTGTTCAAAGAATGAAAGGTGTGATTATCTTTTAAGGTCATTCTTGCTTGTTGCATTAATACTTTATTTTTAATAGTAAAAAGGGTAATCAAACTTCATCTATTTAATGTGTTTAGAATATAATGTTTGGGAATTTTTAATTCATAAGGATTGTTTCGAAGCAATGTTTGTAGCATATTTATCTTTGCAAATTATATAATGGATATCCATTAGTTTACTTTTGTTTATTTGTGTCAGCTAGTATAAAGCTTTCAGCATTAACCTGTTAATATTTTTGAGTTCAGTGATTGATCTGAAATTGCTTAATGAGCCAGATCTATTGCAACATTTAATTATTTTGAACTATATGACACTCAGTAAAATACAGAACACGAATAACAGAATATTTTTATTAAGTATAAATTACAGATTTGACGTATTACAATTCATAACTATTGATGAATGCTTAAATACTATTTTTTTATTCAGAAAAGATACAAATATTATTTATGACGTTTTATTTAAAATTTTTCGGAAACTAACGAATGTTGCGGTGATTTGAAAATTATCAAATTAACTTTTTATTTTGATTTTCTTAAATTGCGTAATATTTATTCGGTTCGGACTTTTAGAACAGTGAGGAATATAAATTTGTTTGTATACGAGGGATAATTATAAAATTTTTAAATTAACGTTTTATGATTTGGAATTTTCGTATGTACAGGGTGTGACCAATAGGTTTACGACGATCAGTGCATTTAAAAATTTTCTTAAGCCTTTGGATAAATTTCTTTTCAAGTGTGACTGAACTGGAGTTGTGTATGATTGCATTGAGTAGGCTACAATCCTATCTTCACAGTCAGGCAGGATTTAACACCCCGCCTAAGACTATTAATCCCAGAAAATTTTATGGTTTTGGTGGCACCTTGTAAAGAACCAGCGTCCTGTACTTATATGTTTTAGAATAAATTATGTGCGGACCATCCTGTATGTAAGATTTCATAAGTTTACGCCATATTGCACAACAAATAATTTATTCATCACCGCTGACGTGTATTTCTAGAAACCGTAAGTTTCTGCACGTCAGAACGATTTTAACCAATCACGTAACGGTATTCCCCGCACAGTAGCCGCGAAGTCGCCCACAGATGCACCTTTATAAACTCGCGACGCGCATAGAAAAAAACTCCTTCAGTAAGGAGAGATGAATCTTAGTAGATTCAAGTTAAGCCGATATCCAGCAGCCGCCTCCGTACCGTTGACCGTTCCAGAAACCAGTAGCCGCAGCCGCTCCGTTTGCTTAGAGTAAGCACCGACCTGTTGTTCACCGACGAAGAGTCCTTCGCGATCGGGCGAGAACGCGAACCACTTCGCACCGGGCAACCTAAAGTTCAATTCTGTACTGCTATTGATAGACACGTAAGTTGTAAAGTTATACATTCCGACAATTTACACTCAAACACTACAGACCGTAAATAATTCCGGGCTGAGCTCCAGGAGTTATACTACACTAGCACCTAGAGTAGCACGCAGGGGTAACCCCCGACGTAATACCAAGTACACTAACACCTGGAGTAGCACGAAGGGTAGATCCCATCGTCACTCGCCACCACAAAGTACACCTAGAGGAACGCAGGGTAGCCCCGACGTATCTCATCAACACTTGAGGGTGAAGGGTTGTTACAGGGCTGTAAAGACCTACGACCTTTCTCTTAGTATATACAGTAAAGACAGGCCGTCGCCTACGTCTTCTGGGCATTACTGAAATCCCGCTCGAAACTCACACACTATCTCCAGACAAACATAATAACCATACACGGTGTCTTTAAATTGCAGAGGAATACCTCCATAACCTGTAGTATAAATTAGTAGTCCACCTAACCATCGTAAATACCTGGTGCGAGAACGTTTGTATACAAATTAGAGATTACGTAGAGTATTCTATCTTTACGTAAACCTATTAGAGTAGTTTTAATATTAAGTATTTTGTTCCCTTGATTAATTATAAATAATTAAACTTAGTTAGAGATCGGTAATTAATTTAGTTAGATAAATGATCTAATTGCCTGCATTAAAACCGGTTATAATTGGAAAAAGGCCGTCACAAGACCTCGCGTTTGTATACGTGCGTTTCGCGTGTATTATTTCCCGGGAGTAGACATCCTTGCTTCAACGATCCAGAGTTACTAACGTATAAACACGATATCGATTTTCTCAAACGATTCGAGTTCATTGCGCTGGCGTCCCGACCAACAACGGTATCAAGGCTGACGCTCTCGCTACTATACGTGCAGGACCGTAACCTAAACTTTGCCTCTTAGGTAAGGAATAGATTAACAAGACCATCTTTTGTTCACAGAAGCGACGTCGCACCCAGTGACGCTAGGACCCGGACCGAGAAGTTCTCCTATACATTTTGTTAATTACTTTCTTATTTTATTTATTGTAAATATTTGGTTAATATACATTTTAAAAATGCTTTACGGTTTTTATTTAAGGTTACAGTGTTAAGCCCATCCAGTACTTACTACGAACCACACCCCGTTTATAAAATAAACCCGATTGAGCAAAGCCGAGGCAAAATAAAACCGCGTTGGGTTACCAAACCAGAAGGGCGCAATATAAATATAAGTATAGAACACCCTACAAAAAGGGGCGCATTATAAGTTGCACCTAAACGTGGGGCTCGAAAAACACTGAACACCTTAAATAATTTTCCGTTTACAGATTCCAAAAGGACCGCAGAAGGACCAGTAATCACATATTTTTGTTTTCCAGAGACACTAATCTGTCTGTTACAGGATGAGTATACCGAGGACTCTGAAGATACCGACACCAGAGTGGGATGGATTTACCATCTCAAGAAGGATGAATTAGCAACCGAAGCTAGGAAATATAAGCTAGATACAGGAGGAAATGTAGATGCGCTTCGAGCCAGGATAATAAAATACTTACGCACCGGAGAAGGACAAGTAACCACACTGACACCAGAAATACTAACATTAGCCGCTCCGATACCGCCACCACCAGCTGGGGAACACCTAGACATTACCGGAACCAGACGCGCCGATATTTGCGATAGAATACGCAAATGGGGTGTGAAATACGACGGTATCAGCGATCCGATTTCTTTCTTGGAAAGAGTAGAGAAATTACAAACCTGCTACAACATCACCGACCGTGATCTATTACTCGCCCTTCCGGAATTATTAAAGGAAAGCACCCTGTTATGGTACAGAAACCATCAACAATCCTGGACGACTTGGAAAGATTTCTTGGTCAGTTTTAAAATACAATTTTACCACCGCGACATCAATTTCAACTAGAGGAGGAAATCCGCAATAGATTACAAAACCCCGAGAAAAGCTACGGAGTACGTAACCGCCGTCCTGACCCTAATGCGACGCCATGGAAACATGTCGAGAGAAGAACAACTACAACGTATGTATGACAATCTGTGGGTGGAATATAAATTTTACATCCGCCAAAGAGATTTCAAAGACCTGACCGAACTTCTCGAGTTGGCCACCCAATTCGAAATGCTACCTCCGCGGACACACTCGCCGTCTCCCAGTCCAAACCGCCAGAAGGTACACTTTAGTGGTCTAACACCAGCACCTGACACACCAGCACACCGTCCCCGTGAAATCAACACCACTAAAACCGTCCCAACGCATATCACCACCCCGTATGACCGCTCCACCGTCTGTTGGAGATGTGGGAAAACCGGACACTTCAAAGAGAGGTGTAGAGAACCGTTTAAAGCTTTTTGCTCGAGATGCAGCAAAGAAGGTGTATTATCCCGCGACTGCCCCTGTCCGCGGTCGGAAAACTCAGACGCCGGTAAAGGGACACCAGGAACTTTTTACTACCCCGGCTCTTACACCTGGAAACAAAACAACCGCCAGCGAGTGGACCACTTGGCTACAAACCGTAGCGCAGTTTACACGAAGGAAACCCGATAAAAGATTAGATCGTTCCTACGATGATAGACTCTTCCTAGAGATTATGGTCTTTAACAAAACCATCAATGCTTTAATTTATACCGGAGCCTCCCGAACATATATAGGCGAGAAAGTAAAGAATTTACTAATTAACAACCGTATATATCCGAGCACGCTAAGAGCTGCAACTGTACGTCTTGCCGACAGTTCCATGACGGAAACCGCGGCTTATACATTTTCCCCGCCAAGATAGGCAGGAAAACTCTCCAGTTACCGGGCTATTACATACCCCAACTGTCCACCGACATTGTGATTGGATTAGACGCGCTGGAACATCTTCAGGCCACTCTACACATACACCAGAAAAACTAGAAATCGCCGGAATACGTATCCCTTGCAAAGTTCCGTACAAGGAGGCTTGAGTGGAATACATGGACCAGACGTAGACCAGCTGCCCGAGTTAAACGAATTCTTGGAAATCGAGATGAGGAAATTCACAAAGGTGACAGGAAAAGCCAAAGATGTTATACATAAGATCACGCTCGTGCCCGATGCTAAACCGATAAAACAGCGATACTATCCCGCAATCTAGCAAAGACCTTTGAAGTACAACGGTATCATTACAACCTGCGTCACCGAGCCTACCGCCCCGCAAAGGAGATCTCGTATATCGTAAAACACACTACCTGTCAAGCAAAGCGAAAGAATTTTCCGCGAAATTAGCGAAAAGTATGCCGGTCCTTACCTTGTGTATAAAATCAAATCGCCCGTAATTGTCGAGCTCCGAGAACCCGGTAGTAGGAAAAGCGCGGGAGAAGCGCATGTAAAAGATTTGAGAAATGCGACTGACGTCACCGATCAGACTAGAGCAACGACCAATGGTAACGTTGAAAATTTAACGGCTATTAAAACCCGCGTATTCAAAATCATATAAAAGCAAAGGATAAAACCAGAAATGCTATCTTCCACAACATGGCCCCTTTAAACCGAGTATACGCCGAAAGCTCCCGTTACGGATCTCACCCTGGCAGCCCCACCGATACCGCAAACCCGGGACCGCAGACTTAGACGCAGCGTTCTTGACACGTCGCAGTACTCCGGTTCGGGAACAAACCCGCCGCCTGCGCCCCGTACACCGTCACTAGGACCATCCTACCCCGAAACGGAATGGTATTGGTCACCGCCACGCCTGCACACCGACGGTAGACCAAGGACACCCTCCACACCGGAACATTTGCGTCGGACGGCCGAGGTTACCGAGGAATCCAGGACTTAAAGATACAGGAGGTACCCGAACCGGCCCGCCTTATGCCACCACCGCCCGAAAACCTAAATCGCCGCCAGCGACGCAATCGCCGCCGCGTCAGCTCCTTATGCCCGACGGCGCTAGAATAAAATCAAGCGGACGGATCTTCCGCAAGAGGAGGAAAGGGTGGTATGTAAAGAACCAGCGTCCTGTACTTATATGTTTTAGAATAAATTATGTGCGGACCATCCTGTATGTAAGATTTCATAAGTTTACGCGATATTGCACAACAAATAATTTATTCATCACCGCTGACTTGTATTTCTTAGAAACCGTAAGTTTCTGCACGTCAGAACGATTTTAACCAATCACGTAACGGTATTCCCCGCACAGTAGCCGCGAAGTCGCCCACAGATGCACCTTTATAAACTCGCGACGCGCATAGAAAAAAACTCCTTCAGTAAGGAGAGATGAATCTTAGTAGATTCAAGTTAAGCCGATATCCAGGAGCCGCCTCCGTACCGTTGACCGTTCCAGAAACCAGTAGCCGCAGCCGCTCCGTTTGCTTAGAGTAAGCACCGACCTGTTGTTCACCGACGAAGAGTCCTTCGCGATCGGGCGAGACCGCGAACCACTTCGCACCGGGCAACCTAAAGTTCAATTCTGTACTGCTATTGATAGACACGTAAGTTGTAAAGTTATACATTCCGACAATTTACACTCAAACACTACAGACCGTAAATAATTCCGGGCTGAGCTCCAGGAGTTATACTACACTAGCACCTAGAGTAGCACGCAGGGGTAACCCCCGACGTAATACCAAGTACACTAACACCTGGAGTAGCACGAAGGGTAGATCCCATCGTCACTCGCCACCACAAAGTACACCTAGAGGAACGCAGGGTAGCCCCGACGTATCTCATCAACACTTGAGGGTGAAGGGTTGTTACAGGGCTGTAAAGACCTACGACCTTTCTCTTAGTATATACAGTAAAGACAGGCCGTCGCCTACGTCTTCTGGGCATTACTGAAATCCCGCTCGAAACTCACACACTATCTCCAGACAAACATAATAACCATACACGGTGTCTTTAAATTGCAGAGGAATACCTCCATAACCTGTAGTATAAATTAGTAGTCCACCTAACCATCGTAAATACCTGGTGCGAGAACGTTTGTATACAAATTAGAGATTACGTAGAGTATTCTATCTTTACGTAAACCTATTAGAGTAGTTTTAATATTAAGTATTTTGTTCCCTTGATTAATTATAAATAATTAAACTTAGTTAGAGATCGGTAATTAATTTAGTTAGATAAATGATCTAAGTGCCTGCATTAAAACCGGTTATAATTGGAAAAAGGCCGTCACAAGACCTCGCGTTTGTATACGTGCGTTTCGCGTGTATTATTTCCCGGGAGTGAGACATCCTTGCTTCAGCCATCCAGAGTTACTAACGTATAAACACGATATCGATTTTCTCAAACGATTCGAGTTCATTGCGCTGGCGTCCCGACCAACAACGGTATCAAGGCTGACGCTCTCGCTACTATACGTGCAGGACCGTAACCTAAACTTTGCCTCTTAGGTAAGGAATAGATTAACAAGACCATCTTTTGTTCGCAGAAGCGACGTCGCACCCAGTGACGCTAGGACCCGGACCGAGAAGTTCTCCTATACATTTTGTTAATTACTTTCTTATTTTATTTATTGTAAATATTTGGTTAATATACATTTTAAAAATGCTTTACGGTTTTTATTTAAGGTTACAGTGTTAAGCCCATCCAGTACTTACTACGAACCACACCCCGTTTATAAAATAAACCCGATTGAGCAAAGCCGAGGCAAAATAAAACCGCGTTGGGTTACCAAACCAGAAGGGCGCAATATAAATATAAGTATAGAACACACTACAAAAGGGGGCGTTATAACCTAGAGACAGTTTTTCCTGGACTGAGCATTGTCAGTTGTAGTTTTATGGTGAAGGTAAGCGCTCTTTATATCGACCCCGCTCATTTCCACTGTAGCTGGCTTGGTAACACGCTTACTTCGGTAAGCCTGTACGACGCGTAATACTGTTAGGACATGTAACACCACTAAGTCTAATGGCGAATTTCAACAGGCAGGCATAGAATAAATTCTAACGACGTTTAATTTACGGCTTGACTAATTCGAAACTTATTGTTTCCAAAAAATCAGCTATTTTAGCAGGCTTATTTGATTTCAAACATTGGTTCTTATATACACAATGAAATGCTCAGCAGAACAATAGGTTGTTTACCCACACAAGACTAAGTTGAAAAAATACTGTTTTAAATGCCATTAAATAATCTTGAAGTTACGACAACAAATTAATGAAATATTATTGAAATAAATGTAAATCCTCATATTTTATAAAATGCAACAATTTAAAACAAAGAATTAGAAAATATGCAGGTGGGTGAGAGACAACATTTATTGTAAATAATGTAACGTACCAATTCTGCGTTATCGTTACTATAATTTAAGTTTGGGGTTTGTGTTATCATTGGTAAATATATTTACATTACGTTTGTATCTTTTTTTATTTCAATAATTACATTTTGGTATATATCGATGTTTTTTTCTTTAGTGTACGTAATTGCGAACGTCCCTGTACATAAGTTATGGTCTATAAGGCTATTTTAACCACATCAATTTTGTTCCTTGCGTAAATGCGAACTGAACACGCTTAATTCATTTCCGTTTCTTCTGAGTTTCAATGCATTTCGTACCTTAAGCTTTGATTCCCTTGTATAAGGTATGTAAGGCTCTTAATTACATTTTTGTATATCTTTACTAGAGAACATAGATAAGCCCCTACATTAAGGAAAACCGCTTATGTTAAGAAAAAGCTCTTATGTTAATGAATTTCGTCTTTTTGCAAAAGCGTGGTGGATGACGTCACGAAGTTAACATGCTTAAAATGGGGTGTATGATAATGCAATTTTATCTTGCAGAATTATAACTTCATCAATAACGCATGCAGTTTATATTTCTGCTTTCGTCGTATAATGCTGCTTTTGATTTACATTTAGTTTAGTTGTATGTGAAAGACAAATAAAAATTATCTTACCTTACCGTATGTTTATGATATTGATGGAAATTAAGTTCTCAAGTTGCAGTTCGTTTGAAAATAAAGTTAATACCTTGTATTTATTTTAAGTAAAGAACATGTAAGTACGTATCCTGTTAATGCAAAATACGGTTAAGCAAATAACGAATCAGTATAGTATTGTTTATAATAAAGAAAAACAGCTGAGTTCAGTTTCTAAGATACAAATATTTGAGTGCATAACGTATAGTACTGTAATGTTTGTTGACATAGGTCAAGTATACGTTTTATCATTAAATACATTGTCGATCATATTCCTTTTTAAAGTAAAGATAGATTATATGCTAGTATAGTTCTGTTGGTTTAGTAATTATTTAACATCGTAAAGCTTTACGACAAATACCGTTTTAGTTACTTTATCCTGAAATTAATTAATTATTAATTTTGTGTTCTTAAATATACAAATAAATATAGCTGTTTAGTGTTATTCAGATTACCGATAATATTAATGTACAACTTTCTCAATTTTTGTTGTATTTTAATTATTAAACCTATAAAATTGAGTGGCATCCAACAAGAAAAACAAACAATTTATGGACATATTGTACCTTGCTGTGCTAGGCCGTGGTGCAACTTACCCTTTTAATACTCCCATCAACACCGCCTAATTTTTTATTTGTTATAATAACTTGTATAAATGTTTATGTTTAATACACTAGTTTTTAGAAAAAAATTATTAAATCGGAACAAATTATATTTAAAGTACAATTGTCAATAACATCTACCTTTCTATTTTTTCCAATTACCCTTTATCTTCTTTCTTCAGGTAAATGAATAATTTTCAGAGTTATTAAAATTTTGTAATTTTTAGCAGATGTAAGGTAATGCAGTGTACAAAGAGGGGTCTCAGAATCATGATCTTATTTTAGAATATTAGAAGCTACCGACAGCTGTCACTTTTATTTATAAACACATACATATAGGCAAATTAAATATTCCTTAAATGTTACTCAATTTTTAACCAAAAATGAAATCCGTCACAATATTTAATAATTATAATCACTACAACAGATATCAAAGTACACTAGGTTATAACCACATGAATGCAAGTCTAATTCCATTTTATTTAATGTACTTTAAAATGTATTCAAATACACTCCGAATTTTACATTAACCTGTAATATAACAACTTTCATTATATTTAAGATAGGCCTAGATTATGAGACCACTTCACTTGTTTTATGTAGTTAACAAGTCTGAGATAAGCATCGGACATACTGTAGGTAGAGGACCGCGAAAATTTTATTATTGTAATAAACTTTTGTCAAATCGCCATTGTTACCACGACAGAAAATATAATTAGTTGACTTCTAATATCTTGATAATACGTCGTAATCTGCTAATGTTTTCGTAATATTTGTTTTTATGTAAGAAATGTGGGAATGTATGTACTGGACATTTGAGTAAAGGTTGAACAGAAAAAGGAAACATATTAGGGTAGAGAAGCAAGTGTTCTGTCAAAACTGGCGTGACGAACTATAAATATCTTTGTCGTGCACATTTCAAAAAACTAGAAACGCTAATTCGTTCTTTTGTTTTAGTGCACGTTTTAGTGTGAATTTTTCAAAAAGTTAAATTTAATTAATCTATAGTAATCGCCGCGGCGCCGAGTTTTGAACCGAGTATCTTAACTCATCCTGTTGATGGTAAAGTGTTTAACTAAAGGGATTATATTCAAGTGTAAGTAGGTATTTTTCATGTAATTTAAGTTCGGCACACCAATTCTGCAAGCCTATATAACGTATTAAAAATCGATCATTGCCTTGCAAAGGTATCTCATTCGTACGCCGACCCATCAAGTGGAAATCTGCTAAAATAAAAGACAGTACAGGGCTCCCTCACTCATAGATTTGGGTGAATTAGCTTTGTTGTTTGCTGTTTATATTTATATTTGTGTATAGGTGGACGTGGACGAACGGGTACAGGTTAAAACTTGGTTATAATTGTAAATAGGCAATTACCGACTGTTTACATACTCCCGGGTCCAGATGACCATTAGACACAATTTATTGTTTTTATTGTTGTATAGATGAATGTATTACCTGAGAAAGGTATGCTGTATTTTTGTACGCACTCAAAACAGTTGGCCATGCAAAAAATGAATTGATTATTGTGGTTTTTGGCACTTGCCGTAATGAATACAGTTTTTTTTCATTTCATACTTTGATGAGCGAAAACAAGTTTAGTGATTTTTGTTTTAAATGTTGTACAATCGTTATTATTAGGAATATAAGAAAATGAAATGAAAAAAGATTTAGATATTTTAATAAGTAACATGTTTTACATACCAATTTCCTGCTCGCTTGAGCTAGAACAAACTTAAATTTTTTTAAGTAGCAGTGATAGTTGGCTTTGACATTTTTAAAAAAAACAAAATTTTATAACGATATAAGATTTGCTACATTTACTTTTTAGTTGAGTAAACGCGATACGGGAATTTTCGTTGAGAGTGCCATGGAAAAAATAAGCAAAGTACTGGTGCCCATTGTTTTAGCTAAAATTAGGCGGTTTTGTAACTTAAAGTTTGTAAATTAAATTAAAGATGTTTTCTAATCGCGACAAACTTAGTACGCTGGAATAAAAATAGTGTTCTTGCTGCCGAACGGTACCAACAATTGTATGAAAATCGGCGTCAACCATGTCTACCAATGTTCAACAATGCATAAAGAAATCTGAGGCAGTTTGTTTCCTTTTCAAAACCAAAGGCGGATGAACACATCATTAACGGGGATATATAAATAAATGTATTGGCCTACGTTAATCAGAATCCTTCTAACAAATTTCAGCTGAAGTTGGTGTGTCGCAAACCACAGTCATGAGAGTTTTGAAGAAACACAAATTTCACGCATATCACCTACCAGTAGGGTAGACACTGCATCCAGGAGACCAAGCCACAAGAATTGCGTTTAGTAACTGGTACATTAACATGATTCAACAGAATACAGAGTTTCAAAATCAAATTTTGTGGACTGATGAAACCAATGAACATTTGTGGATGCAGGATACTTCGTGAAATACGGTCTAAACTAAAATTTGGATTCAATGTTTGGTGCGGAATTATTGGAGCGCGAATCCTTGGACCTTTCATTTACGACGAAAATTTTACAGGCCAACGTTATATGTTGGATATCTTAGATTTGGAAACAAGGCGTAATTTACGCTGGTTTCAACATGACGGTGCTCCGCCACACAACCAACTGCAAGTGAGAGAGTATCTAAACCAACTGTTTTCAAATTCTTGGATAGGTAGAAACGGACCGGTCTCTTGGGCACCAAGATCGCCAGATCTTTCACTTTTAGACTTTTTCTTTTGGTACTCTAGAAGATTTGGTTTATCAGCGACAAAAGAAAACTACGTACGTGATGCTGTGATGCCTCTCGCATTTAGATGGTTGGAAAATACGGAAAGCTGTAAATTCCATTGTGAAAATATACCGCTGGTTTGTAAATAATAACGGTGCACTTTTGAACATTTGCTGAGATAGATTAATTTTTTACATGCAACATTTAAAAGAAAAATCACTAAACTTGTTTTTGCTCATTAAAGTTTGAAATGAAAAAAAATGTATTTATTATTGCCAAAAACCATAATAATTAATTCATTTTCTCCACGGCCAACTGTAAATTAGTAATGATATTGTGATAACTTTGTTATTTTTAAAAATAAATACATCATGTTTGATATCGTTACAAAGCGTAAAAAAATGCGCATCTATCTATACCTTCCATTTAAAAAAAACAAAAGTTTATATGATAACTTTCGAATAACAAGAAATAGAACAAAAGTGGCGACGCCAGTAGATAAAGTATAATAAAACAACACCATATTTACTTCACTTTTTTTTCTCACATCTATAATAACAGAGTTATTTTATTTAGAATTAAATAAAATGCAAAATTTTAGTTTTTTTTTTGAATATCTGGTAAGCCATGAATTTTCTCCAACAACTGTAACTGTCCATTTCACCGAATTTCTATCTCTTGCATTGTATATTATAATTATTAATAATAAGAATATTGGTTCAATCGAAAAAAAAGACATTAGTTATAACGTAAAATTGCACATAATGCAACTTAAAATTTTTCTAAAATAAGATTATAATTGTTAGGCACATCTAATTCTTATTTTTTATTGCAGACATCATTACTATTAAACGTTATTTTAACTTATCCGTTCATAACAAAAACTTATAATAATCATTACTATTAATTTTAATATGTAACAATTTCAATAATTTATTGTTATTGTTTTCTGCGTCTAAAATTATTATAGTCGAGTTATATTTAAAATTATGCTTATAAACTATATGTTGTGCCAAAACAGTACTTTTTTGCTTTGGCTGGCACATTTGATTTATATTCGATTCTTTAATGTTCGTGTTGAAGTTCCAGTGTAAGAAATTGGACAATAAAATTCATGCAAGGAATTTGATAAATTGTATTAGTAGCTAATTCTTTTACAACATTACTATTTAATTTTGTAAACAAATATACGCCTTTACTTTGTGATATGGAAGCTGGTTTTAAATTAAATTTCGAAAGAGATTTGAACACTAAATGTTTTTTATTTTTATATAAATCTAAATATTGGATATAAAGTACTTAAACATTTGTATTTAATGTTATATGGATCACTTGAATGGAAATTTAGATAGATAAATAACCAACCAATCGAAAGACATTGAGTTACTGTTGTTTGTAATATTTTTTCTATCTATAAATGAAATTGTCTTATTATTTTCAATTGCAACAGTAAATTATATTCTTGGGTGAACGTATTTACAAGTTCTTCTAGTTTCGATTCTCTGACGGCACTGAGCATATCGTCTACGTAACGAAATAAAATGATAGTGTAAAGGATAGTTTTTTGAGGCATTTAAGTTATGATTTTCTTTGATAATTTTACTTCTAATTTCTGCTATAAATTCTAATGAGTTTATGGTAGAATATTTTTCCTGGTGTAAAATTGTATTTACTGAAGTTGATAATAATTTTGACAATTTTTCGTCATTAAAACTGTAGATTATACTTTATCAGACTTCACGGCAATTATATCTTCGTTTCCTTTCAGAAATTGTTTGGTTTTCATATATTTTCTTCTACGAAAGTTATTACTTTTATTTTCTGAAAAACTTTCTCTGAATTATAAAACACAAATAATTATATACACATACTTATGCTACTTTCTTTTTTTTTACTTCTGGTAAATTTTTTATACTGAATATACCCATTAGCAACAGTTTTGGCAATGGTTGAATTTTTAAAGTCTGTGTTATCTGAAATAGGAAAACAAACATTTTCGCTTAACGTTAAACAATACAGAGCATTTCTAGGAACAGTTGTATTGGGGGTAATACCATAAGGGGTTGTGTTTATTCGGACAAACTTTCATTTTGAAACGAAAGTGTGTGTGTGTGTGTGTGTGTGTGCGTGTGTGCGTGTGTGCGTGTGTGCGTGTGTGCGTGTGTGCGTGTGTGCGTGTGTGCGTGTGTGCGTGTGTGTCGTGTGTGTCGTGTGTGTGTCGTGTGTGCGTGTGTGCTGTGTGTGTGCGTGTGTGTGTGTGTGCGTGTGTGCTGTGTGTGCGTGTGCGTGTGTCGTGTGTCGTGTGTCGTGTGTGCGTGTGTGCTGTGTGCGTGTTGTGCGTGTGTGTGTGTGCTGTGGTGTGTGCGTGTGTGTGTGCTGTGTGCGTGCGTGTGCGTGTGTGCGTGTGTGTGGTGTGCGTGTGTGCGTGTGGTGTGTGTCGTGTGTGCTGTGTGCTGTGGTGTGTGCGTGTGTGTCGTGTGTGTGCGTGTGTGCGTGTGTGCTGTGTGTGCGTGTGTGCGTGTGTGCGTGTGTGCGTGTGTGCGTGTGTGTGCGTGTGTCGTGTGTGCGTGTGTGCGTCGTGTGCGTGTGTCGTGTGCGTGCGTGTGCGTGTGCGTGTGCGTGTGCGTGTGTCGTGTGTGCGTGTGCGTGCTGTGTGCGTGTGCGTGGTGTGTGCGTGTGTGTGCGTGTGTGCGTGTGCGTGTGTGCGTGTGCGTGTGTGTGCGTGCGTGTGCGTGTGCGTGTGTGCGTGTGTGCGTGTGTGCGTGTGCGTGGTGGGTGTGCGTGTGTGCGTGTGTGCGTGTGCGTGTGCGTGTGTGTGTGCGTGTGTGCGGTGTGGCGTGTGCGGTGTGCTGTCGTGCGTGCGTGTGCGTGTGCGTGGTGTGTGCGCGTCGTGTGCGTGTGCGTGCGGTGCTGCGTGTGCGTGTGCGTGGTGCGTGTGCGTGTCGCGTGTGCGTGTGCTGTGTGTGCGTGTGCGTGTGCGTGTGCGTGTGCGTGTGCGTGTGCGTGTGCGTGTGCTGTGTGTGAGTGACGTCGCGTGCGTGTGCGTGCGTCGTGTGCGTGTGGTTGCGGCATAGGTTGCGCTGCGATGCCATACGTGCATATGCGCGTACATTGTGGTGTGCGATAGTGCTGTAAGCGTGCGTTGCGTGCGTGCGTGCGATTTGGTCGTGTGCGTGTATGTTATGAGGACGCTTTACACTCTAGTCACACATAGATTTTATGCTGTCATAGTGAGGCTCTTGCTACATTCGTGTCAACGTATACCATCATTCTTGTGCTAGTCCGTTAGCGTATAGTTTACGGCGCGTTAATATGTTGTGAATTTTAGTTCCATAGTTGTATGCAATAAAGAAGGCCTTTCTAACACTCATTATACACAATCTAGATTTTATGCATGTTGTGAGGCCTACTTTGATTACACTTTTACGTTGGTCCTAACCTTTATTACACAAAATATCATATATTCTTATTAACTTATAAAAACAGTTGATTAAGCGTTATATGTTTTATCGGCAGCTATGTTAATATTATATGACATTTTTAACTTCGCATAGATGTACAATAAAGAAAAGATGCCATATCCTCTTTTCCATAACACTTTTAATTTTTTGGATTTGGAGGCAATAATAATTTGGATATTACAGATTATTTAACTTTTGACTAACACTAATTAGTCCATTATGATATTCTAAATAAAATAATTTTGTATTAAAATAATTTACGATGCTATTCATAGATTAACAAACTAGTGTAAATGCAAACTGAACAATTTTACCTTTTGTATCTTGTGTTCCAATTTTAAAGGCTGGTAGTTCAAAATGTAATAAATAACAGATACCAGCGAATCAACTTGTACATTAAAATTTTGTATGAGAAATCATTTGGAACATTGCTTTTCTTAACAACGTGCTATTTATTCAGTGTAATATTTGCAGATAATATTAATTTTCGGCCTTATTTGATCTGTTAGACAATTTGATGTGTTTAATTATGTACATTAACACTGTAAGGCCATTTACACACATAATTTTTTATACTGCTCCTCATTAACCCATTTTCGGCCGGTCATTAAAATAGACAAAAATATCGAAAAATCAAAAGTATATTACGTAAAAATGGTTAATGACTATACATAATAGAAAAACAAAAAATACAGGGTTGTCAAAAAAAATGGTGTTGCGTTTACACAACGTTGGCCGTATGCATGAACTTCTAATGATATGCAGCAAAACAAGTACTATGTAAAAAACATTGCAGCATTAACACATGTATATAGTTTGGCTATGGCATATCCGGAATCTTCTCCTTGTCTGAGTTTTGATAATTATATGGCCGATTCCAGTTTCCTCATTTTGTCTAACTTCGATAGGGGTTCTATTGCAAGCGGCCTTGTAACTCCAGTTTTAGCTTTGAGAAGTCGTACCGCTATAAATGATTTAAAATCTAACTACGAGATCTTCTTATAATTTACTCTATTGTAAAGCTTCCAACAATTGACCATAGTGCTATCCAAAGTGTTTACAAATAATGGCCACCACCATTTTTCCCCTTGACACATTCTATAATTGTCGTGTAAATCAACGCCTCTCATGTGTTTATTATATAACGATATAGATGCCGGCTGCGGAATTGTCACTTCTTTGTTTTTTTTTTGTCATACCTTTTAGCACTTTTGATAGGTTCTACGTTGTAGTGTGTACTAATCATTGTCACAATCGAATTATCATTCCATTTTACCAATGCAATATGGTTTGAAACCTCAAATTGTGAGTCATATGAGCCTCTGTCTTTCTTTGAAAGGGACTTGCTTGACACTAAGGGACAACCACTTGTTCGGTTCTCTCTGATCGTACCCGTAGCAAAAAACCCTTTTTGCTTCAAAAGAACGAACAATTTGTACGATGAAAAAAAATTGTCAAAGAAAATATTGTGATTTGAAGCACTTTTCACTACAGACAGTAATTCAAACACTACACCAGCACCAAGACCAAGTTCACTTTTTTTTGTGCTGCTCCTGCATAAGGGATAAATTTGTACAAATAACCGTCGGCCGAACAAAGGCACCACAGCTTGAATCCAAATCGGATCGGTTTCCCTTTTATATACATCTTGCACGAGTGGCGACCAAAATAGGGCACCATCTGCTCATCGATTGACAGGTTAAATGAGAAAACGTCAAATTGTAAAAACTTTTCATTCATGATATCAAAAAACGGAGCAAGCTCCGAAAACCTGTCATTTTTGTCAAGTTTCATGTTGTCGCTCAAATGCATGTTGCGTTTTATGGTTCTGAACTTGTTTCGACTCATACAGTCTCTAACTATATTTACAGTTTTATCTTCTTCCATAGACCAATACATGTCAGTTTAAGGAAGCCTGTGGTAACCAGACAAAATTAAGGATTCCACAAAAATTCAACAGTTCCTCTCTGGGTAGGTAAAAACCGTGCCGCTTATTATCTCTGGCATATTTTTCAGAAAATTGTATTATCAAATCCAAAACTGTATCGTCAAAAACCTTAAAAAATATTTCTAAATGCGACAAACCCTCTAACTGATTTATTTGAGCTTCGACCATCTTTTCTTCCTTTGCTTTCGGAACATTTGGATGTAAAAAATTTCCAGACCTCCAGATTGGATTCAAATTGGTTTGATTTTGCTCTAAAATCCTCTGCCTTTTAACAGCCAAGGTTTCTTTATCAGAATCATCATACAAGTCATTTTCATTGGTGTGAATTTCAAAAGTTCCCGCGATATCGGAATTTTATTTTCTTCCTGTCTTTTTACATCCTCCGAAAAATTCGCTTCATCTGTAAGCTCGTCCACGTTTGACGGAATATACACAGCTTCTATTTCTAAAAACAAAAGCATATGATATAAAACGTCTTGGATATAAAAGTAATATCCTACTTACGATTGTCATATTCCAAATCTTCTACTATTTCTTCTAAAGCTAGCTCTAGTTCTTTCTGTGTGAGAAATTTTGACATTTTGGCACTTAAAAACGTTGACTTACACTTAATTCTAGTTCACGTACGCTCGCGGTCAATGAAAAGTGAAAACTGCAAGTCCTAACAAATGACAAGAACGATTGCTGTTTGACAAGTCTGGACAGGAAAATTCAACCGAGACTTCATGTATTCAGCCATTGTTGCGTAAACGCAACACTAAAATTTAGGGCGGTGTTTTAAAACCCAGTTTGACATAGACTTATTTTCTCAAATTTATATAAAAATATAAAGTATTGGCCCCAATATGCATGTATCAAAACACATAAATTTAGTACAATACAGGGTGAAAAAATATTTGAAAAATACGACGTTCCCATTAAAAATATTTGCTGTTTTCTAAGATTAGCCAAGTAACAAATCTAACTAAAACTAAACCAAAATATGTTAGTGGTTATTATTGCACCTGTATTTATCCCTAAAAATATAATAAAATTGTATAATGTAATGAGTTTCTTTTAAACGCAGCCAAAGAGACTGTTGCGTTTACGCAACGAAAATGAATTAAGATCCCTTCCATTCAAATGAGATTTCCAACTGGAGACCCTCCAAAACAACCCCATACCATCAATGAATCCTCCTTCGTATTTGACCATCCGCTAACTTCTCAGACACTATTCTGGGCACATAAATACGACAACGTATGCTAAAAATTTCAAATGTTGACTCGTCAGTGCAAAGCACCATTTTCCAGTCTTCCACTGTCCAATTTTTTGATATTTTCCCCATTTCCGTGTTTTAATTTTCTTAACCGTGGCTTCTTCACTGGTATACGACCGTTTAAACCAACCTTCTGTAAACTCCGTTTTACCGTAGGTACACTGATTTCCTTTTGCGAGTTTCGTTTAATTGCGCCGTAATTTCTGATGCAGTCAGACGTTTGTTTCGTTGGATGCGAACCAATATCCTAAGATCTTCAGCAGAAGTTGTAACTCGAGGTCTTCCTGATCTTGATTTGTTTCCCATACGGTAACGTTGAACCAAATTTGTTGACTTTTATTCAATTCGACGGGTTATTTTAATTCTTTTGCTACTTCACGGTTGCATGTGCCTATTCTGTGATAAGCGATAATCATTGCACGTGTTTCTACACTTAATTCCGCCTTGTTCATCATTTCTGTGCAAAATTGTCATCCAATCAACATACAAATTCTAACAATAAATTGCAGCATCGACAAAATTAAAGGTAGTTTTGTTGTCAAACACCTTGACGATATTTAAAAAAGATGAACTGTCAATCAATCTTTGTTTTACATTGATAGGCTGATGGGTTATGAAAAATGTAATAATTATTTGTTTTACTAGGGAGGAAAGTATAAAATTCCTCCCGACGATGAAGCAATGCCCGAACGTATCGTAGGGGCAGTAATTACCTAAGGGAGGGAAGTTACTTCACTCCAGAGTGGAACATATGATTTTTTCACCATCTGCAGGTTTTATTGTTCGGTTATCTCTCAAATGCTGCTGCATTTGAAAACATTAATGTTAACACAGTAACATTGAGTGGTTCATCGAAACATTTAAATGTCAGTTTTAGGAATTTAACAAATCGCACTATTAATATCAATCATGCTGAATAATAAATTACTTAAAATATTCTGCATTGGTTTATAATTTTCTCATACAAGCTATATTGGCTCTCGTTGCAATATGGCAATGAGAGGGAGTGTACAAAGTCTCCTGCATCTATTGGAACCAATTACTGGTAGGCAAGTGCATATTTTCGCCTCTAAAAATTACTCTAACAACAGCCAGCCATTGACACTTTCGAATATAGGTGGTGAAAAACAATTTATTTTGAAATATTCCAAAATTATGGAGAATGCTAAATAAATTAATATTTTCAAAATATCAAAATAATTAAAGTTATCGACAATGAGGTTTATAAACATGAAAACAATAAATGCAAGAAACAAATTATTTTGGAGTTATGCAAAAATATGCTGGTAGGCATGTACTTTGGAGAGGTAGTGTATGTACGCATAGGTATATGCATAGCTGACAGAAGATGGTCAACCCATGATAGATTTGAACATAGTCATTCC
Source organism: Vesta saturnalis (assembly GCA_036346205.1). Classification (NCBI taxonomy): domain Eukaryota; kingdom Metazoa; phylum Arthropoda; class Insecta; order Coleoptera; family Lampyridae; genus Vesta; species Vesta saturnalis. Next base: position 2,387,652 of record JARFJB010001270.1, read on the forward strand.
CAACATAGTAATAGAGTCTGAAAACTTAAGATCTGAGCCATTCATACTTACAACAGGAAATGATCTATCTTTTTGGCAGACGCAAGGCAACACTGAGTTTTGTTAACATTACATGTAACCAGATTATATCTTCCCGCTCGAGAATACATTTAAAGTCTTTGTTGATTGAATTTACCATTTCAGTTTTAATGTCTTGAGGCATAGAAGATAGATTACCACTATGAGAAGACTGAGGTGAACTAGAATTAAGAGTTCTGTCGTCAGCAAAGCAATAGATCGGTTTAGTTGTTGAAAGTACTTCAGATTACAACACTGACGAAGATTCAGGAGATGAAGGCGCAGGAAATATAACTAATTTGCCTGGAGTTCAACTTCGTGCTCAACAGAAATAAATTTACGCTTGTCCACTGTCAATGACGATGACTTTTGCTCCGAAGATGCAATACCTCTACAAACACTTGCGAAAGCAATTACTCCAAACCTTACTAAAAGTCAGCCCAAGCTGAAAAGACGGCGCTTGAATCGAGATCTTTACGACTGGGAAGAAGGAGATCTAGCATTACACGAAACAGATATTCAATTTTAAAACAACCAAAAATCCAAGAATAAAAGCAATCAAACATATTGGTATTTTTATTAAACTTTAAAATAGATTTTCAACGCGTATAACCTTAAAAATATAGGGAGATTGTTCAAATACGACATAGAATTCGATATTTAGGCCCCAAGTAATGTCTTCGTAGACAATTGATTCACATAAAATACATGAAATTGGCTATCAAAAAAGGCTGTGTAATATGATAGTCAAAGCAATAGTTTCTCTTCTCTAATTGTCAAATTAAACAAGTCAGGTTTCCGTGGAGCAAGTCACAATGATCAGATTTTTGTAAATGAGGATAGCAAACCAAGTGATATTTTTAAAGACAACATAATAATAAAGAACAACGTGCTTGAACGATATAAGAACCGTAAGGATAATCCTACCTACCACGGCCAAAAGTTGAGTTTCCCACAAAACGAAATATATTTTATAGAAGAGCGTGGATACGAAAAAAATATATATTTGTAACCCTTAAATACAAAGTGGCTGTTAAATTCCTATTTACATATGAACGCTACTCGTACGTAACAAAATTTATATCTATCTCATATCGTAGTGAAACGTACATAACATTTTCTAAAAATTAAAAATAGAAATGACATCATTCATAAAACTAAAATGCAGATAAAGGATTGAACTTTGCTCGGTCCTCATAAGATTACCCTACGAGGACCGTCCTCGCACATCATTGCAAAATCATAGTCCTCATTCAACTTTGAAAATCAGTAACAGCGTAACACACCAACATAGATTAAGGAGTGTATAGAAAGTGTATGTCAATTTGTAAATAAAGAATAAATTAAATAATGGAAATGTAGGCAAAATAATACAAAATAACGATTGGTAAGCTTAGTCCTCACAAGATATCCTACAAGCCTGAAGTCTCCGCAAAGCACCTTAGTTACGTATAGGTGTGTGTGTGTGTGTGTGTGTGTGTGTGTGTGTGTGTGTGTGTGTGTGTGTGTGTGTGTGTGTGTGTGTGTGTGTGTGTGTGTGTGTGTGTGTGTGTGTGTGTGTGTGTGTGTGTGTGTGTGTGTGCGTGTGTGTGCGGTGTGCGTGTGTGTGTGGTGTGTCGTGTGTGTGTCGTGTGTGTGCGTGTGTCGTGTGTGCGTGTGTGGTGTGTCGTGTGTGGTGTGCGTGTGTGCGTGTGCGTGTGTGTGTGTGTGTGTGCGTGTGTCGTGTGTGTGCGTGTGTGTCGTGTGTGTGCGTGTGTCGTGTGTCGTGTGTGCGTGTGGTGCGTGTGCGTGTGTGTGCGTGGTGCGTGTGTGCGTGTGTGGCGTGTGTGCGTGTGTGCGTGTGTGTGCGTGTGTGCGGTGTGTGCGTGTGCTGTGCGGTGTGTGCGCGTGTGCGCGTGTGTGCGTGCTGTGCGCGTGTGCGTGCGTCGCTGTGCGCGTGTGCGCGTGTGCTGCGCGTGGTGCGCGTGTGTGCGCGTGTGGCGCGTGTGTGCGCGTGTGCGCGCGTGTGCGCGCGTGTGCGCGGTGCGCGTGTGCGCGCGTGTGCGCGTGTGCGCGCGTGTGCGCGTGTGCGCGTGTGTGCGCGTGTGTGCGCGTGTGTGCGCGTGTGCGCGGTGTGCGCGGTGTGCGCGTGTGCTGCGCGGTGTGGTGTGGCGTGTGCGCGTGTGTGCGCGTGTTGCGCGTGTGCGCGTGTGCGCGTGTGGCGCGTGTGCGCGTGTGTGCGCGTGTGTGCGCGTGTGCGCGTGTGTGCGCTGTGTGCGCGTGTGTGCGCGTGTGTGCGCGTGTGGCGGTGTGCGTGCGCGTGTGTGCGCGTGTGTGCGCGTGTGTGCGCGGTGTGGCGCGTGTGCGCGTGGTGCGCGTGTGTGCGCGCGTGCGCGTGTGTGCGCATGTGTGCGCGTATGTGCGCATGTGTGCGCGTATGTACGCATGTGTGCGCGTGTGTGTGCATCTGTGCGCGTGTGTCGCGTGTGGCGCGTGTGCGCGTGTGTGCGCGTGTGTGCGCGTGTGTGCGCGTGCGTGCGTGGTGCGCGTGTGCGCTGCGCGTGTGTGCGCGTGCGTGCGCGTGTGTGCGTGCGTGTGTGCGTGTGGCGCGTGTGTGCCGTGTGTGCGCGTGTGTGCGCGTGTGTGCGCGTGTGTGCGCGTGTGTGCGCGTGTGTGCGCGTGTGTCGCGTGTGGCGCTGTGTGCGCGTGTGTGCGCGTGTGTGCGCGTGTGTGCGCGTGTGTGCGCGTGTGCGCGTTGTGCGCGTGTGCGCGCGTGTGCGCGTGTGGCGTGTGCGCGGTTGCGCGTGTGTGCGCGTGTTGCGCGTGTGTGCGCGTGTGTGCGCGTGTGTGCGGTGTGTGCGTGTGTGCGTGTGTGTGCGTGTGTGTGCGTGTGTGCGGTGTGTGCGCGTGTGTGCGCGTGTGTGGCGTGTGTGTGCGTGTGTGTGCGTGTGTGTGCGTGCCGTTTTAAAATGTATGTTTGGGTTGTAGCTCGAAAAATAATTACTAAAAATTGTTTGTTCACATTTTCCCATTTTGCGTAAAAATAGCTATCAAAAGTCTCTCTAATGATTTTTTCGTATTTTGAATATTGTAAAGATATAGCCGATTGAAAATTTGGACTTTTTTAGTTATTTCTTATCTTAGAAAGTTGGCAACAATGTTGAATTTTCTTATCGGTATTTGAATTATTATGTAATTCTGCCCAACTTTTCTAATTTAACCGACTCTGTATCTCTTATAATAACAAAGATAGCCACAGAACGTGGGTAGATTCTAGACACCCTGTATATATATATATATATATATATATATATATATATATATATATATATATATATATATATATATATATATATATATATATATATATATATTAAATCCTAACCATTCAGCACAAGTTTTAAAATATAGCAATGACACTCATATTTAACAATTTATTTTGAAACTTAATAACAATGACCAAGTAATAATAAACATAGAGAAAGGAAAGAACTAACAAAACCAAAATTAACAACAACTAATAGTAGAGAAGGTGTTCAAAGCGTCCTCCATTTTCTTGAATGTATAGGTTAACTCGTTTTGACATATTAGTCACAGCCCTGTTAATAATTTCTAGAGTAATTTTTCAAATGCCTGAACTATTGTTTGACGAAGTTCGACGATTGTAGCTGGCATAGTTTTGGCATAAACTTGGTTTTGTATAACACCCCAGAAACAGTAATCCATAAGATTGAAAGATGGCGATCTAGCTGATAAGCGTATTGGTCCGTGGGTACCAATCCATGTGTTGGGGAATAACATATCTAAATATTGAGATACTGTTCTAGCGTTATGGACAGCACATTCGTGTTGCATAAAAAACTTTATTGTACGCCTTGTAGCTAAGGGCATTTTATCTAAAATATCATCAAGTAATTGTAGATATGTTTGTTGGTTTAAAGTTCCATTTAAAAAGATTGGTCAACTAGTTTATTATCAATGACCTTACACCATAAATTTCAGCTGAAGCGCACTTGTAGTCTAACTTCTTTTTTAAGATGTGAGGTAATATAATGAAAGTGCCGATTTTTTGAATTGAAAATCCCACTGTTCGTGCAAGTGGTTTCGTCTGACCATAATATCTGTTGGGCAAATAATGGATTATTTCGTAATTTTCTATTAAACCAACGACAAAAGTGCAATCGTCTGTCAGAATCGCCTTTTTAGTTGAATTCTCTGGATCAATATGGATTTGGGCGAGAACGTTAATTTCATTAACTGTGGGTTGCGTCTGGTACTTATTTCTATTGCATTTCAACATACCCGGTTCAGTAATTCTCTGCGAAATACTAAAAATTGTCTTTTTTGACAGTTGCGACCTCAAAGGATATAACTCAAGATACATTTCGACTGCGTGTGTAATATTTCTATAACTTGTGATGTACAGATCGAACATATCCTTTTTTTTCGCTAGTAGTGTAGCGAACCGTATCGAGAATGTATATTAATAATAAAACTAGATCTGACAATAGTTGTCAAACTGTCAAAAGCAAAGCCTACTATACGAAATTGCTTTCTAATACTCACATCGAGCAACATATATTCTATGGAGTTTGGTAACGAATGTTACCTATGCAATGTATTATTAAATTATTGGTAATTTTAAATCTCTGCTTTCAACAACAACTAAAAACGTAAAAATTTATTTTGAACAAGATTGTTCTAAAGTAATAACAAAAATAAAATTAAACAAGAAAAACTAGTCAAGAATGCGGGATAGATGCAATTACAGTGAATAGGATATTACGCAAGCATAAGTAGGTACTGTCTATTTTGAATTGAATAACTCATCGCAAGATGCACCTGTGTTGCCGGCAAGTATACAAAGCGGCCGGCATTTGTACAAAGAGACCGGCGCTGGCGCGTTTATGTACTTAAAAGGTGCTGGACCAAATGTGCCAAAGATGGAACGGGCTAGTCATCAGTTCATAATAGATAGTACCACCCTTTTAAGTTTCGAAAAGTCCAAAAATTGCATATAGGCAATTCTGACAGACGTTGCACTTTTATCGTTTGTTTAATAGTAAATTGCGAAACAATTAATTGATTTTTCATAGAAAAAACTTAGTGTTCATATCAGTGTGTTTATCTATACATACTCATAAAAAATGCAGGTCCGTATTAAAAAAAAATAAGTTGAGGGTGGCCCTGGAAAGACAAAATGTCGCAATGAAACTTATAGTTATAAAAAACCGATATCTTTTAAAATAATACCACTAGAGTTGAAAAACGATATTGACCATTTTCGGATTTTGTCGGATAACTCCGGAACTAGTTGGACATTATTAAACTTCTTTAGATCACTGTGTTGTCCGTCAAAACAGCAATTTTGTTCCCTATTTAACCGACTCCGTATCTTTTACAGTTTACGAGATCGGTGTATAGGAAGTTGAAATCCGCCACTCGCTGTATATACAGGGTGGCGCACCGTATACTTCTATAGGAGCCTATTGGAATTTTTTAATTGTTTTTTCTTAGAGTATATACAGGGTGTTTAGGAGCACAATTTAAAAATAATTTCAACTATATAGGGTGTTCACAAAAAAGGGCCCATAACAAAGTTGTATATTTGTTAATAGAACAGCCTATATATTATTTGTTTTTTTGGAATGTACGAATAAAATAAAGGCAAGTTGCAATAGAATTCCCTATACCTAAAACCTACCGTTTCAAAGATATTTAATGATTTTCGAAATTACAGGCTTGAATTCAAAATTTATTTTTGCTATGTTTGTTATTATTGAAACAGCGCTGCCTCGGTCAGTAATTTGCAAAAGGGTTGTTCCCTATACCTAACTCTAACAGTTTTGAGTTATTTTGAAATGTTTAATTAAGTTATAATAATTCCCAAGTCACTGGTTATGGAGACAATGAGTTTGAGGTAATTGTCGCCTTTGTTGAGAATCCTCACACAAGTCATGGTAAAATAAGTCGAGAAGTAGCTTCCAGCAAATAAAGCGTTGGTGGAATAATTAAAAGACACAACTTTCATCATACCGTATTCAGTTACATCAGGATCTGCTTGATAATGATTTCATTCGAAGACTTGATTTTTGCCTATGGGCTCTCGACAAATTGGGCGAAAATGATAATTTTTGCGACTTTGTACTATTTCCAAACGAATCTACGTTCCATAATAATGGATTGACCAACAGTCTTAACTTCCATTACTACAGTGATAAAAATCCCCATTTAGTTCGCACCCTTGTTCATCAGCACCGATGGTCTGTTAACGTGTGGGGCGGAATTTTGGGATCGCACATAACAAAGTCTCGTTTTTTTAATGGAAATTGAAACGGTCAAAAGTTTAGAAGATTTTTACAATATAATTTACCTGATTTTTTAGAAGGTATTCCAATAGATATCAGAAGACAGATGTGGCTTTATTTAGACGGTGCTCCGGTACATTTTGATGTCCAAGAATATTTCAATAGAACTTTCACTAATAAATGGACGACGCGGAGGACCACAAAATTGGCCGGCAAGATCTCCAGGTATGGGGTTACATAAAAGGTACTGTTTGTAACGTACCTCCGACTACACCTGATGATGTGAAGGTAAGAATACGCAATGCCTATGAATCAGTAACACCTCAAATATTATTAAATGTAAAGAGGTAAAGAGGTCTTTCCAAGAGAGAATACACCTTTGTATTGATTAAAATACCCGCTACTTCGGACATTTATTACAGTAGAAGCATGTGTTTGTAGTTGTAATTATTTTTCAAGGTGAATAAATTATTTCCATGTTTTATTAATATCCCATATTTTTTTTTCAATTAGTACTAAGTTTTATTTACCCTACAACATAAAAAATGATGTCGCCTTGTATTCCAAGGCCATCTTAATATTGAAAATTAGATACAATATTTAAAATAATATATATATATATATATATATATATATATATATATATATATATATATATATATATATATATATATTCGAGGAGAATACGAGCTTCTATTAATAATTATCAAACTAATCAATTCGAAGAAGCACGTTATATAATTAATAAACCAATGAAGTGTTGTATCATAATCGCTTTCTGCAAAGATTGAAATGTAAAATTAATTTCTGTTAATTGTAAAGTAAGCAACGTATTATTTATCTTTCATTTGGAGGATCGACACAATTTTGTAAAGTGAAATTTAAAGCAAAAATGTTTTTCATTCTCATTTGAATAAACCCTTCTACCAAATAATGAATTTTAATCAAAATAATGTAGATGGAAACCAAACAAAGCAAAAATGAAAATTTATTTTTTATATTGACGCTCATAGTAATACTTGATACTAATACTGGTTTATTTAAAATTATGTCTGTAGATCGTATACAACAAACAACTAATTTTGAAAACTTGGTCTATACTTATATTTCTGCAGACTCGATAATTATTGTAAATCATAGAAATTTATTTTTACTATAAGTTTAAGTTCTCTCATAAACTCACGAATATTGATTAACCGTCCCTGATAATTTGTAGCTTATTACAATATAGTTTATCCGGCATATACAAAATTGTCGGATTGATAATGTAATATTTTAACACCGAAAGTAACACCTACGTTAAGCTTTTCTTGGAAGTGAGGTACTTCCTATGCGATTTAACATACACATTTGTGTTGGTTGTGGTTAATTGCAATGCATCCAACACAAAAAAAAACGTTTACTTCATATTTTAGTACCAGTGTGATAGCAGTGTACCTTTCAAGAACATAAATAGGCAACTTTTAAAAGTAAAACTGGGTATTTTTCTAATACATACTTTATTCCAACAGCTTTTAATAAATTTTTATAACGAGATGCCAAACACATTTTCAATCTACTTAAGCGATTTATTATACTTGTATTACTGCATTCGTACGATCCTTCTAAAGAAACTAACTATAATTATTCCTAGATTTAATTGCATAATTTTTTTTCCAAATTTGCCATTAACAGCTGGTAAAATGTATTTGTTAAAGTGTGGGGTTAGACGATTCTTTCAGTTAAACCAATTTCCTAGAACGATCAAGATTTGAGGTGTTTAGCGCAGAAGATGTATTTATTTATTTTATTGGCCCTTGTGTAAAGAGCTAGCCGCCTTTACAAAATTGTTTGAATTAATTATTTTCTAATTATACTGTTTTAATTTTTACAAAAATAATCAAATAATGAAGTTATATCCCCTCTGACGTTAAATTAAAAAACGTTGAGAGTTTTGACGTCATAGTCCCCCCCAGTCTATCCGCCAATCCCCGCGTTAGAATTACCAAAACAGAAGCCGTTCCCGCCTTCCGATGTTTGCAATAAAAACGCAATACGCGCTACAGATGTTTACCGTGTTAGTAGCGTAGTGGTGACACGACCTGCTTATGATTCGGGAGGTAATGGGTTCTATTCCCGTTACCGTCACCCTTGTATGAGTTTTTTTTTAGGGGGTTTTTCTTATACACATGTAGCGTCATGGTCACTGCGTATATGCACACCATGTGCGGCTATGTAGGCGAATGCTGGGGTAGTTTTTTCCCCCTCACAACCCTAACTCCGTTCCTTCCGATCCTACCCTGATCACACCAATCCTTAATCTCACCATGCATATATGCGTAATGTATGTATGTATGCTGGGAATCCATGATTGTGGCTGAAGGAGTTTGGAAAGTACAAGCAGCCCGCCCTCTCCCTTGGGGAGGGAATGAAAAACGTGCTCTTATCATTTTTTTACAGGGTAGTTTGAATTTCGGTCGAACATAGGTCCCTACCACGCTTAAGAACTATTGCGATTTTATTGCACAATCTAAAGCAATTCAAAAAAAGAACAACGGTCCGCGCATCGTGATCTTCGCTGCTTTGGAGTTAGATCTGTCACTGCTTGCATACAAATAAATACAAAGGGGCGGTCATCAGAATAGGAGCCACAGCCTAGCAGCAAGCAGAAGCCGCAGGACATACTGCAGAAATAACACGAAGGATACAAGAATAAAGAAGAATGCAGGACTACGCAAACACGAGGACCGACTTCGGACAGCAGTAAGAGTTAATAAAGAATTATTATTATTTTATTAATTTTAATTTGTTTTATTTTAACATTTGTTTTCCTCGGGGTGTGAGGCTGCACCTCGGTGGAGACCCAGCGTTCCGTTAAACACAATTTTCGTTTTCTTATTTTATTCCCGTTAGTTTTTTGTACTAACAACAGTCGTGATGGTGAAGCGCGGTCGCCACCGTGGAACACTCACGGTTGTATCCACGGTTGTACACACGTACAACACTCGTCTCGCCACCACTAGCCTCAAGAACACGCTCCCGTTCCTACTCAAACGCCTCATCCATTTCCACCTCATCCACACACTCTTACATTTCTATACATTCTACCGCTTCCACAAAACCTACACACAAACCCACTAAACAATCACACAGACACACACATAAACCGCCCAGCCTCCTATACCTACCGTGATTTCCACACCCGCTTCTTCTAATCCTAATCCTCCGCTCTCAATCCTCGAGATATTGCGTACACAATATCCCCAAAACAATCACCACCTAGAAAACTCTGTACAACTCTATAAAATCCCTTATCTTAACATTCAACCATAAGCACACCTGTCTCCTAGAGACCTCCTTTTCCGTGCCGGATGGTACACAGCTTAGGCTGCGTAACCACATTGACGATGAACGTGAGTACTCTTTAGGCACCACGATCACTTCAGATCGTCTACCACTACAGGTCAAAACTTAATTCTGTCTACCTCCCCCAGCACCTCCTCAATATACAGTCATTCAAGATTTTCGAAAACAAAATGGAATGTATTCTCCGAACACATCTCCATTAACCTTTCAACGCCCAATCTTCTAACGACCCAACATCTTGACAGAGCAATTAGAGACCTAACTTCCGTAATTACGGAAGCGGTCGATATCTCAGTCTCTTTGAAAAACATCGACATTTCGCGAAAACCGCTTCCACGGCACATCGTGAACTATATCGAAGGAAAAAGACGAATTTATCGTCAATTCCCGCGATCCAGGGAGCTGACTGTCAAAACCGAATACAATCGCCTTAATGCCTTAATCAGCCGAGAAGCAAACAAACACGCCGAAGGCTCTTGGACCAAAGCCATCTCCCAGCTAGACTGTAGAAACGGGGAACTCTTTTGGCAACAGTTCCATAGACTGACCAGAAGGAAAGTGAACCCCAAATCTCACCTAACCGACCCACAGGGCAACCTAATCTCCTTCGACCAAGGAAAGGCCGACTTCTTTGGCCTCCACCTCCAATTCTTGAGCGTCGCCTTGAAGAATTCCGTATTTTTAACCTTCCCGAAATCCAACTCGATAACGAGAATCCCTTCTATGCCTCCATCATTCCCGCCCTGGTCCAAGCGTACTCTAGGAGAGGAAGATATTCAGACTCACGTCATGACGGCCTAAATCGTAAAATCCTCAGACACCTACCCAACCCAGCCCTGTGATTAGTCTCCGACATTTACAACAGATGCATAATCCTATCCCACTTACCGGCGGACTGAAACTCGGCATCCACCATCATAATACCCAAACCCCACTCCGACCTAACCACACCTTCCTCCCTCCAGAGTTGCCCCCGCAAATTCTTTGAACAGATTCTAGCTAGGCGACTCAGGGACCATCTTGAATCCAACGAAGCTACTTACAGAAACCACCAGAGCATTCAATCACAATCAATGCAATCTGGCTATGTTTCTGGACATTAGGTAAATATTTGACATGGTCTGGCACGCAGGTCTCTTACGCATGATCCGTAACCTCAACATATAAGACCCCTTCTCCAAACTCCTACTCTCGTACCTGACTAATCGGTCAGTTCGAGTCAAATTAGGAAACACCCTCTCCGATCCCTTCCAACCTACAGTAGGCGTACCGCAAGGTTCTGCCTTAGCCCCAATGCTTTACACTATCTTCGTATCCGACATTCCCGAAGTTACACAACCCGAAGTAGTCTTTGAGCAGTTTGCGGTTGACACCGCCTTTTGGGCGGTTAATCAGAACAGAGGAACGGCCCCCCGCTTCATATCCAAAACCATCCCGAACTACTCTCACTGGGCGAACCGGTGTTCGTAAATCCCACCAAAACGCACACAATCCTCTTCCGACATCCTAACTACACCGAAAATAAGTTTCAAAAGCTAGCCATTAGCAATGTTTCCCTCACCCTGAATCATGAGAGACTCCCACTCCAACAACAACTCACATACTTAGGAATCTTCTCCACTAGAACCCCCAATTGGCTCCCCGATGTACAAAGAACACTAAACAGGTTAAGAAACCGAGAAAACTTACTGAGCGCTCTCCGGGGTAGACTCAGAGGTTGCCACCACGAAACACTACAACACACCTACGAACCATACATATTCCCTGTTATGGATTTGCGAGCACGCATATACACTAACATAAATCCTAATCACCTTTCCTCTATCGCCTCCCGCGAACGCAGATACTCATAGAGTACCCTGGAGTTACCCTGAGGACCTCACAGTACAACACGCAAACATACCTCCTATCACACACAGAACACAGACATTACATAGAAACTTCTATTCGATGACGACCTAGCATGATACCGGCAAACGAATCGGATTAACCATTCATAGCACGCTACACCCAACACGCACAATTGAACCAATTAGCAAAGCTAATCAAATAAATCTGAATCTTTTTTTCTTTTTTTTAACAATAATAACCATATCTCATGATTGTAAACTAAACAATTACTCAAAACAGCGTAAACACGGAAAGAAAGACCAGAACTGAAGAGGGGGACTCATGAACAGTCTCCGCACAAGATTTAGATAAGCTAAAATAAGTAAGAAACTAACCATAATCATGAGTATACTAACAAAAAAAATACAAACGCTTTCATTCCGTTGGGTCAACGCGACTCATTTACCCGGGTCTCCTTCGAGAGCTGCTCTTATCTTGTACACCAGGACATACTCCTGAATCTGCCTGAATCTGCGGTCAACTGCATGTAAGTTAACTATACAATGCCACACTTACGTCAGTGAACTACTCCACGTCGGGCAAAACGCCCGATGTAGTCTTTTACTTACTCCATTGGATAGAAAGGTTCTCACCTGCAAATGTCCGGAGTGTCAATTAAACAGCGCAACGGGTATTTGCCCAGAACCTTTTAATTGATATTCCACCCACACACCGTACACAAACTCACACATACCTTCACCAGGCAAAATAATTAAAAATATAAGTGCAGGAAGCTGACATATTGATAGCAACAAGCTGCTCGCAATTAGGTCATATTTCGATCACCCAGTTTCGTATATTACAAACCCATTACGCAACTGTGAGCATTAGCCTTCAATCTTGCTAAACGTAATAAATCACCTTCCTACCCGCTCACTCGCGAGATATTCTGAGCATAAGTAACATCCTGATTTAACATCATTCTTAAATGCCAACGCCCGTAAAACGGTCCGTCGTCCTATCAGCGTGTTTATTTAACAGTTCTGAATTACGAAAAACCCTGAAGATTTAAAGGTCTTACGCCGTTCCCAGATTAAGGCAAAACTTTACTTCTTATCGGCCCTGAACCTGTATCCGATCCTGATCGCACATTGCGATAACCGTAGAATTATCGATAATCTTACACCTCAAAAACGTTTGGTTTATCTGTCCCTGATAATCTTTAAACTATAACGTTCCTGTAGGTTTAAATATCTTATTATTATTGCTGTTATGCGCTATGTCGCATTCAGAAGCGCAAGGAGCTATTAACCGGCCATCGCCTCAAGCGTACTCGCACCAAAAATACACAATAGGAAAGTATTCATATTTAAATTCAAAGAGTTTCATCACTAGTAAACACCACCAATCCTTTTTTAACTAAAACTTCCGCTAAATACTAATAGTATTTAGAAATATACTAATCCACCGTAATTAATATTCTGTAAATAGATAGTTAATTAACAAAAACCCGGTAAATGTTATTTAGATCCTTTAAAATTCACTTTCATAAAAGTTAGATGTGTAATAGTTGCATTTATACAATTTAAACCCGTATTCTTTGTAAAACCAACAAAGCGACAATAATCCCTTTAAGAGTATTGATTTTCTGTTTGACCGTAAAAGGAGGTAGAAACAGTATTACTCTCGTTATCTTATCACCGCATGTCCCAGCCAACTATTATAAACACAGTTATAAAAGTGTAAAATAGTTGCTACTATCTGCTGCTCGACAGGTCCGGTTTTACAATTTTTATTTTATTTTTAAGTAAGTAAAATTTCCAGTTATAGTGTAATATAAATTAGGATAAGTTCTTTTTGAGTGTATAAACATCTAGCTAACTGTATTTTTAAAGAAAACGTAAATAGAGAAGCTTCCAGACGATTTCCGATCAAACCGGTGTACACAGGCGCCCACTCAGAGAATCCTGAACCACCGACCGGCAACCTGAGGGAGGCTACAGGTTCCGATCAATTGTACATTCTATAATTTGTGTTTATTTTACCTGAAGTTTTTTGTTATTTAACGTAAGCAGTTTACACCTATAAACCATTTTAACATGGCTTGGACATTTTATTTAGAAAATAATACATAAAACACACAGTGTAAATAACTAAATGTACATAAACAATACAATCTTATATTAATTATACGCATATTCAACATAATTTAAACAAATACCGAGCATGTTCAAACGAGAATGGGAATTTTTTATGAATTCATCTATGCAAAAGGTTCATACTTATTAAATGTTAAGGAAGAATATTGTATAACTCTACTTAAGACTATTTAAGTCTATAAAATTGTGTTTTTAACTTTTTGGCAGATCTTGTGTCATAACCATGTGTTTCATCATTTTTGGGCAGATATGTTCTATTTTTATGTATTTCTACTAACGTACAGTACCGAGCTAGTAGAGCAGTTGTGACACGATCTGCTTAGCATTTGGGAGGTAATGGGTTTGATTCCCGTTACCGGCTACTTTGAATGAGGTTTTTTCAGGGGGTTTCCCTCTTACACATGTAGCGGCATAGTCAGTGCGTATATGCACACCATGTGCGGCTACGTAGGTGAATGCTGGGGTAGTATTTTCCCCCTCACAACCGTAACTCCGTTCCTTCCGATCCTATCCTGACCACACCCACCCTTAATCCCACCATGCACATACACGTAATGTATGTATGTATGCTGGGAATCCATGTTTGTGGCTGAAGGAGCTCGAGCAGCACCAATATTAGAGACGCTATAGGATAACAACGCTATATTTAAATGAATCCGGAAAATTACGTTCTAGAGAACACAAATTAAAGAGGGTAAGTAAGTGGTCTACATATATATATATATATATATATATATATATATATATATTATATATATATATATATATATATATATATATATATATATTTAAATAAGACAATTTTTCTTTAAAACTTGTGTAAATAAACGTAAAATTAATTCAACGTTTCGGGAACGTCCTCTGTTCCCTTTGTCAAGAATTTATTTGACAATTACAGAAATTGAAATAAGGTAACTATTTTTAACAAGTACAAAATATGAAACAAGGTAACTAATTTAAATTTAATCTGGACGAGTGTGTTTGACTTCGGGTAGTTGGTCTAGTATGTGATGTAGAAGGTGCAGAAGTGGGGACGCCAGGAATAGTTGTAGCATAAGTGTTTGAAATTTCTGAAAGATTTGGAGTTGGTTGAAATGTAGAATCAACTTGTTTAATGATATTCTTCCAAATGTGTGGCATTCTAGAAGTGTCATCTCGTTTGTTGAGGGCGTTTGGTCTTCTTTCAATTTCAACTGCTTCTCTAATAATTCTTGCTTGTAAGGTATATAGAGGTGCAATTAAACGGATATTGTTGGTATTAATTTGGTGTCCTGTATCTAAATGATGTGTAGCTAAAGACGATGAAGGATTGTGCTGTTTAATTGCTAGTTGGTGTTCATCGGCTCTCGCATATAATATTCTGTTAGTTTGTCCTATATAAGTTCTTCGACAGTTGTTGCACGGTATCTCATACACTCCTTGGCTTTCATTAGAATTTTGTCTTTGGGGTTTCTTAAAAGTTGGGACAAAGTTGAATGTGGTTTGAATACCGGTCTGAAGTCGTTTTGGGAAATTTCTTTGCTATTCTGTCTGTAGTTCCGTTTGTATAAGGTAGAATAACAGGAATCCTTCGTTCATTGTTTGACAAGTTATTATTTCTTGGTCTTCTTATTTCGTTGGTAATTTTCAATATTTCTTGATCCTTGTATCCGTTTTGAATTAGTATTTTATTAATAGTCTTCATCTCTTCCGTTCTAGAATTTTGGTCACATAAATGGTAAGAGCGGTATATCAAGGATTTCATAACGCTACGTAATTGACCAGGATGGTGATGTGAGAGAGAGTTCAAGTATCTATTCGTATGTATTGGTTTTCGATAAACTTTGTGTGTAAATTTACCATTAGGAAGTCTTGTTATTAGGGTGTCCAACAAAGGGAGTGAATTATTTTCTTCAACTTCCATAGTAAATTTGATGTTGTCGTGAATGTTGTTAATATGTCCTAGAAAATGGTTCAAGTTTCCTTTTCCATGGGGCCAAACTACAAATGTGTCGTCAACATAACGAAACCAACATTTAGGTTTTAAATCTGCAGAATTCAAAGCAATGGTTTCAAAGAAAAATTGTCTTATTTAAACATGAATACTTGTGGAAATCTAAATGGAAAATATATATATATATATATATATATATATATATATATATATATATATATATATATATATATATATATATATATATATATATATATATATATATATATATATATATATATATATATATATATATATATATATATATATATATATATATATATATATATATAATGGGATGTATTATAATTAATTTATTTTGAATTTCAATATGGGGATAGGGTTCAAAGGATTTAGTTGAAGATAAAATTTTTAAAGTATAAGAAATATCCTGTATGTAATTAAATTTAGAGTATAAAATTTGCTCTGAATACTATTTGCTTTCAAACACATGCGTTAATGAACTTAAGTAAAGCTGTCAAAAATGTCAATATTAATTTTGAAACTTTTAATGTTTGGATTAAAATGAAAATTTAGAAAAGAAAAGAAATTATAAGCTTTACAGGTGTTTACACAAGTAAATAATTTTAAAATTCTTAACCACAAACAAATAACAAATATGAATTGCAGGAAAATAACAATGAACAGGGTTATAAGATTTAAGACTCACATATACAGTCCTTCCTGTTGATTGAATGATGTCTTCAAATACTTCAGCTGGATACAAGCAATGTTCACCCGGCTACAGCTGTTACCAATACCCAACTGCTATCTCGGTTCTCGAAGACACCAACTTCCAGGCTTACAGGTGTTTTCTTTCCAAAAACGGCAAACTTCAAACACTTATTTACTAACGGTAACTTTTTATTTAAAATGGTTTTAAATCTTTATGAGTGATATCGTTTAAAATGTATTTTAAGTATCCAAGATTTTATTAACACACTTTTATTTTAGTTACCGAAAATAATATTTATTTAAAAGGAATTGGCCGGAGAAATAAAACAAAGTTTCACCAAATAAAATGAAATTTAATTTGGTATATAAGAATTATTTTAAATTGGAAAACACGAAAACAAATTTTCACAAAATCGTAACATCAATTAATCGTACAGAAATATTTCAATTAACGACAGGTATCGGTGACCGAACTATTTAATTTTTAACCGATGATACAAAAACAAGTGCTCTCGAAATTATTCGTAACGTAAACTTTCTTGACGATAATAAATTAGGTTAAGTAATCACAAATTTTACAACACTGTTTTCACTTTTTATACTTTTGAACAAATTCTAGAGAGAGAGTGATTTCCTGAGCGCTTGCTTTTATATGTTTCTGGTTGCTACAGAAATTTCAATTTTTTTACAGCCATATTGCAAAATTAACAATGAATGTGATTGGAGGATCAAAATTATGAATTGTACATAAATGGAATTTTGGCCGTAACTTTCTTATACATGGTCGGAAATGAAATTTAAAAATGGAATTGAAAACTACGTGAAATTTTGAATAAAAGGACACCTAACAAGCCATGATTCCTAACACTAATAAACGAAATAACTTAATCTAATCAAAATAAGCTTTTAACTATTTACACTTACAATCTAAACTAAAATTACTTACAAAAATGGAATTCTGAGGACAATTTACATGAGAAAACATATCTTTTATGTTCGAAACATTTAATTCAATGAAATTTTAAGCTTTTGTAAATTTGTCTAGAATTCACCTCAGATTTTGCATATTTTGCGGATAAAAACGCTGTATCCTTATAAAAACTTATTTATATTGAGAAAGAACATCTATTATTTGCTTTAAGAGCAAAAACTAAACCTAATAATGTGGAAAAAGTATATAATTATGTGAAAAACCAAAATTTACAACGTAACCAAACTTAAATCTAAAATGCAATTAATTCATATTAAAAATGTTTTTAACACTTAAAATGTTATATTTAAGGTTTGTACTACTTGTCTTTATTGTTCTCACAACTTATTTGCAATGCATAATGTTATTTAGTCTTGCATTGAAAAAGTCTCATCGTCTAATACTTTTTAGGAATTTTCACTATAAAATGTACGGCACTATAAATGTTTGTATGCCATAATGTTCTAACTGTTTTTCTTCTTGTGAATCATGTATTATAATTTTGTCACTAATTCGCTTACAAAACTATGTGCGAAAATTGTCTATACTGTCCATAATATAACCCTTTTACTAAATTTTTGTATTTCCTGCCTTTAAAAACTAAACATACACTATCCCTAACCTAATCCTAACTATATAGTCCATGTTTAAACACCTGTAAAATGTCTACTTGCCAAATTACCTTTGAAAAATTGAGTTTTATTGTAAAAATTGCACTACTAAAATGACTCTACGAAAATGGTGATATTTAACATCCTTGACAATTTTGTTAGCAGCAAATTGCTTTTATGATGAAACCAAACTAAGCAAATGATATTCAGATCAATTTATACCAAATAAATTTATTTTAAACACATCGTGAACCGATTTATATAAAATAGTATCTCGCACTTGTATCGAGCTAGAAATTACCCTTTTATGATCCAAATGTCATGTCAGCTGTCCGATACTTCTATTACCTCTTTCTAAACATCTCAATATGTATATCAATTGTTAACAATTTTGCTATTGGTGCCATAATAGTATGTACAAGAGTTATTTAGTTTCTTAACAGCTAACAACACTTCATTCTTTGTGACCGGCTGTAAAAAACAAGAAACACTTGAAGGCTTTATAATATTTAACAATGCAGAGAAATTATTGTTACTGTTGGAATTCGGTATGGTTTGTAGTACGCTGTCCGCAATTTTTGCAAAGTAGCCGTTAAATTCTTGCGCGGTAAATGGATATGTCGTTTTATTTAGGTAAGTTCTTTTACATTCAACATTATTCAATGTATGCATTTATTATACATTTTCCTGTAGGATCTAAATAAAGTATAATCTTGTTTGGCATCGCAAATTGTTTCAACCCATCAGTCCCAAGGAATGAAAATGTAAAAACAAAATTCAATTTTTAAAGATCTATCTCTATTGGTGTAAAACCATAAATATTAAGTAAATACATGGACATATGTTTACATTAAAATTATTAATTTTATTAAATACATAAATAAAAGTTTACCTCGGTAGATTTGAACTACTTTAGACTATATCAATTCAATGATAAATTTTGTCTTTATGTTGTAACTGATGACATTCATAATTATTACAGTCAATTACTTATATTAATGGAATTACCAATGCATTCACAACAATATTGCAATATTGACAATTGTATTGGTATGTGACATCTATCATTGCAGGATCGAATTCATAATTACAGTAAATTTATTAATAATTAATAATATAATATTGACTTAACTTATTCGTTCATAACAAAACTTATAATAATTAATTTAGTCAAGTTGCTTGGTATGTGAATCCTTGCGATATTGCAGGCTCACATTCCATTAATATAAGTAATTTGACTGTAACTCATTATATTTAGAAACATCAGTTCTACATACTATGACAAAATTTGCATCGATTGGGGCTTGAACCTTGGTGCATTTACGTATTAGTACAGGTCGTAGGTTCGAATCCTACTCGAGGTAAACTTTTATTTATGTATTTAATAATTAATAATAATTTAATTACATATTTACCTTGAACTTATTCGTTCATAACAAAAACTTATAATAATGTTTACATGTTTACATTTCATAGGTTTCAAACTGAAACTCTGGGCATTTGGATCACTTATGGAATTCTAGAAAACAGTCCTTGGCTTTGATATTGCAAAGGCCCACAATGCATGTAATATGAAGTAATTTGATCTTGTAATCTTCGATTAGGAGTTAAGAAATGAACATGCAGTTCTAGCCCAGCAATTAAAGACAATCGAATTTGCATCGATTGAGGTTTTGCTTGAACCTCATGGGTGGCTTTGCAGGATTGATAAAGACGGTACTCTAAAATACTAAGACGTAGGTTCAAATATCCTACTCGAGGTATAACTTTTATTTATGTCAGTCTCATAGATTAAAATTTGACGTGCCAGTTTTCGTCAAAGGAGGCCATCTTTACCTTGTAATCTTTGACAATTCGTATCATAATTAAAACTTATGAATACATATGTTTGATACAAAACTGTTGTACTCACTATACGGTTTCAAACTGTTCAAACCTCTGGGCTATGGATTTACAGTCACTTATGGAATTCTAGAAAACAGTTCTTGGCTTTGATAAATTCAAAGGCCCACAATGCATGTTTTGCAAAAGGATCTTGTCATCTTCGATTAGGAGTTGAGGATAAAGATGCCCCTTTTAGCCCAGCAATTACAGACAATCGAAGATCTTTGAGGGTTTTCTTTTCCTCACAGGTTTCTTTGAGGATGATAAAGACATTTAAAATCTAAGAAGTGCCAAAATATCCTTTCCCACCATTTTTTACTTTTTCTGTCAGCCTGATAGATTGATTTTGACATGCCAGTTTCGTCAAAGAAGCCCATGTTAGCATTGTAATCTTTGACAATTGCTGTATATATTTTAAATCTTGAAACATACCCATTTTCATTTGCAAGTAACAAAGCTTTGTACCCACGTTTTACGGGTTTTTGGGGCACATATTGTTTCAAACTTGAACGTCTTTTGAATTGTATCATGAATTCATCCACTGCTTGCTTCTCATTAGGTTTGTAGTACTGCTTATATGTTTTACTCAAACTTTCCAACGAAAACAAACCTTATACAATTTGTTGAAGTGTTCCTCCACTTTCTTAGGCTGTTTGTTATTATCATTCAAGTGTATATGCTCGAGCAACCATGAAAATATATTACGGTACATAACTGAAGAAAGATACTAGTCTCGAGGAGTTGGCCTGAGGATCAATAATCCCTATATGATGAACATTTTTTATGCCCATCAGCAGAATAATGGCAAAAAACTTTTTTATTTCCTCCATATCAGTCGTCTTGAAATAAATGGATCCACCGAGTTTCTACGTAGCATACAAATTTGTCTGATAGACTATGTGGTCTGTATGTCTCTTACGTTAGAATAGATGCTAACTTCCTAAATTCCACACCGTACGCTTCTATCAAGATATCGATAAGTTTAAGCATTTTCATTCTTACATATTAATTTTTAAGCCCTATTGGCCATGGTATTATGAAACTTTGTGAAAAAAGTGATGCAAAAGTTAATTATCTTTAAAAAATATGTTTACATAGTTTTCTATAAAATTGATGGTTATTTAGATATTGAAAGAATTTGAGCGAATATCACACCTGATCAGAAAATTGTACAAACCTCAATGATTCATAGTTTGAAAACCTGCGTTGGTATTTTTATATTTCTAAAATATGCCTAATAAACCCCCTCTAGGCCACTCGATTTCTCACATGCGCACTCACACACACACATCCGCACCCACACCCACACGCATACCCACACCCACTCCCACACCCACACCCACACCCACACCCAGACCCACACTCACACCCACACCCACACCCACATCCGCACCCACACCCACACCCACATTCACACCCACACCCACACCAATACAAACACGTCGATAGTTAAAAAATATCTATTGCATAACCTTCTATACTTACAGATTAGTTGGTAGGTAAATAGTTTATCGACACGCTCTAATCGCTTATTTTAAGCAAAAATTTGTAAAATCTGCGATAAAGGGAAACTAAAATTGTCACATAAAGGTGAAGGTGCAGTCAAGCAATTTTTCTTGTATGTTATTAAAACAATTGCTTATCAACATTGTCAAAATTACATTGTCCCATCACCATTTTTAATAGTTTCGATATTTTCAACATTTTGTGCATTGACATTTTTGACGTTTCCCACATTTTATGCATTTTCAAAATTTTTCGCATGACATCCTTCCAGAATATATCAAGTTTCACAAAGTAAAGCCATCCGGATAATATCCAAGGCCACAAACACTTTCACTTCTCTCATTCGAATCATTACACATTTCCACACCACTTAAAATTAGTACGAGTCCTTATTCAGTATTTTGGAAATGTGGTTAAAATGACTATTTGCTACCATAAACTTTAAACTCTAAAACTATCACAATGAACCTACGAAGGCAAATGCACCCTAGAGTTTATTTCCTGCTTCTGCGAATCTCCTGCTGGACCACATTTTCAGGCTTTTGAGCGCTGTACATCTGGATGATCTAAATTTTCGTCATACTCAGCTTAGCAACATTCGTTTAGGGTATATTCTTCTTGCTTCTTCTTTGTTCCTAAAACCCAACACCAATCTCACCTTATTTTACTACATATATAATAAAACAAGGCATTCAGAGCACTGATTAGAATGTACCAAATTCATCGACAAAATCTTGATGACCGTGTCTAACTTGATCCCCGAAACTATAGATGCCATCTAAATCGTAATTTTCAAAAAATTTACTTACATTTCGCGTAAACCTCTCTCGCAACTCATTGTCACCTTAATCAAATAAAATCGGCGGCCATATGACCTGTTTTTTTTCTAATTTAGAGATTTTATGCTTTATACCGGCGTAAAACAAACAAACACAGATCACCGATGATTATAAACCCCTTCCAAAGTTAATTTTGGAAATGGGAAAATACTGTAGTACAATCACCAAACGTAAATCTACACCTAAATCTCGCTTAACCGATCATCAGGAATTTCTGTCAGTGTAGGCTCAATTTTCTCGGTCTTCATATTCATTCAGTTTAATTTTTGGAACTGTCCCAGATTTGATGATCCCTTTAAAGATCGTTCGGTGCATTGAGCATTGAGCAAATCCTACACCAAAAATTGAGAGACCTTCATGAATCCACTAACCCACTACACAATAGCCTGTTTAGTGTCATTTGCTAAAATCATTTCTTAGTACTTCTGACTAAAGCATCAAAAGCCTTTTAACCATCGCATTGTAACTTCGCATTGTTTTTAGAGCAAGCGTTTATCAGACCACAAGCAAGCGTATATGCTACCTTCACCCCGATGACATCGCCTTTCAGGCGGCTATTCCCTCTAAGAGATTGTCTTCAAGATAATATCAACCACACCTTGGAATTGAGCTAACCAATCAAATGTTTCCATTAATTTAAATAAGACACAAATCTATCTATGGATGCATTCATACTATACCAAAATACAAGAACCGAACACCTCGTAAACTAAAGGACATATGTATGCCAAGACAATATTATCTACCTAGTAAAGTAAACAATGTAAATCACTCAACATACTCAGAAAATAAACAAACCTTCTAGTCGTCCATCCAGAAACTTTACGGCACGCATACTAGACCTAGCTGCGTCCATTATAAGCTACCCAAATACAGGATACAACTATAGTTTAGAATACAAGAAATATACTACAGAACACCTAACCTAATCACGATACATGCTAATATTACATCTCTCAGGCGGATTAAAGACTAATGGTCAAGTTACAGAAACTGGAAGAGTATCAGTGAAACATATCCCTTGGATTCCATGTACCTTCGTTAATCATGAGCCTTAATAGGAAAAGTTAAAATGTAAACTTTCACCATTACCACACATATTTATTCTACAATAGTACAAAAAATTTTTTTTTCTTGTATGATGTAGTGTAAATTCATTAATGTTTCCTTTGGAAGCTCTAATATACACCCGGTGCAATACCACTACCCTTACCATTGGCTCCTTAATGTTGGTGCTCCGATCTTTTGAGTTCGATAAGGACTGCCAGTCACTATCTCCTTTGTTCCTTATGTACTCGCCAACACGCACTAGCCAAGTGTGGTGCTTTAACGGCTCAACCCTTAAAATGACGAGTTCTAAAATAGACGCTATTCTCCAGGTGAGTAGAGCGAGACGCCCACGTCTAACATCGATTCTTCTATCCGTCCCAAGGATTTGGGAGGAGGGGGGCAAAAATTTTCAAGGCCAAAATCAAGACTAAGAAGAGCAGGATGTGCCGGGAACAAAATCCTGTCCCATTTTGATGCCTGAGACGACAGCACTCAAGCGATCTCGGTCATCGAAAACACCACCATTCGGATACATTACTGGAAGATACGTGCTATCAAGTCAAATCTTAATGCTGTTCACCTACACCTTGAACTAGTGCAACCAAACTCCCCTAGAAGCACTGATTCACCTGACCTGCAATTTCCCAGACACAACCTCCACTATAACTTTCGCCTTAATAGCGGGGTATGTGCGTATACTAAGGACAACGTTGGTTGTAAGAGGATGTTCACTTTGTAAAACAACAAATTCGACGTGATTTGGTTCAAACATTCTGGGCCCCAATTTGTGAAATTCTACTGTTGTTTGTATAGATCTCCCAATGATAATAACTTACAAGATCTTTTTGATTACCTTAGTCTGAAAATAGACTACCTCTTATCACAGGTTTCATCTTGCGATATCTCAATTCTGGGCGATTGCAATGTTCACAACTCCAAATGGCTTCAATTTTCATCTAGCACCAATCCTGCAGGGCATAGTGCAGAATCATTTGCTGTATCCTGTGGTCTGACGCAAATAATTTCCGAACCCACCAGAATCCCTGACACATCAAACCATATACTCCACATCTTATGGGCATATTCTTTGCATCTAACTCACTTGTCTTTACAACAAGTGTCTTTTCCCCATTTGATCAATCAGACCATTGCCTAATCGAAATAACTTCCTCTGTACTAAATCCTACTGTTATATAAAAAATAGGTAGAATTATATAGTATCTTAAGTCAGCTAACTAGAGCGAACCTTCTCCAGGCGTCAGTATTGATTTAAATGGTCCTCCTCTTCAAACATTGCTCTTTCAATAACTGAAGTTATCTTGATGGGGATGGAATTATACATTCACGAAAAACATAATCGCATAGGTCGTGCCCGTTCCCAACCGTGGTTTGATGCATCTTCGTATAAACTCTATACCAAGTTTAAATCAAATAAATCATTTAAATATCACGCCGACTATATTGCTGCAAAGAATAGTTGCAAAAGCATGATCACCAAGGCCTGAAAGATACGTAAATGCAAAGAATTAGTCTCATGTCCTTTGGTCATTGGCTAAAGCCATCATTAAAAACTTTGGTACATCTCACTTTCCCCCATGGCGTTTCGTGATGGAGCTGTAGCAAATGATCCTGCTGACAAGGCCAACCTCTTTGTCGATTAATTTGCAACAAATTGATATCTCGATGATTCTGGTAAAATCTGTGTTGTCGCCCAAATCTACCCCGTACGCTATGAAACCAATCCACTTTCGATGCAATCTCCTAGAATCAATTATCAATAAACTTGACGCATACAAGGCGATTGGCCCGGACGGGATTCCACTTATCGTCCTAAACAATGCTATCGCGAGCTAGTGCCTGCATTGTCCAAACTATTTTCGGTCTTCATATGATCTGGAGAGCTTCCCTCATCGTGGAAGTTGCCAAAGGACTAACATATTGTAAGCCACTTTGCTTACAATAATTAAAATGATTTATTTTAATTTGCCTCGGTCTAGCTCAATTCGGGTCTTGTCTTAACAAGCCGGGAGTGGTTCGTATTTTGATGCTTAACACTGTACACTTTGAATAATTACAATAAAATGTTTTAAACGTATATTACCTATTTCTTCTATAAAACTAAGTCATCAGATACTAAACTAGGTGAATTAAATTACCAACAAGAAAAATCTCATATCAGGTTAACCGTAGTGTCCTTCCTGGTAGCGCCTATTTTGGTTGGTCCCCGTGGACGGTAGTGGTGGGATTATTGGCTCCTGAGACGTTTCTGTGGAAATATAAATTATTGCGGTTCAATTGCTGGTGTGTTAGGACCAACAATCCTGATAATGACGATTTATTTTGATTTATTACGAACGCTTGGGCCGGCCCTGTAAACCGTGGCGTGGTATTTATCAGGTGGCGTTGTCTAATATTCTCCGTATTACATAAGCAGGGGACAACGATCGCGCTGGTGTTTTTTAAGCAGATCAAAGAGAAAAATCAATAATTTAAAGTAACCTTGTGCGCATGACTATTCTTATATGTGATTTGGCTTTCAGACTGAATAGATGTGAATTCAGTACTTGGAATTCTTCACAAAGGATAGTTTAATATTTATACGTTTCTGAATGCAAATTTTTCGTACGCGTTTGATTATTTACTCTGACTGATCAGGATAGTCTCAGGATTTCTTAATTAATTGAGAACGTATTTACATTGATTAATACATAACACTTATTTATGCCCGGCAATAAGACGCATTAATTCCTTATTATTAGAAAACGTCTGTTATTGTTAAACGCGTATAACTTTCTTATAAGCGAAACTTATTCTACCTATTAAATACAGGGAAGACGGAGTTTATCACGAACTAATTTACGTTAGCTATTACTAAAATTGCTTCTATTATTAATTGTTGTAAACCAATTAATCTGAGGCGCGTTTACACGATCTTTTAGGACTGCGTGAACTAAATTAAACAATTCTGAAAATTGTTTCAGATGAAATGCAGGTGTCTTAAGTACACGATTATTCTAGGGGTTAAAATCAGAGAATTTACACGTATAATGTTCGTACTCTATTCTGATGCTGGTAAATTAGTCAGGCCTTCGGGAACGAAATAGTGGATATTTTTCGTTGCGTGAGAACATACTCGCAATACAGGAATGTTCATCTTACCGGATTTTCTTTATTAAAAATATTATTAGAAGAACATCTAACAAATTGGAGTCGGTCCGCGAGACGCTGGAACACGTTTGATGCAATTTATTAGGTAAACGCACCACGGGTTCGTCTTTATTTAACTGGAGGATCACGCAGGTGATCTCTAAGAATACGGCTTCTGGTATTGGGATTATCTCCAGGTCTTGGCGTCGCTTATTTGTATTGATAATTTTTTTCAGGATCTGGTAGGTGTACTGCATGTGTAATATATGTTTAATGGAGAGTCCTTTATAAGATTCTGGATCCAGCCCGTCGACTGCTGTATAAAAGAATTTCCCGGGGAGCGGTAGAATTAGAGTGAATACCCTTCTTGCCGCTGGATTAAATGGAAGTTGACTTCAGGGCGTTAGCCCGCAGTAGCAACGTCCTGGTTTGTGTGTATGGTTGCAAAAGGTGACTTCAGGCTTTACAACCTGTCGTGACTTCTAGGGTGTGTATGTTTGCAGGTGAATTCAGGATTTACAACCTGTCGTGTACTTCTGGTGTGTATACTGGAACTGTGAGATAACTTCCGGGCTCTGCAGCCCGCCGTTTCTCTGGGAGTCTGGTGTAATGTTTAAGAAAAGTGGTGCAATAAAACTTACATGTTGTTAACCTTCGCGTATCTCAACCAGCAGCTTGATTGTATGACGCTGATTTACCGGTCACGGCGGCGAAGTAACGCGACTAAAGATACATGACGGTTCAGGATGAACGGATGCCGCAATCGACAGGTCGGCGGCGAATACAACGAAACTAAATACGGCAGGCGCGCGCGGTCCGCATCTCGGTTCTAGATTCTATATGCTAGAGACTCGAGAGTAGCGATTAGAGGGAAGAGAGCAGAGCTCGCAGAGAGTAGAATTTCTTCTGAGGGTTCTCTTGCGTAAGAGCATTTGATGTTTTTTGATATCTACGTCGGAGGGGATTAAAATTAATTATTTGTGATGCAATATCGCGCAATCTTTTGCAATTGGTTTTAATATTATGCAACTTTATCTAACATGATTACTGTAGGGCAATTAAAAAATAATTAATTACAAAAATTTTAGTAAAGTTAAGCTGGATCTTTACAATATTCCTAAAAATGGCGACAAACCGATCCTTCAGATTGGCAGATACCAATAGCTATCACTTTCATTCTATCTAAAATCATGGGAGGAGCTATCAACCCCCAACTACTTTCGTTTCTCGAGTCGAACAATCACATCAACGATCACTAGTGTGGGTTCCGACAGAGTCGTTCAACGGGTGATCTTCCAACGTTGGAATAACACATCAGAATGGTCCGGTGAAACAGTCGTAGTAGCCTTTGACCAGGTTTGGCACAAGTTCGTACTTGCCAAGCTCACCTCGCTCGGCTTATCCGATACGCTCATCAATTGGATCTTTATTTTCGAAAGAAACTACTATTAACGAGGGCGTACCTCAAGGATCAGTGGTAGCTCCCACACTGTTTCTACTGTTCCTGAATGGCCTCATCTCTTCAACCACAAACCCCGTCCATTGCGTTGCAGACGACAGCACTCTACATTGCTGTTCTTCTGAGTTTTCCCACAACAATAAGTCTCAATCAACAGTGACTTAGAACGTACCCTTGAATGGAGAAGGAATAATGAACTCACGTTCAACGCCGACAAAATCCAGTGTTGCCTTGTGTCCACCAAGAAAGACCGATGATTTTCCTCTGCAAATATGAATAGCTTGGATCTCAAGCTTTCAAAGTCTATTTCTATATTAGGGATGCCCGTATCATAGAACCTTTCATGAGTTGACCAACTTCTGTCAGCCAGTAAAACACCTGCCGTACACTGGGCTTTCTGTACAGATCTAAACAGTAGTTCACATCGAAGCAACTCTTTTTATTATATAAGACTTATATTCGGCCTCATTGAGAATACAATTTCCACCTCTGGGTCAGTGTTCCCCAATACGCCCTGGATATGACAAAGCGCATCCAAAAAAGGACTATAAGACTCAAAAATGACCCGTCTCTAACTTCCGGTACCTAAAGTATCTTAAGCATAGAAGAATAGTTTCTCTTCTTTCTTTGTTATGTCGCTATTACAATGAAAAGTGTGCCTCCTAAATACACTCCTCAATATTTTCGGAGGCCCTCTTCGCAAGAGACACTCGATCTCCCTATTCACACCATAATTAGGCACTCAAAATCTCGTCACACTAAACGGGCGTAATCTGCATTTTTCCACACGGCCACCAAATTGTGAAATGCACAACTCAGTTCCTGTTTTACTCCAAACTTTGATTTAAGCAAATTCACCGTTCATAAACATTTCTGTATTTGGAATTTAAATATGCGAAATAGAAAAAAAAAATTTTTAAG
The DNA here is from genome assembly GCA_036346205.1 of Vesta saturnalis. Lineage (NCBI taxonomy): Eukaryota > Metazoa > Arthropoda > Insecta > Coleoptera > Lampyridae > Vesta > Vesta saturnalis. The sequence goes on from JARFJB010001270.1 coordinate 2,416,364, forward strand.
AACTCGTTTCAACCTTCGGTGCACTCGACCTTTGGAAACTTGGACTCGTTCCTTAAAAATGTGTCATGCGAATCTTTTAATGTACTATTTTATTTTTGGACGGGATTTAGTAAAAACTGGATTCAAAAAAATATTCAGTAGTAATGAACTGTAGTTTATATGTACAGGGTGGCCAACTAAGAATGCGAGGTACTGTAACTGGGAAACTATACATCGTACAGGCTTGCGGAAAAAAAAGTTATTACTAAAACGGCCAATACAAAAACCTGGAAAACATTTTCATATTTCTGAAATGGCCGCTAGGGGGCGTAACTGCTATCTTAAATCTAAACAAAGTGATGTTTCTGTGCATTCTGCTATATTAACCTAATAAAAAAATAACTAATCTTTAAAGTCGAGGATAATCTGAACTTTTTTTGTTTGGCACTTTTTGACGTATGTCTAAAAATAAAGTGGGGGGTATTCAAAGGTTTCCTTAAATAACCCCTTGTATCTCCGAAACGGCTAAGCCGATTTTAACAATCTTGAGCGCGTTGAAATGAGCTATTCTTGGGCTACAAACGTTATCATATTTGAAGTTTTGTTAGTTTCACATGTCGTGGCTACAGGGCTTTGTTTGACATTCCGACAGAAACGGTTAAATTTCGCAAAAAAATTAAATGCATTGGTATGACTTTTTTTCATGAACAAGTAGCTAAATGATGCCTAAACAAACTCGCGAAAACTGCATCTCGATATCTTGTTCCTAACCTAAAATATTGGCCAAAGCAAACTTTATACGAAAATCCCTTAAATTTTTATTTTTTTTTTAACTATATGTTTCTGGAATTGTTTCTATTATGTAAGTTGTGGCCCTAAAAAGAACCAATTTAAAGGTGGAAGGTTTTTAATGCTCCCGTAAATGCTCGAAATGCTGACCATCACTCTGTGCATTGCTCAGGCCTCTTATGGGTACACAAAACCGCAGCTTCAATTTCGGCTCTAAATAGGTTACCTAAAAATTGGGATTTTAAATGTTTCTAAATTTATTCACCAGAATAAAATCACCCTTTTTGAAATTACTGCGGGCAAGTAAGCAATGCTAAAAGTTATACGAAAGGCCTATTGTTTGTTTGTTTAAATGCATATTCACTATGGATATATACGAAAAATACAATTAATAGAAGCAGGCAATGAAAACAGATACCTAAACAAAACATACATAATCCTCAAATTGTCAATAGTTGTCAATACTTTCGCGTCACTTTCAGCAATTTTTGTGCTTTCAAAATGCGTTTTACGAATAACGAAGCTGTTGATATGCTTGCAGTTTATTTTGAATGTCTTCAGAATGTCGCAGTAGCTAAAAGAGTTTACGCGGCTCGATATCCAAATCGGCGTTCTTGCGATGTAAGAGTTTTTCCCCGATTAGTGGCGAGCTTACAAGCCGATGGTAGTTTTCGGCCTACGTTTCAACGGCAAAGAATTGTAAGAACACAAGAAACTATTCACCGTGTACTGGGCTATATTAAAGGAAATCCTCATGTTTGTACAAGAGCATTATCCACTCAGTTGGGCATATTAGGGACAACGGTTCAAAATATTTTGAAGGACCATAGGTAAGTTCTAATGGCGATCAAAATATATAGGTCTTCGTTTAAACTTTTTTTAATTACTTTAACAATGCACCCATATCATGTCGTTTTGCATCAGGCCTTGAAAGAGGAAGATTTTGATCGGAGGTTAGACTATTTCCATTAGATGTTAGGCATTATACGCGGAAATAGAGAATTTTTATTTCAAATTCTTTGGCCCGATGAAGCCACCTTCAGTATAACTTCGTATAACTTTTAGCATTGCTTACTTGCCCGTAGTAATTTCAAAAGCGTGATTCTATACTGGTGTATAAATTTACAAACATTTAAAATCACAATTTCTAGTAATTTCAAAAGGGTGATTTTATTCTGGTGAATAAATTTAGAAACATTTAAAATCCCAATTTTTAGGTAACCTATTCAGAGCCGAAATTGAAGCTGCGGTTTTGTGTACCCATAAAAGGCCTCAGCAATGCACAGAGTGATGGTCAGCATTTCGAGCATTTACGGGGGCATTAAAAACCTTTAAATTGGTCCTTTTTAGGGCCACAACTTACATAATAGAAACAATTCCAGAAACATGTAGTTAAAAAAAAAATAAAAATTTAAGGGATTTTCGTATAAAGTTTGCTTTGGCCAATATTTTAGGTTAGGAACAAGATATCGAGATGCAGTTTTCGCGAGTTTGTTTAGGCATCATTTAGCTACTTGTTCATGAAAAAAAGTCATACCAATGCATTTAATTTTTTTGCGAAAATTAACTGTTTCTGTCGGAATGTCAGTAATTTTTTTATTAGGTTAATATAGCAGAATTCACAGAAACATCACTTTTTTAGATTCGAGATTGCAGTTACGCCCCCTAGCGGCGATTTCAGAAACATGAAGATATTTTCCAGGTTTTGTATTGGCCGTTTCAGAAATAACATTTTTTTGCGCAAGCCTCTACGATGTATAGTTTTCCAGATAAAGTACCTCGCAGTCTTAGTTGACCACCCTGTACATGCAGACGCACACACGCGTACACGCATACAGGAGTTTACACATTTGAAAATATTCTGGAGCGTTTTAAAAATACTAAGAATAGCAAAAACCGTCGAAAACTGTATCGATCTTTTTCACTAAAAACAATGCTTTACCTATATATGCGTAGCACATAAGTAAGTACGCAACACAAACGCATACGTCAATATTTTCTTAATATGTAGGTACCGAACTTTGTATCTACTATCAAGTGTATCATTTTGTGTACAAATATGTGTTATAACGAAATAAAAATTCCACGGAAAATGCTTAACATTACTGAAAAGTATCATGTGTGTTTTTAGAAACGGTAGAAGATATGAAAGAAAAATAATTTTTTGGAATATTGCAATTAAAATTTGTACTTACGGCAAATGTGATTTGTTGTAATATCAGTATTTAGACAAAATTGACGATGCATCTTACAACCAAATTTTTCCACAAGGAACAGACAAATATTCATAATTATATTCATTCAGTGCTGATATTACGGTTTTAAAATTCAAGGAAAACTGTGTATTACAAGAAAAGTCATATGTGTGCTCACCTTTTTGATAATTTTAAAAACGTGCTTTCGTATGAAATACATAAACTGAAAGTTGTGAAAGAACGTAAACGTGTCCCGCATTTGTCTAGATCCATACTCCAAGTCTAAGCTACGTAGTAGCAGAAATGCTTATTGACATTGAAAGCGTTTAATTGGTAATACTCACTAAAATTATTAACTTAGTTAATGAAGCTTTCCAAAGCAGAACCAAACTAGATTAAATCAAGTTGAAAATTATATCAGAAGTTAGAGCGAATAAAGTAAAATTTAGGAAGCTATTTAAAGAAAATCTTAATAAATCAAATTAGCACAGTAAAAAATTATTATTAATTTATCTTTAAAAAATGTTTTCAAGCTTGGCTTAATTAGGAACATATTTATTTCAAAATCTAATTGTTGGTAATGAAATGTATTATGTTAATATAGTAATATTTAGTTTATTATAAATATTAAATTTAACAGTGGAATACTTACCAAATAATTTTCAAAAACATACCTGGAAAAAGAAAAAAATCAGCTTAATGAAACTAAAACATAAATACCTGTATAATTTTAGATTACACAAACTTGGCATACGTTGGTTAGAGTCATTAATGCCACGAAATATTCAGATATGTTTGAAGGTCTATAGGTAAATTCCCAAAACAAACCTTAACTATCGAAGGTGTGCTTCACATTTTTTTTGAAAAGTACTTAAAATCAAATTGATAGGTTAGGCGTCATTTTAGTCGGTTAGACATCCGGTCTGCGCACGCGCAGCCCTACCTCCTTAAGCCCACTCTTTAACTCTAGGAAGCCTCCACCCCAGCAAATAGAAAACGTGGCCATCCACTTTAAGAACAGCACATCCTTTATCTTAAATTTCCGGTTCCGGTAGCCAGTTTGAATTTCCGCTTCCGGCGCTCATCTTAGACTTCCAACTGACATCTCGGATCGGCTATTTTGGAAGGTATCTATGCGTTTGTCTACTTCTTGGACTTCTTCGAGGGCACCTTCGACGTCTGCTTCCATTTACTAGCGACTAGGCATTGAGAATCGCGGTAGTCTCTGGGTGATGGCGCTGCCGAAAGAGCTTTATCTTGTTCGGCTCTGGTATGTTTTTCTGTAGGCCTCTGGTCTCTTAGATCCTCTAGTGTTTTCTGGTTCTGGCTGTACCCTGAATATTTTTCGTAAGATATCGGGATCGAAGCCAAAACCTATCGTTTATACGCCTGTTAGAAAACCAACCAAGCAGGACATGTGGATATTAGTGTTAATGCGTTCTAGTAATAGTTTACCCTGAATAAAGTTTAAAAGGGCAACGAAAGCGAAACATCGTCCTTTCGTTTATAAGGTCGACAGCTAGCCATTACGTTATAAGCGCTCAATGCTTATAACATTATGACGTTATTATAATATAACTTGTGACTTTACAATCAATTGCTACGTATTTATGAATCAGCAGCAAAGAAGCTGTATACGGAAAAATATTGGACCCTCGAAAGTGGGGAGAACTTGTGAGATGGCAGACATACGTGGAGCTGCAATTTACCGGTTCTCGTAAAGCCCAAAATCTAATCGATTGGTCCAAAGTCAACGAGGATGAAGAAATAGCTTCCGAGCAATATGCAAGGATATGATCGAATTAATAAAAACTGTTGCTGCCAGAAAATCGCAATTCCTGTTCTTGTATCTTTGAAATTTATAATAATGAGGAGCAATTGCATTTAAAAGATCCTTTAAATTATCGGCAGAATTTTTTGGATCATATAATTTACTATCCTTTCCAGCAAAAAAAATGTACTGGGTTATCAATTACAATCGCACAGAGTAATATTTTAAAACCGATCCAAACAGTTCCATAATAATACTGTTTAGTTAATTGCCCTTCTTCGAGATGGTGGTTGTATTGTGTGAAATTATTTGTGAGTTGGAAGTATTAAATTTGAATGAGAAGTAATGTTTCAGCAACACCCCTTTTGAGACGATAATTAGTGCTACTGTATTTTACTACTGTATTTTAAGAAATGTGAGTTTAAAATTACTGCAAAGAATGGTGTGTGATATTTATGTGTTGATATTGTATTAAGGTGTAGAGGGAAATATGTATGTATATTTTTACTGGTGCATATGGGTTAGTGTTTCACAATGGCAAATTTTATGCATGCTCAATAATGAATGGCGCTGAAATTTATTGAATTTTACGGAAGGAAACTTCGCGCATGTGTTCATAAAAAGTTTAAAATAGTTTTGAATGCTATGTGGAATGAATACGTATACGGAATTTAAATGTTTCGATGAATTATTACCGATTCTTGTAAAAATTTTAAGATGACGTAGATGTTTGGCGACGGCTTGTGCGTTGGGGTAGTTTCAGATTTTGTAAGCGACAACGACGAGTGATAGAAGCTCCTCTAGGATAATTCGGTTTTGGTTTTAGCGGGATAGATATGATGACGTTTTGCAAGATACATGCCTGGATCTCTGTAAGGAAAAGAGTGACAGGGTAAAGGGATTAGATGTTAACGGAGAATTATGCTTAGTCAGCGAACACTTATAGAGGACGGTCGCGCGGGAGTTCATTGTAAAGGCATAACGACCTGTGCTGAATTTTATTTTGTAAACAACCAGTGCCGCAATATATATTAATTTTGGTAATTAATATGAGTTGGAAATTGTAATAAAACTTTTGCCAAAGATTTAAGTAGCGTTTAAACAGATTCGTAATAAACAACAATCGTATTAAGAAAAGTATTGATTGTAAAGCCAGCGCGATAGAATAGAAGCGTTTAAAGTGATAATTAACGTTGTTAACCTTTGCAAATGGAAGGTGACAGAATTGAACATTAACAATATTGAGGGAAATATATATGTTTATTAACGGCACTAAATCTATTATTTATAGACAACTTAAGAATTTAGTGAACAAGTGTAATTAGAATATTCTGTGACACACATTTAAGAGGGTATTCAGTAAATCAGATTGCCCAATTTTACATGCGTTTCAAGGCGTGAATGAAAGCGAACACTTCACTAGCTGCTTATAGTGCAACGGCCAGTGTTAAAAACTCGTGAAGGCCTATTTTAAGTGATGAGTGTACATACCTATGTAGGATTAATTTTGAAAAAATCAATCCATCAGATAGGACAGTAAACCTGATAAAGTACTTGGGGAATTATATGTAAAAATAATGTTAGATATTTGTTGAGTAATGAACGATTGATTAACCTATAAAGGCGTTAGTGTTGCTATTGCACATTTTAATTGGGCCTTACGGACCCACCACTGTTGTAGATAATAAGTAGTAGGGATCTTATTCAATAAGCATTGATGGTTTTCTTTTTTTTGTATGTGTTGTTTCACTGGATATGTAAATATTTTTACAAAATTGTTTAATAGTGCCAGATTACTTAACTTTTAAGTAAACTATGGTAGACCTCCCCTGCAGTTTTATTGTAAGATTTCATTAAAGTGATGCTTCAATTTACAGTTTTAAAGAAAACCAATATTCTTTTCTGAGATCTAATTGCTTTCTTTTCGTGTGCGTAAAGTTGCGTGAAGGAATGTACAGTTTAAGGGTAATAAAGCTGTTAACACTTTGGCTATATGATTGACCTTAAAGTTGTGTATTTTGAGTCAGATCGATTACAAAATTGAATTTCATTCATTGAGTATACAGAATTAGTCTTGATTTGCAGTGAATGTTTATTTCAACATTGGCCACGATTTATTAATTAAGTAAAAATTTGTTGTTTTGGGATTAAAATAGTTATTCTGAGTACTGAAACGAACTTTAACGTATTCTTTTACAGTGAAAGGACAGTGTACGAATTGAGTGTTTGAATTTGAATTGTGTGTGATTTTACCCAGCAGGCTACAATTCCATCTTCCACGGTCAGGTAGGATTAATTTAAGAATTCGCCTGGTGCTTTATTTCAGAGAAACTTTGGATTTTGATGGCGCCTGGAGACAATTTTTGCTGTTATTTTTGTTTTATGGTAAGTGTAAGGTGTTTGAGTTTAAATTTTAAACATTTTGCGTCTTAAACTGAACCCACCCATTGCCAATGTAGTTAGCTTAGCAATCCGCTAACCTTGCTAAGCCTTCACGACGCTAGTGCGTTTTGATCTTGTATCTGTTGTTATAGGTTTTTTGTGATTATAAAGTTATATTTGCTTCCAGACACACACCTTGTTAAGTGGTAGTTAAATACATTGTGCCTGATGGACGTGTGCGAAATGGAATCTAATTGCTTGATATATTAGTTGAAAAGAGTACAACAGCTAAAAATTTTAAAAATGACAGCATCCTTATAATAATTACATTATGTTGTAACCATAACTATAAGTACAGCTTTTAGCCAATTCATTATATAGGTTGTTCCGTATTTTGTGCATAATTAGACTCACATGCTGATCACATCACCTTTTCGAATGGGCACAGAAGTTTAAAATAAAATTTTTATTCAGATAAAAATACCCTCATTCATGTATAAACACAAATAACGTTAGTTCGACAGCATAAAAATGTAGGTGGTGGTCTGGTGAACATTTTACTTAATAATCCTAAAATTGAATTAATTACCTTTACCCGGTTACCAGTATTGCAGTTCCGGTACAAAATTAGAAACAAGTCAGGGTAATCATCCCAGAGACGCTGAATGTAAAAGCCAGGATATTATCTATATAGGGATAATACATATTTAGACGCTAGGAATTGATCTGATAAAATTTTGAGAAAAAGCTTGGAGAGAGAAATCATCAGATACAAGCTAAAGAAGAAGGACTGCTGCATTCACCGTCGGGACTAAAATAGAGTTGGGTATGGGAGAAAACGGTTACGTTAAGAAATAAAGAAAGTGGGACGTGTGGGGGAAATAAGTAATCTGGTGGAAATTCTACAGAATCAATTAAATCGGCACTCGGAACAGCAAAACGTGTAGAAGTCAGGGAGAAATGAACAAGTCAGAATACCTAGAGTTTCATTACCTAAACAATTGGGGAGGGGAAGTCAGAGGTTTTTGCCCTAAACAATTGGGGAGGGGAAGTCAGAGGTTTTTGCCATTTATTGTTCCATTATTCGCTGGTGGAGCTTAAGAATTGCTAGAGTAATTAATTATGCTATAAATTCGAAAAAATTGCAATAAGGGACATCGTTGATGACCTGTATCTATAGCCATACAAATCTGGTGGTAGTGTATTTTATTTAAACCGTTTCCAAAAAACTAAGTCGATTGCCCGAAATACCGTTAAACGTTGTTGATTTAGTTGTTAAGAGCATGACTAACTCACCTTCGAATAACGGCTCGGTAATTATCAATTTGTAAAGTCAAAGCGATTCCGGCACACATTGGATATGCTATACAACATGGTGCAGGATATGGTACTACGACTACCAGTCGAACTATTTCGAACTATTTTCGGAGATGTAATCCCTCTAGTTTGCACATTTAAATATATAGACCGGAATTTGAAGTTAACCACCCTAAATATCGATCAAGTTTACAAAGCCGTAATTTTTTTACTTATTGATGGATTTTAGCGATTTTTTTATTATTTTTTGCTGCATCTACAGGGTGATATACGTGAGCAGGTTTTTGAACTTTTTTCAGTAGAGTGTCTGGGTCTTATTGAACTCCCTGTATATTTGCTGTATAGTAAAAAAGCTACCTACATTTGTCGTGATCATACCAGCTTTTAAATTTTGAATCTATCTTTTGTAGATCAAGATATAAATTGAAAAACACTTGTAATTTTCGACTTGGTGAACAAAATTTAAAGAATGTAAAGTTGGTTTAGACAAGATTCTTTGACGTGATAAATCGTTTCGCAGCTAGATCCATGCTTTCGTTTCTTATTATCGTCCACATACTTCCAATCACTTTCCTTCCAGCATTGACACTTTGTCCAATCTCGCTATCCATTATACCATCTGCATTCTACCTAGATATACCAACTCGTCCACTTGTTCCACAATTTCATCTTGGAGAGTAAATACTCTACTCTTTCCACCTTCTCGATTAAATACCCCAAACTTAGTTTTGTTCACGTTTCCCTTTAGGTCCATGCTCTTACAGACTGTACCAAACTTCTTCAGAGCAGTTTGTAGCTCATCCGCTCTGTCACTTAATAAGACTGTGCATCTACGTTACCAACCATTATACCATTTGTATCGGTACATGCTTGCCTAGCACATTTATCCACGTATACATTGAACAACCACGTTGACATCACATCGACCTTTATTTACGCCATATTCATTTAATATTTCCCACAGCTTCTTCCTATTCACTCTGTCGAATGCTTCCTCCAGATCTACAAACGCACAGTACTGCTTCCTTTTTTACACTTAAACACTTTTCGATCACCTGCTGGAGAGCTACCATCTGATCAACACATCCTCTCCCTGGCATGAAGCCACCCTGCACATCACAAATCTTAGTTTGTGTAGTTTCTCATACTCAATCAATCAGTATTCTTCCGATTAATTTACTAGGTACACTGAACAAACTTATTCCTCTGTAGTTATTGCAATCACTTCCTCTTTGCTTGTTCTCACTGGCTCTTTCGCTTCTTTGTTTTAATATAACAACTAATTTAACTAATCATAAACGCCAACCAATAGTTTCTTGTAAATAACTGCCATTATCCAAAATTCATACAAAAGACGCCATTCCTACTATAGGTCGTTATTTAGCTGCATTGAGATCATTATGGTTGACCACCCAGGACAAATATTTTTTATCTGGTCTAAAATCGCTAGATAGCAATCCTGAAATCGCTAAACTTCTTTCAAAACGCACATTCTTTGGTACCGTAGTTAGGACAGAATAAAATGGATATTTACGAAATTATATTAGAGCATAGAATTACTCACAATGGTAAACTAATCCAGCATAAATAGAAGTTTTAAAAGTGCTCACCTCATTCAAAAAAAGATATTTGTGAACATTCCTATACGCCTAATAGGACCTCTAACTGAAGTACCACACAAAATTGGTGTAAATGAAAAATAGAAAATTCCGAAAAAAAGATGAAACCATATACATTAAATCGAAGTAACGGCCTCTGTTCGTATATGCAAGAAAGCAAGCTACAACCACTTATAACGCACTAGCTCAACTACTATTTTTAAATAAATCTGAGTCTCGCTTCACCATCTTCGTTCAGACAGCTAAAAACCGTGCCTCTGTTACAGAAATCCCTCTCCTCGTCTCACTTTGCCATAATTTGGCATGTCGTTGGAGAGAATAATACCGAAACTGAAGAAGAAAAAGAAGCTGTAAGCAGCTCAGCCACTTCTTCCATACGTAATAAGCCCATTACAGGAGGTATATATGTTGAACGACTAAGACTTTATTGACCATACTTACGATACAATTAGTATTGCAGAAATTGATTAAGTCATCAAAGATTGTGTACTCCAGAATGTACCCCAGATTTATGGTCATGGAGGGACCCGATTTTGTTACTAAAGAAAGGGACCAAAAAGTATACAGCGTATTTTAGAATCAAGCATTGTTAAAGGTGCAATTGTGATGTGAATGAAGCTAAAAGTATACTAAAATCATTAAACCTGCCATTAAAGGAGATGAAGATGTTTTTGAGGAAATTAAGAAACGCACCAATTGAGTATAAATATTGAAACGATGCAACTTGCAGGAGAGACTAGTGTTACTATAATTGTAGAAGTATAGAAGAACTATACAAAGATGGATACATTGCAAATCGTACTGTTTTTTTAACACCTTTAATAGGAACGTTTTGATACTATCTGATTAGAATTGAAATTCTTCATATTCTTCACGTCAATAAGACTCCTGAATAAATTAGACTAACCAGCTTAAAGAAATTTCAAAAAATTAATTCAATGTTTCCATTACCTTTGGCAAGCTGATTTCACCAAATTTATACCTTGGGCGCTAAACAGAATGAAGGCTATAAGTACATATTAGTGACTTTCTACTATTCCTCAAAATATTTAAGGGGCAACATATTGGAAACAAAACGTGGTGAAAAATTAACCACGGTAATGCAATCATTAAGCAAGGGTGGGACACTCTAAGTGACAAACGGACGCGGGAAAAAATCTACATTATTGATTTTGTTAAACTAATGCTACGATATATCAACCACTACTTAACCTACAGTACCAAGAAGGTGGCTATCGTTGAATAATTCTTTGTACAAGATGTTCAGCTTGAGTAGGAAGCACTACTGGATTGATATTATTGATACCACAATAGATTATAATAATTGCAAAATTAGAACTGGGATGAAAAATGGTGATGTGAGTAAAAGTACCAAACCAGCGGTCTGTATTGACATTCAAACTGTTTATACAAATCCGAGATCTAGTGAAAATTAGTAAATTAAAAGCAAGTTTGCAATAAGCTGCACGCACTGAAATACTTGACATTTCAAAAATTCGTGTAACTAACCTGGTCACGTACTTAATGGAGGATACAAAAGGAAACCCGGTCCTCAGCGAATACTATGAACAAGAACTACAATTAGCAAAATGTACAAGTGTATAACTGGAGGACAAGGTACTTCTCGAAAAATAGTAAGCTGTATGTAAAATAGTTTGAATACATTGGAAAGGACAATATTGTTCTATAAATGAAATATTTAAGTGGTATTAGTCAAAGCAATATGTAAAAGAGACATTATTACATAACATTCCAATTAATTACGTTCTGTAGGCAAACAAATTCTTAAGGTGGAGTTTAAGTGTTCAATTAATTTCACTATCTTAGTAACGATCATTTTTATAGGAAAATGTGTAAACATATTTTTTAAAGATACTATAATTTTGCATAACTTTTTTTAATGTCAAACTTAGTTAATTAAGATTGAAAATTCTTAAGTTTATTACTTATATTTTTATTGAAGGCGGCTTAGGAACTTTTTTTTAATTTATCATCTAGATGTCTATTAACCTCTATTTAACTTAAATGTTTAAACGTCCATATGACATAGATTATTTTTGTTTTTACAATGTTTCCTCCTATCGTTATGAACGTATTACAAAAGAGGTTAATCACGTGTGGTTTTGTGGAACTTTAGGAAATTCATTAGTACCCGTTCTCGGGAAGCATTTTTGTACATCCTCCTGTGCTACACCACCAGGGTGCTGAAACCAGTTAGTTTTTGAAGCATATAAGTACCTTACAAAGGCTCACTGGTTTGGGCACCTATGTGATTTTATTAAATAATTTTTAAGTTTCCAGATACAGTAAATATACATGGGTAAAGCAAAATGAACAAATAAGTTGCAAAACTTATTCATTTTAGCTTCTTTAAATTAAGAGTAAACAACTTCTGAGTTCCTATTTTCAAAATGGCGGTAGGCACAACAGTCTCTTAATGGTTTGAACCATGGACTTTAGCGTTAGGCTGATTAAGGGTGATGCTTTTAATAGGATTGTGTGACCTTTTTATTCAGTCCCGAAGACCGGCAAAGGAGGAATCAAAAAATAAAAGAATAAAAAGGTCACACAATCTTGTCAAAAAATCAGCCTTAATCAGTCTAACGCTGAAGTCCATGGTGCAAACCACTAAGAGACGTGCCGTCAAAATGAACAAATAATATTGTATTGCAACTTATTTGTTCATTTTGCTTTACCCATGTATATTTACTGTATCTGGAAACTTAAAAATGATTTAATAAAATCACTAAGGTGCCCAAATCAGTGAGCCTTTGTAATGTATTTATAGGCTTCAAAAAGTAACTGATTTCAGCACCCCGGTGCCGTAGCACAGAAAGATGTGTAAAAATCCTCTCGGGAATGGAGTATAGATTATTAAAAAGATTGGACATATTCGAGTACAAATTTTGGAAGTATTAATTTAATTACAAATTTTCACTTTGTTTGACGATATTTGGAGTTATTGCACATTGAGTAGGATTTATGATCCAATTCTGTGAATTCATGTATATTTTTTTTCGGTTTGTTTGTTGTTATTAGATTGAAGTTTTTAAATTACGATTCAGCGTTTACAAAACGCTTTGGAGTTTAATATGTTTCCTGAAAATAATAGGTAATCTTATTTTTAAGTATCGTTAATTATAGTTAATTGAATTAAAATTACGTCATTGAAAAGTATTACTTTGCATTGACAGAACTTCAGGAGTTTGCAGATTTAAAACCTTGGCGACGCTTAGTTGGTATATTTTGATAACATCTGATTTTAAAAGGCAAAGAGATTACTTTTTATAACACGTGGATTTAGGGTCACATTTTCAAAGTCTTTAGTTGACTAAAACATATCAGGTTACATTGATAATTGGTCTCAAAGTAGATGGATGCGATGACGTAATTTTCTCGAGTCAGTTTCCGATATGCATCTCGTTTTTACCGCGCTTACATTTTGAAGAAGTTGGGTTTTATGATTGGTTATTTGACATTATAGCTGAAACTGAAAAATTTGTTAATGAGCCGTGCTTACGATGTAGAAGAAGCAAGAAGCGAGTAGGAAGTGTGCACCAACCCTTTTTTTCCACTGAGCTACAGGCCCATCTCTTGTCAGTTACTCCTGTTCTACTAGCATGTCGTCAGTAACACCCACCCCGACCATCTCTTATCTGTTACCTCTATTATACTGCCATTTTCGCCCGTAACATTATTATTATTAAAATTGTTTCATTTCTTTTAATTTCCAATTTGTAGCAGTCGTTTGTTGTTGCACACCAAATACGTTATTTTTGACATCAATTAAACCACTACGCGTTTTTCAGAAACATTTTTAATTGTTTAAGTCTTACTAGATAATATCGTGAGATGGAGAAACTATTTTCTTGTGAAACATCCAAATGAACTTTCTGTTTAACGATCTTTCGTAACAGGCTTATATTAGTTTTACGTATAGAAGTATTTCTAATAAACCGTTTCAGTTGTAATCGATGCAATCTTATCTACCGGTTTAAAAATTATTTCCAATTAAGTGACATAAAATTTAAATGTTGAATGACATAAATACTGACGATGCCGCAACAGTTTAACGCAGAAAACTTTTTATGCTGACAATACTTTGGTGTCAATAGCACTTATATCCAATACTTGTAATACCCTACATGCCCACGCTCATGCTCATACAGACGCACAAACAAGCATACGCTCGCACAAACACATGCACAGTTGAAAGTTTTTCTTTCACAAATTTATATATATATATCGAAGCAGGAGCAGACAGTTACCAACCTGAGCTACCGGCCCATCTCTTACCCGTTACTTCTGTTCTACAACCATTTTCGTCCGTTACACTCCCCACTTTTACACTGAGCTAACCGCCAATATCTTATCTGTTATCTTTATTCTACAGCCATTTTCGCCCGTAACATTATTATTATTAAAATTATTTCATTTCTATTAATTTCCACTTTGTAGCAAAGTCGTTTGTTGTTGCACACCAAATAGCTTATTCTTGACATCACTTAACCACTACCAGTTTTTCAGAAACATTCTTAATTGTTTAAGTCTTGCTAGATAATATCGTGAGATGAACTTTCTGTTTAACGATCTTTCGTAACAGGCTTATACTAGCTTTATGTATAGATGTATTTCTAATAAACCGAACTCAGTTCGAGCAACTCGAAGCAGAAGCAGACAGTTCCCAACCTGAGGATGGCAAATGAGACATTGCCGAAACGTCATTTTGCAACAAACGGTCTCTTGGCGACCAGAAGAGCTACGCGGATCAATACCCGAGAAACCAGCAGTACATACATATATATATATATATATATATATATATATATATATATATATATAACAAGTTGTACATTATTAATGTACTTTTTCTGAGAATCGTTTTTAATGGGAATTATTAAGCAAGTCCAATATGGTATGTTAATAAACGATTTAAATGAAGTTGATAGGTGGTGCTCTAATGATTTGTATGAAACATCTAACAATGAATGTATTCCGTCAAGGAATGAGAACTGTCAGATGTTCTGTACTTTAATTACGAGATGGAAGCCTGGTCGACAAAAAAATTTCACTGGAAAAACAAGAAAGTTAAAGGCAGTGATTCTCTGAAAAATATTGTAACCAACTCGTGTATTAATGCTCGACTAACGATCTCGACTTTTTTAACGCGGCTCACGTGTTAAAACGTCTCATCGTTAATCCCTTCATTAAATCACTTAACGGTTAAATAACTATTTGATGCTCCATAAGATGGGGGCTACAGGTTTTTAATCCCAACGTTTCGTTTTCAAGATCTCGTCATCAACTTCTTTTTTTTTTAAATACGTACCCGGATTTTTTATTTCATCGGAAGCCATAATACCCATAACCAATACAAACTTCATTAGTTTTACTGCAAAACTAGGAAGTTTGTTTTACTTTATGGGGAATACAATTGTAAAACTTGTCTTGCTCTTATTATTTTTCAAAAACTTTATTTTCAACGAAAACTCGAATAACTAAATGTTGAACTTAACGACGAAGAAAAAAAGTTGGAATACAAAAATAGGTTAATAGACAAACAAACTTAAACAACAGAAGCAAGATACAATTTGCACTGATGAGTTGTTTGTTCAAAATGATCACCGTTTTCTCTCAGGCATAAATTTATTCTTCGTCGGAAATTCAAGTCTAATCTAATAATCGCTGATTGTTTCTAACGAATGTGCATTTATCCATAACGCGATTCCACAATTGTGCTCGAGACTGGCGAGAAATAGAAAGATTCTTTTAACTTTCCCCAAAGAAAAAAGTCCATTTATTTGGATATTGGTGGTTTAAGAAGTCCTGAACAATAGTACAAAAATGAGTTGGTGCTCCATCATGCATAAACCAATGTTCCTGTCTGAGTTGTATTGGCACCTTGTCGAGTAGATCCGGGAGAGTGTTTTGGAAAAATTTTGAATGTTTCGCCATTTAGTCGATTTGGTAAAATAACTGGACCAATTAAATACCGATCAATAACACTAATTCAAACATTTGTTTTAAACTCGTGTTGGAAATGTCGAGGAGTTACTGAGTGAAGGTTTACGTCGCAATACTCATCATAGTTATGTAAATTTATAATATCTCTTCGGGTGAAACAAGCTTCATCAGTAAAGAAAATTTTTATTTAAAAAATAATGTCCTGATGCAAATAAAACTGGCAGAAATCCATTCATTTAACCAAATCTTCCGGTAAAAAGTATTGTACTTTTTGGATATGATGTGGGTATAGTAGATAACGTTTGATAACTCTGTGCAGAGAAGTACCAGTTTGACGAGTGAGGATAATAGTGCTTATATGTGGACCATGTACAATTGTATTCAAAATAAGTTCATTGTACTGTGCCCTGATTGCAATAGCACCTTCTCGAGTGTTACTGGAGCGTACTGGAGCACATCAACATTGAAAAGTGTTTCTGCAGATTCCTTCCAGAAACCTAATACGAACGTCATGTAAACTTGTTCGCTAAATGACAACTTATGGGCCATTTCCAGAACACTACCAATTACTAAAACTAATAGATTTAATTTCTTTATTGTCAAGTTTGAGGTTTAATTTCATAGCCCACTTTTGAGTTTTCGACCATTTTAAACAACAGCATCATTGCATGTACTTAGCTATTCGGGTTTTTGTTGAAAATGGCAAATCTCTTTGAAAAATAGCAAGAGAGAAGAATTTTTGAACTAAATTCCCCATAAAATAGAGTAATCATTTTTTATTCCACCAAGCGGTTAATAAATTCTATCACACTTTAGTGGTGCATCATCCCTTATCAACCTTTCAAAATGCTACAATTGGACTGTCAATTAATGCTATTGGTACACTCAGAACGTGTACAAAATTTGGTTTTCCTAAGTTCAAATATAAGATACTTATCAGATTTTGGGTTCTGCTACACGCCCTTTCTCTGTGTCTGTTCTTATACGAATCCCCTGTATGAGGCATTAATTATTTTTATTCCTGATCCTAAAAAACTTAATCATTGAACTGCGTAAGATTAAGATGGGCGGGTGCGCGCGGCCGTGGGTGAATGCATGCGTGTGCGTGTGTTTGTGTGTGCGTGTGTGCGTGCGTGCCTGCCTACGTGCGTGTGTGTGGGTGTGGTTGTGGGTGTGGGTGTGGGTGTGGATGTGGGTGTGGTGTGGTGGGTGTGGGCGTGGGTGTGGGCGTGGGCGTGTGTAGTGTGTGTGTGTGTGCGTGTACGTGCGAGTGCGCGTGTGTGAGTGCGTGTGCGTGTGCGTGTGTGTATGTGTGTGTGTGTGTGCGTGTGTGCGTGCGTGTGTTCGTGCGTGTGTGACGCGTGCGTGCGTGCGTGCGTGTGTGTGTGTGTAGGAGGGGGTGCATGTGTGACTGCGTGTGCGTCGATGCGTGGGTGTGTGTATGTTGGTATCCACGGTAACTTCAGAACCATACTATGTACGTACTTGAAATTTTTGATTAGAGCTGTCTTACATTTCTCATTAACAGTCAAAGATAAGTCAACACTTCCCAAAATGAATTGTAAAGAACCATCAGCAATAATCAATGATAAAAGGTGAATTCCTATTTAATTTTAAATCATATTTATCAATTAAATACAAAGCAGGCTTACCTGGAATTGTAACGGTAGCTCCACTATCTAATAAAGCAACAAAATTTTCATTAAAAATCTTCACATTAATAAAAGGTCTAATATCATTATTTTTTCAAAAATTTGGAACAATTTTTGGAGTTTCATAAAATTTTAACTATATTTAACCATTCTTTAAAAACATGCTTGTCAGCCTCTGAAAAATCATAAGGAATGTGTCGACTAACAGAACACTTCCCATTTACAAGTTTTTGAAAATTTACACTTCGGACAATTAGTAAAAGTGACATCGGAACATACACATTTAAAGCAAAAGGTTTTATCATCACCCTTGTCACAGGTGTGATAGGTATGACCCAATTGTTTACACTTAAAACATGTTGTTGGAGATTTAGCTGTATTAATTTTTGAATTATTAAAATTTTAATTTAAATTTTTGGCTTAGTACCAGTAAAATTGAATTTAGGTTTAATATTTTGACTCAGTGTAGAAGATTTATGTTTGTATTCAGATTGTCTCTGTGAATCTAAACTAGAATTAAATTTGAATTTAGAATTCTGAGCTTTCACTTGCTGTAATTTTTACATAATTGCTAATTGAGTAGCAAACCAACGTTGTAAATTTTTATAATAATTTTTAATTGTTCACACTCAGAAGGAGGAATGTCTAATTGTGAAAATAAATTAACCATTTCGGAAATAAAGAGGGTTGGAATTTCATCAAAAGTCTGCTTTCTATTCTTAATTTTATCTAACAAAAGTTCGTCATGTCCTTCGGGTAAAAAGTTACTTTTAATTTAGAAATAAGTTGGTCCCACGTATGAATTAAGGGCTTAACAGCTTTGAACCATATTAAACCTTTCCTGAAAATAAATCAATACCAGATAAAAGCATCTCCGACTTTGAAATGTTTCGTGCAATCATCAATTCCTCACATCTTTGAATAAATGTAAAACTTCTTTCTCACTACCATTAAATTTTAGATTTAATATATAAACAGGAACAGAACTTTTAGAAACCTGTAAATTTTGGATTAATTTGGAAAAATCTTCAGCAGGAATACTAACTGAAGTATTAACATTGTCGTTATGTTACAGAAATTTTAGAAGTGTCTAAATATGGTAAATAATTGTTCAATTCAATACCTTCATTTATAGATTCAATTAATTCTATGGATTCGTAACATAAAGTTAACAATTGATCGTGTAAATATAAAAATTCATTATCAAAAGTGGTGTAATTCAAACGTTTCAAAATATGCAATAAACGAGTATGAAGTTTAAGGTATTCTCCTCTACTAGGCTTATGTTTAAACAGATTTCTTAAAGATTGAATGTTATGAAGTATTTCTTTTAATAATTCCAGTTCGAAGGTTTGGATTTATTTCAACTTTCTTGTACGAATCAAATAAATTGAGACTAATCCTTTTTAAATTTAATTTACGTCTTAATAATTTACGTTTCTCATCAATAGTTAACTTTTCTTCATCATTAACATTTCTAAAATTTAATTCTACTAATAACTCATCACTACGTAGAACATCCACTAAATAATTCAAATTTGACATGGTAACGAATAATACACGAACAATAAAATTTCACTAATTATAAACCAATAAAAATATCCAATCGTAATAATACATTGTTACAATACCTTTAAAATGGTCAACTCTAACAATCGAAACTGAAACAAATAAGAGCAGAAATAACCAGCAATAATGGTAATGAAAGCAAATCAAGTCCCATGCTCGATGCCCCAGTATAAATAAGTGGTGTAAATGGTAAAATTTTAAATAATATATTAAAGTAATAAAGTAATAAAGTAAGTAATAAGTGTAAAAGTTCTCCAAGACAAATCGTTAACCAACTATAGATACAAACCATTCACCAAAAATAATACCTTTGATTCAGTCGGTAAATTAACGTAGGGTGGTTCAATCTTTTGATTTGCTTAATTACCACAATTTCTGCTTGATTACTTCCACTGAACATAAATAAAAAACTGCAATTTAACAATAATAAAATGATCTCGGACGCCAAGTTATTTTTTAATGATGCTCGGAATAACTAAACCCAGGTTGTTTACAATAAAAATTCTATCAAAATGTAAAAATAAAATATATACAACTATGTTTATTAACAGTTAAAATGATAGGGTTAAATAAAATGTATATTAAAATAGCCTTAAATTACTAAAAATCATTAAACATTAAATACCTGTTACAAAATATAATACATCTCTTGAGAACCCTGGTATTATAAAAAATACAGCAGAAATGCAAACCAAGGTGACGTAACCCTTGTTTCAATGTTGCGCAATATATTGCAATAACAATGTTTTTATGTTGTCAACCACACCCAAACTGGAATTTTTTTCTTATAAATTTGTCTTCTTGAAATTGAATAATCCGTTTAATGCATTTTCTTGAAATTTTCAAATAAAAATTGCAAGCATAAAATTAAAGCGTACGCAACAGTAAAATTAAATGCGTACTTAAAATGTAATTAAAGTGTAAATCAAAGTAAAAATAAAAGAAAATAAAGTGCCTGAAAAGAGCAAAATGTTTTAATTTAATTTTAATTTAATAATATGCACTTAAGTTACACCAAAATGCAAATTAAGTTGCCTACCTCATATTATAAATTATTGATAATTAAAATTTTTCTTATATTTACAACTGAATGAACGAAAGACCTAAATTACGGTATATTTTAATACAACTCAGAATGGGTTGTTACAACATATCAAAACAGGAAAATAAGCCTGTTCTAGCAATTAGCTAAACGTACTTGAAAGTCAACTACTGAACGTTAGTTATTTTATTTTATTATAGTGAACATTAAATAATATATGTTTAGTAGACTAGGAATGGTAAAATATTTGCAGCTAAAAAGTTGACATGCATGTAAAAAACCTAGTATAATTATACCAAATCTTGTAAAGAAATAATTTTTGCATTCAATATTATATTAATTTCAATTATGTATGTTAAAAACCTGCAATTCTGTGATAACTTAACATGAAGTTGCAAAGCATTTACTTCGAGGTCAAGGAAAACCGAAAGTTAACAATGAGACTTATCATTTTGCCTTTTTTTTAATTGAGCTTTGTTCTATATCCGATCTGTGATCTACATACTAGACGAAATACATATTGTTATCATGAATTATCAGATGCCTATTTCACTGGAGATTTGTTTATTTCGTGGTGAAGTTATTTGGATGTTTACATATGAGGGCAGTTTGATAAGTCAGTGATTTTTTGAATAAAATATATTTTTTCGGCAAATAAGCATTTTATTTCTCAACATGGTCTCCGTTTAGCTCTATACGTTTAGTGCAGCGTTTTTCCATTTTTTTCATTCCTTCCAAATAATAAGTTTTTTCGAGGCCTTCAAAATAGGCGCTTGTTTCAGTGGTGACCTCGTTATTCGACCCAAATCTCATACTGCCCAGCCTATTCTTCATGTTTGAAATCAGGAAATAGTCGCAGGGGGCTAAATCCGGAGAATATTCTGGATGGGGTTCGTAGCCCAATTGATGGATTATTGCCATGGTGACTACACACGTATGCACGCGTGCATTGTCTTGATGAACAGCGAATGCCAAATGCGGTCTTCTACTTCCAATCAATATCGAATCTCTCCAAAAGATCTGAATAATATTCGCAAGTGGTCGTCTTACCCTTTTCAAGGTAATCGATGGGAACGACGCCGCTTGCATCCCAAAAAACTGTGGCCATGATCTTGTTGGCCGACAGACTCACCTTGACCATCTTCGGTGCACGTTCACCCGGAGAAACCCACTGCCTTGATTGTACCGCGCAGTTGACATGCCTACAGCCTCAGCCATCTCACGCGCTTTCATTCTGCTATCGTCCAATACCATTCCATGTATTGTATCGAGGATTTCGGGCGTGGAGACCTCTTTTGGGTGACCAGAACGTTCGGCGTCACTTGTGCTGATACGACCACAAAGGATCTCAGTAAACCACTTCTTAACCATTGAAATTGATGGTGCGAGTCCTCATAGTATTAAATCCCAAAAAATGTGGTTATGACCGTGTTGGCCGACAAACCCACCTTGGCCTTGTTTGATGCACGTTCGCCCGGAGAAACCACAGTTTTGATTGTTCCTTGGTCTCTGGTGTGTTGTGATCGATCCATGTTTCGTCTATGGTAACGAAACGACGCAAAAACTCGTTCGGATTGCGGATTGATTTATTGAGCCATTCCTTGGTTTCGGTGACATTTTTTTTTATGCAGAAAATAACGCTTAATCTGCACACGAAATTCACCTTTTTCCATTTTTGTTCAAATTCACGAGGTCGTCTCCTTTAAATGGCTGTCAAATAGAAACTAAATAACGCAGTTTGCTTAAAATTTGACTGTAGTCTATTAATAGATGACAGCTGACGGGAGCCGTGTTGCATTTAAAATTACTGCGCGGGAAATTTAAAAAGGCACTGACTGCCCCAACTATTAGTTTGCCTTGATAAAATTTCCATATTACCAAAGTGAGAGCCATGATTTGAGTTATTTAAGGCAAGTATAGTTTATCAATATCTCTAGGGGTTTTACCATTAACTTGTAGTGAGGATTTTAAGTGATAAAATTCACCTTTAAAGACTTGTGAATTACAAATTCGTTTCATTCGATCCACTAGAGCTTTAATTACCCTATTCTGTTGAGGTAGATGGTAATTTGATAGATTACGAAGATACGCTTTGGCGCGTGTCGACTTCCAGTAAACCTTAAAAGATGAGGAGCAATTACTTGTTTTAGTAGCTAATATGTATAACAATGGAAAACTTTATTAACTTTATTACCATTCAGTAAAATGAATGCTTGTATGACTACATTTTACCAAACAAATATGTTTACTGTTTATTCGTAATTAATACAATTTGTGACTTTTGTGACTTTAATTTATTACTAATTGATTAATTTGCTATGTCTTTCTAATATGGATCATCGATTTATTTATGTTTGTGTTTGTTAATAAACTAAGTATTGACTATTTTAATTTTACTGTTTATATATCAAACACATTAATAACTATTGTTCACAGCTGTTATTAAATGAATTAAATGATTAATTATCCATATTACTTTCGAAAACTTCCATACAGTTGACCGAACAAATTATAAATTAAGCTATAAATCTAATACTTGTAACGTTACATTAATGTCATACAAAAGCCTAAGCTAGGACAATATAAGCAATCCATCACTCTTTGCATCCTTAACATTAGCATATTGCTTATTAATCTGGAGGTATCTTTCTTGCGAAGGTTAAAGTTATCGATCGTTTGGGTTAATTCCATTACGCTTTATACTCCCGTTATCTGCACAATGTATGTTTGATATAATTAATGGTCTAAACATAATATAAAAGTTTTCGCAAAGTTTAGGTAAAAGTAAACTTGAGTTTGAAATTTTCATATCGTTTCTGGTTGACTAAAAGTTGGATTTCGTCTACGTCAACAAAGTTAAAATTCTTTGACTTTATTAGTTTGTTTCTGCATACATTCGGTTCCGTTGCAAAATTTTAATACCATCTAAGAAAATAAGGTGAGCTTTAAAGAAGTATAGAAGAGGAGGAAAACTTTTTTCGTTTTATTTTTCCGGGAATTTTATTTACAAAATTACTACGAAATGAGTCACGTTTTACGAAATTGCTTACTTACCGTAATTGAATACTATGTGAATTCTATTAATTTACAAATTTATTAATAAGATATGATTCACAAATCATATTAAATAATTTATTTTCGTTCATTACACTGTTACAAAACCTAGATCAAACGTAAATAAGCTAAAAATATGCGTCTGGGAAACTTAGCACTGTTCAAGGTGGTCAACGAAAAGGCTTATTAAAAAGTGTATGGCTTTTTTGTAA
>JARFJB010001270.1:2472408-2479908 GCA_036346205.1 Vesta saturnalis
TCCACGATAACTCCAGAACGAAAATACCTTTTGGGAGAAGTGCAGCAGGAGCGAGGAGGGTTTTTTAGGGGTAGTTTTTGGTTTTTATGAAATATTTCTAAAACAGCTGCATATTTTAAAGATATAAAGATACCCAGATAGAGACCTTACAAATATGGATTAGTTATTTTCTTTGCAATTTCTTGATACGACGCGTAATTTGGCTGGATAATATTCCTAAGGTAGAATTTTAGGGTTCAAATTTTTTCATTATCTGCATAACGATTAATTCTATAAGAAAAAGTATGGACGTATCTTTTAAAGAAAACTTAATTTTACATAACTCTTCTTTATAAAGTTTTTTAATAAAACGCAAGGTACGTCAAAAAATTAATTAAATATGAAGGATAATGCTTAAACTGCATTACTGATACCCTACAGAAGCGAGCGGCTTTGGAATTTTTTATGTTAACACGTATATATTAATATCTGACACGAAGTTTTAAACGTCATTCCGACAGATTATTTTTTTGTTTTTACATTGTTGCTTGTTTTCATTATGAATGTATAAAAAAGAGGTTGCATTGTAATTTCAGACATGAAGTTTTAAACGCCTGTTTGACATAGATTATTGTTGCTGTCTTTATAATGTTGCATGTTATCGTAATTAACATTATAAAAGAGGTCGCATAATTATCCTAAAAAAAGTGTCATTAAAATTATTTCATTTCCTTTAATTTCCATTTTGTTTTAGTTTTGTTTATACAATCAAGTAGAATGAGCAGTTACACATTGACTATATCTTGGTACAATCTGAGTTGACTATAAAATTCTATTTATTTAAGTACCTTTGCTCGATTTAGTTGTTTTGTTTGTCTTACTTTACCAGTTTCTCTTTGTTTATCTCGTCCATTTTACCTACAACGCGTAAGTTCTAATCCGCTTAGCTCTGTTATTCCGCTTGACGTACTCCTACCTATTTTACTGATGCTGGTTGTTCGCATGTTCTCTTCATTCTCATTATCCCATTATTTTGATTCTTTAGCTTCCATTTAGCCTGGCTCAGCCATATTGTGCATCTCGTACATCTTGATCGTTGTACCCATATCGGCACGGCAGTCTCGCCCATTTCACTTTTGTCGTGTGTCTTATCTGTTCTTAAAACAGTAACATTCTCCGATTAAAATCAATTGATGTGCTTTAATTCTACAGATAAATCTCAATCTACATCGTATTTTTATTTTTAAGATTATCTGAATCTTATTCGTTGAACAAGCATCTGAAAAAAATTAAATAGCTTTGTTTACCTATTTTAAACAAAATGACGGAATTTACGTTGGCATAAATTAATAGACAGACTTACAAACTTGAAAAATGTGGGGCACATCAAAACGTTTAGTCAAATTGGTTTTATTTTTACTTATGTATCAATAGGGTAAATCTTTTGTAATCTATCGTTTACATTCATTGATTTCTAAGGTATATCTTGTAAGCGTAAACACTAACTTTTACCATTTATTGTTTGCGTAAATGTTATAGTTAATAGAGCTACAGCTAGTTTTGTTAAAATATAAGAAATTGAAAGGGACAATTCGAAAAGCTTGTGGAAAGCACAAAAACTAAATCATTTTATAACAAAAATGATAAAAACATCATATTGCTACAAAACGAATTCAGAAAAATAAATAATGGATAGGAATAACTTTTTCTGAATCAAATAAATGATTTATGAGCCACAGATATGACCGCTTGGGGATCAGTAACTCTTAAGAGAACAAAAATTCTAAAGAAAGTTTTGTAACATGTTTTTCTTTATCTAAGAATACAATACAAATGAAATGTCAAATAATGTAAAATATTAGGCATTGATTTGATACACACAGAAATTAAACCATTACGAAAGCGTTTTATACATTTATACATGCAGGGTTCTGCATATTAGCCCCCGTCTTCTACTAAACCGAAATGATATATATTACAATAAATTTTAAAATGGATTAATTACATAAACATTGAACGATATTTGTTTATTTTTGCGAATGTTTATGTTGAACTGCATTCTTGTTTGAAGCAGCTAGATATATATTTAGTTTGCAGAGTATGTATGAATCGTGTACATGCAAGTGCATTTCATGTTTGAAACAATTTCCATTTTCGATTCAAATAAGTTTCTCGCCGGCGATACAAGCTAGAGGCGTTTTTCTTAATGTATTACAAACTATTGACGTACACAGATATGGCGGGTACTAGCAAATACGAAGCTGGTCGTCCAGTTACTCAAAAAGAAGAGTGTTTACTTCAAGAAGCTATAGTTGAATTAGAAGAAGAACGAAATCTACCACAGGACTTAGATAATGCAATCGAGGAAGATCAAGAGAGCTGCAGTAAACACGACAGTGTTGAATAGGACCATTACACGAAAATTTTTATATTGGAAAGGACGAGTTATTCAAATGGGCAAAGAATGCTCCAACATCCTCAAGAAAACGACCACAAGATATAATTACACGTTTACCAGGATCTATTAGTGAAGCGAGAAATATTACTATTTAGAAGCGTTTAAGCTGTTCTTTTGTGATGTTATAAACAATTTGGTTGAAAATACAAATATATGCATAAATATCAAAGTGGTAGGTCAATATGCCAGATATCGTGATGCAAGAAATGTAACTAGTAATGCTAACAAAGTCTGGTGTTTTGCTGAGTTCACATCCCAATTATAAAGATCTGTTTTCTAAAGAAGACATTGGCCACCATTTTTTAGTTCTGTAATGTCTTATACAACCGTTTCCTATCTATTCTCGCATGCCCTCGTTTTGATGACATTCGCACACGGGCTGAGAGACTGAAACAAGACAAATTCACCCCCATTCGACAGTTATTTAATACAATTGTGGACAAGTGTTGTAGTGTATTTAGGCCCAGTGAGTATGTGACTGTCGATGAACAATTTATTGGTTTTTAAGGAGATTGCAGTTTTAGACAATATACACCTTCAAAACCAAATAAATATGGTTTGAAGGCATTTGCTCTGGCTGATGCTAGAACTTTTTACTGTGTAAAAATGGAAGTATCTGCTGGAAAACAACCGAGTGGTCCATTTGGTCTTTTTTTTTACTAATTGTGGACCTGAACAGGCTAAATTTGGCCTATCGTGCTCGAGCACTCCGGAGCACTTAGGAGGATGGATAGTGGGACACTGAATTGCTAAGACATGCCTATTAACAGCTACCTTAAATTTTTTCATATCATAAGTGAGAGGAAAACAGGAACTAGGGAGGTCATTCCAGAATTTAAAAGCCGTGTAGAAGAATGTGAATTGCGCCCGTTTAATACGACAAGTGGAGATTGGTACTGCATAGTGATGATGTGAATGAGCGAACCGAGTATTCGTAGCAAAGATAGCTCCAGATGGTATCAAAGAATGTAATTCAGCAGCGCAATAACCATTGCAATACAGACAATACAAAGAAAAAACTGAAACGATTCTTCTGTGGTCAAGGGAATGTATGTCAGAAGTTAAGAACGGGTCATTTATAAGCCTAACCGCTCTCTTTTGAACACGACCAACGATATCGAGAGTGTATCGGGGAGCACCAACCCAGAGGTGAGAATTATATTCTAGATGAGGTCGAATTTTCACCCTTATACAGCAGAAAGAGTTGTCGGGAGCTATCAAATACTCCTGAAGGAATCGTGCGTCGCCTCATTATGCCCATAAGTAAAAACAGTAGGAACATAACTGTAGATAACTAGTATGCAAGTATACCTTTAGCTCAAAATTTATTGCAAAATCATAAGCTAACACTAGTCGGAACCACTCGTAAAAATAAGAAGAAAATTCCTCCGGAGTTTCAAGCTACAAAAGATGGAGAACTGTATTCAACAAAATTTGGATTTGGGAAAAGTATGACACTAATATCGCATACCCCTAAAAAAACGAAGTCGTTTTGTTATTGACGACACTTCACCGTGACTCTTCTATAGATCAGTCATCGGTGAACAGAAAAAAGCAGAAATACGAACCTTCTACAATAGCACAAAGGGTGGTGTAGATACAAATGATTAATTGTCTGCTACATATAACGCGGGTAGAAGAACTCGATCCTTGTAAATATAGCAGCAGTAAATGCACGTGCTCTATGTGTGGTTAATTCAGGGCAGTCCTGTGAAAGAACTGCTTATTTAAAACAATTATCGGGAGAAATAGTGCGGACTTTCCCAGCATTACGTGTCCAATCACATATTCCAAAATAAATTCGAAAAACATGCTAAAATGCATGCACATTGGTCTACGATGCTTTAAACCCGTGCGAAAACCTCAGTTTTCTAACCAGATCAGAATAATGATCTCGATCGTGATCGTAATCGTGATTGTGGTCACGATCGCGATTGTGAACGTAAACGCAAATTGAAAGGCAAACTCAAATGCAAACGCAAGTGCAAACGCAAACACAGAACCAAACGAAAACTCTAACGTAATAGCAAGCATAAACTCAAACGTAATCGCTAACGCAAACGCCAACTCAACAGCAGAGAGCAGTATTTAACAATTGTCAAGTATGTAACTATATGACTATTACTACAAGTACACCGTGTACCAACCATAGAAAAAAGTAGAAATTTTGCTTAACTGATATTATTTGTATTAAAATCATATCTTACATAAGATACACATAGCAAATTAGAATATTTTAATAGTATGTTAAAAAACAAGTTTCATAAGACCAGTATTGAAGCACGAACTGAAAAAAATGAGTTGCGTAGCCACGAGTTTTTTAAATAATGTCTTATGAAACACGTTTTTTATGCTATTTTTTGTAATTTTCCCTTTTCAAACAAAAATGTTTACTATACTTGATTTAAGGGTTCTTGTGACGGTTGGTAGTGTCTTAACTTTGAAATTGAAAATTTGATCTAGTCGCCTTGTTTATAAACAGCTGACTTACTTTTAGCTATTTTGCCGTGCCCGGCGTTAGCTCAATCAGAGAAGGATGAGATTCGTAGAATAATGTATGACAACAACCTGATTTTGACAAATACACTATTTATTGCTTATATTATACGGTTCTACTTAAACTAACTTAAACTACTTGGTACTTCAAAAAAAGAAAATAAATCCTACGCAAAATAAACAAATAATAACACCCACATAACAAATAGAAACCGGATTGATGGGTCCCCCGCCCTACCGGGGCCGGTTAGGTGTGTGAAACGGCTTCCGTGGCTTGCACTGGATCCTACGGACTTGGTTTAATCTCTGTGAATTGCATAATTAGTAGCAACATAGGATGCGAAAATACTCTACTTTAATTTTGTTATTTCAAATAAGTAATCTTAATAATTTTCAGATAATTCTTTTTTTTTATTTGGGTAAAGTATTATGCAAATTCGGTGTTAATTTAAATTAAAAAGAAAATAAATTCTGTTTACTATAAATTCTACGCATTTATATTAAATGACTAAAGTGGTTGACCTCTGGATAGAACGAATTTAGTTTAGTAGACTAACATGTGCTTTACCGATTCTTGTTTAAAATAAAATAAAAATATCGCTTTTATTCGAGCAGCTTTTAATTTAACTTCTGGACTTATTTTATAATTTTAATTATGCAAGAAAATGGAACATGAAATAACGGTATCGTAAACTATAGAAAATGTGAACAAAATAAGAAGCAGTTGGTGCTTTTCTCCACAACTTTTTACGAAAGTTGATAATATCGTACCTCTTTTAAAACGTATAATTTTATTTTCAATTTGCGATTTATTATTATCGCATCACAGAAAATATACAAGAACGGGAGTACCTATTTTTGAGAATTAAATTGGAATTTCTACTTTACAGAATTTGGTTTAAATTAAGGGAATTTATTTATTCCTACAGGAAACAGTTTATAACACTTTATTAAGTATTCTGGGTACGAACGCGGAATGTTCGGATCAATTTGTGGAATTTATATATTCCATCAGATAGTGGGTTTCAATACTTTGTTAAGTATTCTGGATACGAAAAGAAGGGGTTCCGTATTTAATAATTGATTTACGGTCACACGTATAACGGTTTTAGCAGGACAATCTGATAGAAACGGGATTTTCTGGAGATTATTATGTTATTACCCCTCTGCCGGTTTTCCTGGTCTCCCAGCTCGTCCCTGTATACGTTAGGCACTTGGCGGTAGCATACGATTAATTATTCAAACGGGCCTACGACCTTTCATTAATTAGAAGGATGCTAGGTTAAACAGGCGTACACCTTTCAGACAAGCAAAGGTAGGATAATGCTGACACAGGCGTACACCTTGCGCCCTTCTCAGTACTTTTTAGGCGACAACCCAAAAGCAAAGAGTAGTGTTTATGTTTTAGGGTATGTTCGTTTACGCTGGGCATACTGCCGACTAAGTGCTTAGTGTACAGGTACGGTGGTGTGTGGCAGACGGGATCGATTCCTAATCTGCCAAGGTAGAAAAGAAATATCATAACAGAAATCTGGCCTGGTGAATATGAGCGGAAAATTTATAACCTGCCCGGGATAGGCCGGTTGGTAGAAATAACGGCTTCTGATTCCAATCAGGTCGGAATAGAGGTGAGGAACGAAGGCAGTATAGAAGTAATCGATGATAGGAGGTAATAAGATAAATAATATCGCAGGAAAAGAAAGAATGGGCCACGTATTTCATTCCCTCCCCAAGGAGGAGAGCGGGCTTCTTCGGCTTTCCAAGCTCCTTCACCCACAATCATGGCTTCCCAGCATACGTACATACTTAACAATCAGGAATAGTATTAGGTTAGAATTACTACAATGCACTAGAAAATAGAAGACCAAGACTATAATTCAATACATATGGTTACTATTATTATAGGAATGCTAACTCTAGGTAGGTAACACTATAGCTTGAGAAACAATATTTAGAAAAAGTCGCCATTTTCTCTGTTCGAATGATGCTTTTCTGCTCTTTAAACATTTAGTAGTAATATAAAGAATTTTAAAGGTAAATAAATAAAGGGAAATAATTATTGTTGTAGATCAAGTAACCCTAAAAAACCAAAAAGTCGCATACATCAATATGGGCACAATGTTTACCATTTAAATATGTGAAATGGAATAAACCTTTTAAATAATAACCTTTAATAACATGACATTTATGTTAAAATCTTTTGTCAAGTGTAACGTGAATATAGAACTGATGCTCATGCTTTAAGGGAAATATGAGGACATAATGTACATTTCAAAGAACACTAAACTTTCTTACGTTATATAATTGCTTACTACTGAAAACGCACTCTTTCACCCTTGTTTTTGGAGAAACTTGTACAAGACATTTTAAAATAAAATGAAAAATGAAAGAGAACGTACAAAAACTTGAAACTAATGAATAATTAAAGGATACGTAAAGCAAATTTATTACTTAATTTAAATAATTGATATTCGACTTTCCTTGTCCGTTCTATTCAATTATTCAAACAGAGAATTTGCTCTTTTAAAGAAGATCACCCACCTTTGTTATCTAAGGTATAAAAAAGA
>JARFJB010001270.1:2484908-2509908 GCA_036346205.1 Vesta saturnalis
GCTTTATTGAAACTGGACATAAACATATAACGACAAACGAAAAAATTAAAACATTTTTATCATTATAATACCGAATAAAACATGCATGAATAAATAAGTAGTCACCTGTGTTCTCTTAAAATAGTTTGGATGATGGTTCGATATATACCGAAGTCTCTAGCTATAGCTCTGGTGCTTGAATGAGGGTTAACATTTGCATAAGCTAAAACATTTTCCTCCGTTCTACCTCTGCGTTGTCTTCGGTACACAGGAAGATTCACATTTCCAGTAGTACGCACACGGTGTTCGAGTAGGAGAAAAACTCTTCTGCTGTGATGCCGTCTGTTTGGGTACTGCAGTGCATACACTCTAGCAGCAACGGTTGCATTCTCATACATTCAAAATAAACTGCCAACATATCAAATGCTTCTTCATTTGTAAGAATCATTTTGGTACGAAAAGATAAAGAAAGTCTATTAAATGTAACACGATGAATAATTTTTGACATATGCGTGAAAATCATAGTTTGCGTGTTTTCAACAGGAATTTATTTTATATCTTACATGGTCCTATTTACTAATTTTGTTGTCATCAGTAAATCGTAATTCATATTTTAAACTGTATTTGTTGTTGCTGGGCAAATATCGGTTTTATTGATATTTTATGCTTTTGATTTACTAACACATCGCTTGAAAACAAATATAACATTCTTATATAATTAAAAAATGTTAAATTTATCACATTATTAATATTATTGTTTTATAATTTGTTCTCATTGTTAGTAACGATCGCATACATTTAGGTAATCTAGCGGCAACCATAACATTAGTATGATAACAGTTTAAATTACTGCAGACCAATGTAAGATCTTTTCATCCAGGTTAAATTTAATAATTTCCGTTAACGCGAACTAGCCTACTAGACGTTGGAACAACAATTCCTGCCATTTACCTGTTTCTTACGATATCTCAGGATAGGAAAAAGATATCGATTTGCAGTTTTCACTCTTTTATTACTAATTTAGTCTACTTTTAAAGACCTACTTAAATTTTTATCTGGTAATGTGGAGAAGAAACGAGATCAGGGGCACAATCAAATAAAAGTGGATGTAAGTTTTTTAAAGTACAGTGGATTAATGTTGCCTACTACGCGGAAGTTTTGAGTGTAGATTAGGCCGAGTATTATAGGGACGTCACTTAAAAGAGCCCTCTTCTCAACTTCATGGCGTGTTGTGCAAACCAGACCAAGTTTTACTTAAATATATAAAAACCATCTTTTTTGATGCCAACATTGCAATTCACTCTTTTCGTAGTGTACTGTAATGAACAATGTTAAAAGTTTATAATTGTAATAAAAATGCTTCATAAATCTCATAGTAAGGAACATTTAAATATATGCCCACTGCTGTAATTCTAAAAGTTTTGTGGAAATTAGAAAAATTAAGTTAAACAAATTTTACAAATGACTAACTTTTTACTTAAAGTTGTTATAGCTGTAATTTACTTTACTTACGGTTAGACACGCGTGATTTTTTTGTTTTATCACTTCCCTAACACGATTAATTTCGAAGTTTTATTATTAACGGCTATAGGCAACACAAAACATGTTGAATGTTACTTCCGTCAATAAAATAATCGTCCAACTGAGACTATTCACTGTCCAAAACCAGAACTATTAGATTAATTTTTAACTGAAACCACTTACAGGTAATTAAAAATTATTATTAATCGTATTAAACACATAAATAAAAAGTTTACTTCGAGTAGGATGTGAAACTACGTCCTGTACTTTGCTAGAATACCGCACTAACAAACTATCGAGATTAAAGCCCCAATCGATGTAAATTTTGTCTTTATGTATGTAAAACTGATGTAAGGTACTTTAGCCCTGTGATATATAGACTGTTTTTTGCACCTCAGAGGGGCAGAACCTTGATATGTATGCAAAGTACATAAATCAAAATTTCATATCTGTGTCTTGTTCTATGTTTATATGAGATGGTATTGCTATGTTAAACAGGAAACTAAATATCTAAGGGAAATTGGAATAAAATTGTGAACGAGATTTATTTCTGAATAGTAAAGGCAAGTGTTATGTAGAAACTTCACATTTGGTATTTTTATACATACTAATTGAACCACTGTCAAATTATTGAAATTATTCATAAATAACTATGTATAACATACCTTAAGCAATGGCTAAAGAATCTCAAGTCATATTCAGTTATTGGCCCACCATACCACATTAAAAACCGTTAATTAAAATAGGTATTAAATTTTAAATCCTTTGTTTCAAAAGAACTACATGTAGATATATTTTATATTTCGAACTTTAAGGAAGAGGCACTGCAATTCATATCGTCGCATAAGTCCTGAAACAGTAATTGATGATGATGATTATTTTTATTTATATATTATTGCCATTAGTTTCACTTTTAGTGTTTAACTGATCAATCTTCTACTACCTGGTTTTGAGATTCCTTATATTTTTTCAAACAAGTTTGATACATGCAAGAATTAAAATAACTTCTTTAATGTGCATCTTTTCATTGACAGTATTTCTGGTACTGTTTCTGGTAAGTTGTATCTTAGTCTGTGCTGTTTCAGTACGTCACATTCCACGAGTAGGTATTTAACCGTAATCGGACATGTACACGACTTGCACATATTGTTAGGGGTGTTTGTGAGTAAATGTGAATGCGTTAACTTGGTATGCCCTATTCTGAGACTTGCTAACACGATTGCCTCGTTTATGAGTATTTACCAATGGGACATGTTGTTTTAGTTCACACTTTTCTTTATTCCACATGTCTTGCCATAAATGGTTAATTTTTGTACTTATTTGGGAGATGTTTCCTAAATCATTGTTGTTAATTTTTGCCAGTTTACAAGCGTATGAGATAGCCGAGTATATTGGAACGTTAAGTTTTGTGTGCTTTTGTTCTTTTTATAACAGTTGGTGATTAAAATGCGTCTCATTTGATCGTATTTTGGAGAAATATTTTAATAATAGCCACTTTCTCCTTAAAGTTAAAGGCAACACTCCTGCTTCGACGTACAGACTACTGGTTGGGCTAGTTGGAAATGCTCCTTTTGCGTATCTTAATGAGATATTTTGTATAACGTCCAATTTATTTAAACGAGTTTTACACGTTGATCTATAAATTATACACCCATAATCTATCCTAGAGAGGATTAATGTTCTATATAATCGAATTAATACTTCCTGTTTGCACCCCATTTCGTGTTAGCTAAGCATTTCAAAGCATTTAGCGATCTTCTTGTTTTCATTTCTACTTCTTCAAGGTGATATTTCCACGTAAGTGCTGGGTCTAACACCATTCCTAAAAATGTTACTTTTTCTACACATAACATCGGCGTGCCTTTTAGAAATAGGTTTGGTGGATATTGTGGGGTTCGCAGCTTGCAACGGTTTTCTCTGTAGAAATACGGAATACTACCTCTTCCGCTGGTCGCACAATTTCGTTTATACCTTCTTGGATTTTGGTGTTTGAGGGATATTCTCTTTTAGACGACATATATATCGCTATGTCATCCACATATAAGCAGCGGCCGATTTCTGGATTCAACGTGTTTGTTATATTGTTCACCGCGATAATAAATAGGGCTGAATGAAGTACGCCATACTTCCAGTTATTCTCGAGCCGTGTATCCTTTTTAGTACATAGTATCACCAAACCGTATCATAAGCCTTTACTACGTAAAAAAATATTGCTGTAAGGTGCTCTCTATTAATAAAGCTCTCTTGTATTTTTGTAGCAAGGTTTACAAGGTTATCGTTTATCGAGTAATTCTTACGAAACCCGGCTTGAAATAGTTTATCCACTATTAATGGAGAAAATTCTTTCAACATTAACTTTATTTCTGCAGAACTTTTCCGACACCCGTTGAAATTCCATTGGATTATATTATCCATGGATGGTTTGGTTTTAGTTCTTATAACATAATAAATAATATATAAATCTATACATAAATAAAGTTAATAAATAAATTCAAAAAGACAAACTTTATACACGAAAAGGACAAACAATATCACATAAATACCACAGAAATGTATCACAGAAATCTATCACGTTTACGTCAAGTTGTCAAATTCTCGTTTGAGAAATGACTATCCTGACGCGGCTTCCTAGGTCTACCTAGTTGCCAACCTTTCTTTTTCTGAGCTCTCTATTATTATTATTATTATTATTAATATTATTATTATTACTATTATTAGTAGCGGTTTTCATTGATTTTATGAAAGCGTTTGATACAGTCAAACATGAACTGCTTTTAGAATACATGAATAAAATTGGGATTACTGGGAAAGAATATCTATGGCTACAAAATTATTTAAATAATAGGTCTTTCATTGTCAAGGTTGGAGATACATTTAGTGAAATAAAAACATTGAAATACGGTGTGCCTCAAGGTAGTAACCTGGGGCCCATTTTATTCTTGATATATGTGAACGATTTATTCAAAAGTGTACGGAATGCTAAATTATTTATGTACGCGGATGCTGCGGTACTAATGTACTCTCATAAGAATATTGAAGTTTGTGAGCAAAAAATTCAAAACGAAATGAATAATTTGTGCAATTGGATACACGGAAGAAATTTGTATATAAACACTGAAAAAACGGTAGTTATGGTGTTTTTAACTCCACATATGACAAAAGTTAAACCTGTACGGATCAAAATACATTCATGTGAGTGTCAAATTAATATAAACAAGTGTAAATGTGACATATTAAAGAATGAGGCAAAACATACGTATTTGGGACTAATTATAGACAATAAGTTAAAATTCGACAAACATGCTGATGCAACATATAAAAAGATTAAAAAAATTGTGGCATATATTTATTTATTAAGAAGATACGCGAACAAAAAAACTTTATTAATTGTGTACAAGTCACTTGTGGAATCTTTAATTAGATACGCCTCACAATCTTGGGGTTTTGCTGATTCTGTTCACCTTAATTATACTAGACTCATTCCAATGTAAAATACTTAAAATTATTGACAATTGTAAAACTACAAACAAAAAATTATTGTTACAAAAGTATAATACTTCAACAGCAAATAAGTATTGTAAATATTTAAATTTAGTTAATAATTATTATAGCAGTGAATACAAAATAAGGTCTTATCATATGTATTCGACCAGAAAGCTTATCTATCACGTTCCATACTACTTTAATAATTATGGCAAGAAATCATTGAAGTGCAGTATTCCTATTTTGTTTAACAGATTACCATCAAGTATAAATACAACTAGAATAAGCAAATTTAAAATAGATGTAAAGGAATGACTTCAAAATTTAGACTGATCCTGAATAATTAAGTAATAAGCAAAGAATACAAGGATATCTTGTTTATACACAATATATGAATTAGATTTTCTATATAATTGTTATCTAAAGTAATATTGATTGCACGTCTGTCTCCAATAGGCGTCATAAAACTAAGATAACCATATACCATACTATAATGTATTAATCTAAATCAGGAATCAGCTGACAAGTCTTGCGACTTAGCTGATCCTATGAATGTATATATTATGAAAAAAATAAATTATTTCAATTTCAATTTCAATTATTATTATTATTATTATTATTATTATTATTATTATTATTATTGTTATAACTAATTATCATGAACTCAGAAAAGTTTTAAAAAGAATAGGTACGCCTGTCTTAAATGTTGATAATAAAATGACAAGCGGCTAAATCTCGATAAATGTGGACCAATCACACGTTTCCTTATTTGACAACTTCGTAGTTAGGTATAATAGGAAAAAATATAAACCTAATAGAATTAGGTTGTAACGAACCGCAATTCATTACTATTGATTTTTTTTAATTAATTAATTATTTAACAATCAGCCCTCGTAAAAGAAATGGTGTAAGATTTCTTAGTATTCCGTATTACTCAGTACCTAACTTAATATTTCTTATTATTTCGTTTGATTGCACAACAAAAATTAATTTGTTTCCCCTCCAACGTAGATTTCATAAAACATTGAAAGTTTTATACATCAGAGTAATCTCCGCCAATTACAGAAAGGATTCCCCCAAACGGAAGCCACTACCGCCTACCGAGAGTTCCCTATAAGAACCGCGCCGCGCACCTTTTAAAATGAATTAAGTATTAGAAGAATAAAGTATTATTAATCCAGTAAGTAGTAGCCGTAGCCGACCAGTAGCCGTAGCCGAACAAACCAGTAGCAGTAGTAGAAGAGTTCCGTCGCGCCTCGTGAACGCATCCCGCCGCCGAGAATTATTTAGTTGGTTTTACCAGCTCCTGTATTAGTTAGTCCGTTAGACTAACTACGGTTCCAGAACACCTGCACGTGACGGTTGCGTTAAAGTAAATCGCCGCAGACCTAGTGATAGTCACCGCGAATTTAGCTCCCTGTATTTGCGACCGCGCACCGCGACCCTTTTGTAAATATATAGCTATCCTCGATCTTTGCTATTAACGACACGTAAGTCTGTAGAGTAATTCAGAACACAAACACAAACACACAAAAACCCCCAGACCGCAACGGGCTAGGCCACGAAGCAGTCGGGAGCACACACTCTATAAACACACACAAAAACCCCCAGAGAGCGACGGGTCACCTCGGAGCAGTCGGGAGTAAAAACACACACTAAACTCTACCATATACCTGACGACGGGAGCTAAGTAGGACTGTATAGACCTGCAGCTTTTATCATTTACTCTCACTTACATTCTAAACACCTGAATTCACCAGCTCGCTGGCAAAGACCGAAGTGCCTGTAATCACAAACGAATTAAACGTAGAGTATCCGTCAAAGACCTGTAGTAGCAGAAAACCGTACATCGATAATCACGCGCTTAGTAATCGAATTTCAAGAAAGCAATCAATTAATCGTTTTCCACCAGATTGTTCCGCAAGTATAAAAACCGCCTTTAATAAATACGCGTTTTGTGCGTATACAAGTAGGTAACGTTCGTTTGTATCTATGTGAGATTTCCTTCGTTTGCATAAAGGAAATCACCACCATAAAATTACATCCCAGAAAATAGCGCGCCTATATATTAATTATACAACCAAACGTGTATAATCAGCCCAGTCTAAATTTAATGCGAGAATAAACCTCTGAAGATAAGTCATATTTTCGAACATAATAGATCGCGAAGGTAAATTGCTTCACGAAGCATACGCGCCTGCCCATCTTCCAGAAATTGCTGAAGGTAAAGAGCAGCAGAGTTTGTTTATACATTCTTTCTTTTGAGCCAGGGCCGTATCCAGCATAAATAATTAATTAAACGCAACGTTATTAATCATTTAAATATTACGTTCCTCATTGAGTGTAACTAGGGAGTATTAATATCTATTTACAGAAACGACTTCGACAACAATAAGCCGTCGTATCGAGCGAGTGGAAGGAAGGAGGACATCCAAATTCGCCGTCCAAACCGAGTGGACGCCCCCGACGCCGCCGTCTCAATCTTAACGTCAAATTGTTTTCTCATTTTTACGTTTATGTTAGTTGTTAACAAGGTAGTTATCTAGTCTAAGTGTGAATATATTAGATTTGTAAATAATAGGATAATATATTTTTAAACCGTTTTACTGTGATTATTTTATGTGGACAGTGTAGAGCTACCGTTTAAATATTCCGACGAACCCACCCCTTTTAGTTTCTAATCTAAAGACCGATTGCAGTTTAGCCGCG
Source organism: Vesta saturnalis (assembly GCA_036346205.1). Lineage (NCBI taxonomy): Eukaryota > Metazoa > Arthropoda > Insecta > Coleoptera > Lampyridae > Vesta > Vesta saturnalis. The sequence goes on from JARFJB010001270.1 coordinate 2,492,601, forward strand.
GCAAATAAAAAATTTTAAGAAAGGACCTTACATAAAATGGCACCTAACGTTGGGGAATACGTAAAATAGCACACTAACACTGAACACATTAAATAATTCCTGTTACAGATTCCCAGGACAACCAGACGTACCGGAAAATAATTCATTTCTTTCCAGATTAAATAATCAATCTGTTACAGAATGAGTACTACAAAGAGGCAAAAACCGACAAACGAGTAGGATGGATATATCACCTGAAGAAAGAGGAGTTAGTAGAGGAAGCCGAAAATACAAACTGGACACCGGAAGAAATGTAGACACACTGCGAGCCCGGATAATTAGATATCTACGTACGGGAGAAGGTCAAGTAACCGTCATGATACCAGAAACTGTACAATACGCTGCACAGCTACCGTCTTCAGCACCAGGAAACTCAGACGTAACCGGCACCAGACGAGCAGACATTTGCGACAGAATTCGTAAATGGGGCATAAAATATGATGGAATAAGTGACCCGATATCATTTTTAGAAAGATTAGGTGAGTTACAATCCTGTTACAACATCGCGGATTGCTACTTGTTGGTAGCATTTCCTGAATTGTTAAAAGAAAACACATTACTATGGTACCGGAATAACCAACGATCCTGGACGACTTGGCACGACTTTGTCACCAGCTTTAAAACACAATTCTTACCACCACGACACCAATTCCAGTTAGAAGAAGAAATCCGGAACCGACTACAAAAACCCCGAGAAAAGGCTGCGGAATACGTTACCGCAATTCTCACCCTTATTCGTCGGCATGGTGACATGTCCCGAGACGCTCAGCTACAGCGAGTATATGATAACCTACGCGTTGAATATAAATACTACATTCGTCAATGAGATTTTAATAACCTAGCAGAACTCCTCGAATTGGCCACGCAATTTGAAATGCTACCACCTGGAGGACACTCACCGTCTACCAGTCCTAGTCGCCCGAAGGTACACTTCAGCGGATTCACTCACGAAACACCGGCACCTCGACACGCAGAGGAAATTAAGAGAACGAACACCGCTCCTAATCCCGTCCCGTCCAACCGAACCACCGTCTGTTGGAGATGTGGACAGACCGGCCATACTAGGGAGAAGTGCAAAGGGCCCTTTAAAGCTTTTTGCTCCAGATGCGGTAAAGAGAACTTCTTATCTCGCGATTGCCCGTGCCCGCGGTCGGAAAACTTCGCGTGCCAGAAAAGATACACCAGGAACCTTTAATTCCTCGGCCCAAAAACCTGGAAAAACACACCTGCCCACGAATGGTCTGCCTGGTTACAGATCGTGAAAACCTTCAACACCAGGAAAACAACCCCTTGGACTCCCCGCCTCACCGATGACCGTTTATTCCTGAAAATTGAAGTATTTACAACCAGTATACATGCACTGATAGACACCGGAGCTTCCGCACCTATATAGGAGAAAAGGTAAAGAACCTTTTGAGAATGAACCAAGTACATCCCAGTACACAACGTTGTGCAACCGTACGCCTAGCCGATAGCTCACTAGCCGAAACTAGAGGGTTATATATTTTTCCTGCCACAGTAGAAAACCAAGTACTCCAGATCCCAGGATATTACATGCCCCAGCTATCCAACGACGTAGTACTCGGATTAGATTTCTTAGAATATCTGCAAGCTTCACTACACTTGCATAGCAAACAGCTTGAAATTGCCGGAACACGCATACAGTTACAAAAATCCGCAAAGGAATGGGATCTACATCTCCCGGAAATCGCGTTTGCGATTAATACTGTCCAGCATGGAGCCACAGGATTCTCCCGGCTCTACTTAATTTAGGAAGAGAATTGGACCCCCGTGCACATGGGCCGCACAACAACAGCTGCCGCCAACCAACACCCACGTCACCGCCGAGGAACAAGAACAGCACATGCGATATCTATAAGACCTGCAACAATTAGCCAGAGACGCTTTATCAAAGAATTTTGAGATTCGGCGGAAGCATAACAATCTACGCCATAGAGCATACCGCCCCGAGAAGGAGATCTTGTTTACAGGAAAACCCGCCATCTCTCAAGTAAAGCGAAAGAATTTACATCGAAATTAGCAGAAAAATACGACGGACCTTCCCTAATTTATAAAGTAAGATCGCCTGTTATTGTTGAACTCCGAGAACCCGGCAGTAGCGCACGTTAAAGATTTGAAGAACGCATCTGACGTCGCTAATCAGACGAATCCAGTGACCAATGAAAATAACCCAACGTTAACGGCTATCAACTACGCGCACTTTCAATATCATATAAAAGATCAAAACTTACCTAGGACTGATATCTTATGTAAAATGGCACCTGTCAAATAAAGAGATAAGAAAACCGACGCCGCATTACTCCATGGCTGCCCGAATCTTATCGCCAGCCCGGTACAGAAGGTCTTCCCACCACCTTCCTGACGCCACACCGATCGCCAGTACGGGACCGATCACCCGTACAGAAACCAGCGACCACAGCCGAACCAAAAACGCCGTCTCCGAGTCCTACCGACATGGAATGTGCATGGGAGTTTTCGCCGCCGCGACTGCACGCTGACGGACGGCCGCGAACACCCGAAACGCCCACACACCTCCGGCAAACAGAAGAAGTGACGGGACGTATCCAAGTGTTAAGTATACACGAGGTTAAACCCGCCGTATTGACGCCGCCCCCGACAGTCCCGATCTCGCGATCCGCGACCCGACGCCAGAAACGAAATCGCCGACGCGTATGCATCTGCTTACCGAGGTAGGACGCATACAAATCAAAAGAACGGATTTTGAGGAAGAGAGGGTGGTATGTAACGAACCGCAATTCATTACTACTGATTTTTTAATTAATTAATTATTTAACAATCAGCCCTTGTAAAGAAGTAGTAGCCGTAGCCGAACAGACCAGTAGCAGTAGTAGAAGAGTTCCGTCGCGCCTCGTGAACGCATCCCGCCGCCGAGAATTATTTAGTTGGTTTTATCAGCTCCTGTATTAGTTAGTCCGTTAGACTAACTACGGTTCCAGAACACCTGCACGTGACGGTTGCGTTAAAGTAAATCGCCGCAGACCTAGTGATAGTCACCGCGAATTTAGCTCCCTGTATTTGCGACCGCGCACCGCGACCCTTTTGTAAATATATAGCTATCCTCGATCTTTGCGATTAACGACACGTAAGTCTGTAGAGTAATTCAGAACACAAACACAAACACACAAAAACCCCCAGACCGCAACGGGCTAGGCCACGAAGCAGTCGGGAGTATACACACGCTAAACACACACAAAAACCCCCAGAGAGCGACGGGTCACCCCGGAGCAGTCGGGAGTAAAAACACACTAAACTCTAATATATACCTGACGACGGGAGCTAAGTAGGACTGTATAGACCTGCAGCTTTTATCATTTACTCTCACTTACATTCTAAACACCTGAATTCACCAGCTCGCTGGCGAAGACCGAAGTGCCTGTAATCACAAACGAATTAAACGTAGAGTATCCGTCAAAGACCTTAGTAATCGAATTTCAAGAAAGCAATCAATTAATCGTTTTCCACCAGATTGTTCCGCAAGTATAAAAACCGCCTTTAATAAATACGCGTTTTGTGCGTATACAAGTAGGTAACGTTCGTTTGTATCTATGTGAGATTTCCTTCGTTTGCATAAAGGAAATCACCACCATAAAATTACATCCCAGAAAATAGCGCGCCTATATATTAATTATACAACCAAACGTGTATAATCAGCCCAGTCTAAATTTAATGCGAGAATAAACCTCTGAAGATAAGTCATATTTTCGAACATAATAGATCGCGAAGGTAAATTGCTTCACGAAGCATACGCGCCTGTTCGTCTTCCAGAAATTACTGAAGGTAAAGAGCAGCAAGCAATTAGACCGGTACAACCGTCATGCGTACAACCGTGAACTCGGGATATCGATTTTCACTAGTGACCTAGATCTGCGCAACCCTCCTTTTAAATAACCAGTAGTTTGTTTATACATTCTTTTCTTTTGAGCCAGGGCCGTATCCAGCATAAATAATTAATTAAACGCAACGTTATTAATCATTTAAATATTACGTTCCTCATTGAGTGTAACTAGGGAGTATTAATATCTATTTACAGAAACGACTTCGACAACAATAAGCCGTCGTATCGAGCGAGTGGAAGGAAGGAGGACATCCAAATTCGCCGTCCAAACCGAGTGGACGCCTCCGACGCCGCCGTCTCAATCTTAACGTCAAATTGTTTTCTCATTTTTACGTTTGTTAGTTGTTAACAAGGTAGTTATCTAGTCTAAGGGTGAACATATTAGATTTGTAAATAATAAGATAATATATTTTTAAACCGTTTTACTGTGATTATTTTATGTGGACAGTGTAGAGCTACCGTTTAAATATTCCGACGAACCCACCCCCTCTTTAGTTTATAATCTAAAGACCGATTGCAGTTTAGCCGCGGCAAATATAAAAATTGTAAGAAAGGACCTTACAAGGTTAGATACACCAAACTACAGTAAACTAACAAAAGCAGATTAGGTGAACAAAACTACTGTAACCTAACAGAAAAAAATTGCATGAGCCGGGAATTGAACCTGCCTCAACCGCGTGTCAGGCGAGACCAATGTACCACTAGACCAACCGTGCTTTTCCATTTTGTCGTTGAAACAGTTATTTAAACCATTTATTGAAACGCATCAATTCCCCATGCTCTAATTTACTTGCAGCTCATTACTACAATATAAATAACTCAACCTAGACATCCAAAGCTCTAATTTACATGCAGCTAACCTAATTCTTTTACTACAGTATCAATAACTAAAACTATACATTCTAAGCTATTTCCTATTGGTCCGCACTTATCGAGATTTAGCCGTTAGTATAAAATGTGGAGATACTACAGTACCATAACTTACATAAATAGTCGCCCAACTTCCGGATGTGCTCTCATAATTAACCTCAAAAATTTGACTGACCGTCCATACTTGATTGCTTATGTACACTGATATAGCTAATGAATGCATCATTAACCTACTGCTGAGGTTATTGTTGGGGGATGCGATGTTTATAATTACGTTTAAAAAATAATTCTCTTTGTTGTTTGTTCCGAAAACATAACTATTCGGTGATCAACAAACTGCAAAAAAGGTGATATACTATTTTCCACCCGAACAATCTCTGAAAAAACATCGACTGGTTATAATTATGCAAATTTCCTAGTAATAATAATAATAGTAATAATAACAACAATGTGTGTAAATAGTAAATAACAAAATCATTCATCCAAAAGCTGAAGTGATTATAGTCAATATTTCAAATAGCAGCAGTTAATATTGTACGTTTTAAACAAAAACAGTTTCCTCTTGCTTTATTTTGTTTAAAACTGCTTTTTTTCATAATTTTTATTTGAGTGAAGTCATAATGAATAAAATAGATTACTAGTTTTGTTTGTACTTTTAATATATTTAATCCCTTAGAACTAAATAGACTAAACAATTGTTTTTTAATCTCAGGAGAATGGTTTAACGCCCGAGGCGACATTAAAAACAGTTTAATCCCGAGTTTCTAATACTGTTTTTTTTTATGCCGACCATCTAGATATTTTAATTGCCGAAGTTTAACGAGGCCGAATGGATTAATAATACAAATTAAATAATACAAACGGGTTGCTCAATTCACGGATTGTTAGTGATATGGAAGAATTCATTATATATTAAAATAGTAATATAAAATTTTCTAATTTCGATGACAACAGCAAACAAAATAATTTCTCTTTGAAGCATATCAGAAAGGAAATAAACCGTACTCTAGAGAGCTATAAAATTAATTTATAAAATAAGGGTAGTTACATTCAACATACGGTTCGTCGTTTGAAACTCATGCATCACGAATTTATTATGCATACAATAAAATATTTACGACGGATCTGCTAGATGTACCTCTAATGTAAAACTGTCCGAAATTTGTTACTTTTTTTAGAAATTATAACATAAATTTACATTTAAAATTACATCTCTATAAAGGAAAATGGCATTTAAGATGATAAAATAAATGTTTATCTTTGGAAATAAAGCCAGTTTTTTTCCTGATCCGATAATCCAACAAAATTGCTCTCTGTTATTATTACAAGGAAATAATTTCAACGTATAAAGAACATTCAATATTCTTTTGATATTAAATTCGTAATTACTACGTATTGCAGAAACGACAGAGAGAGGAAGAAGAAATCATTCTCGTTTTTTAGTAAATGTACGTGGCTAATTAGGAATTTCTTCTAATTTTATAAACCTAACGCTCTTAATTGAAATCCTTGATAAAAACGCGTTACCTACTTCACATTGAACTTATAATCTATTATATGTATAAAAACTACAACCGATTGGCATCGAATTTCTTTACTTACTTCGTAAATAAAAGTCGTGGGCTTTAGCTTTCAATTGCAGATTTGTCGTAAATACTTTCATTTAATGAAAAAATTGTAGGACAAAACCTTGGATCAATATGAAACAGAGCATATTTATGCCACTGGTCTTATAATAGCTATTTATATATCACGTTGCAAAATAAGCACGTTTTTTGCATTAGATGTGAGGATTTGACCACGGGCGTAGCGAGTGGTCAAACATATCGTGTGCAAAAAACGAGCAATTTCGCACGTCTTATAAACGGTCATTCTAATTTACTCATTGTGAGAAAACTACCACAATCAATATATTTTGGATTCATTTCGACTAAAATAAAATATAAAAATTTTGTTACTATAGAGATGATGACATAAGGAAATACTAGCATTATTACTACAGCACCAATGTCAATCAATATTCATCAAAATATTAAGATGAAGGTTAAGACCACGTTGGGTATGGGTGCCAAGAAGAAGAAGACGACGAAGAGGTGCTCGTTTAGAGGAGGAGTTTTACAACCCATTAGAAAATATGTCACACGACGGCTCAAAGATGGCAATCTGAAGAAACCATTGATGACAGTGGGGTATGGACACATCAGCCACTGGACACAATGACCACAGAGAATTTAATATGCCCATATGGGCCACACTGGACACATCGGCCAAATGTGATATGTGGACACAACGGCCACCCTGAATGTAAGTGCCACAGCTCTAGCTGTACATAACGGTAACCTTCGACACAACGGCCATATATCAGATGGGTTCGTGGCTCCTCGGCAAAGGCAAGGTTTAACCGCTGACATAGCTATAAAAAAATTAGCACGGTACCTTATTTATGTGTAAAATAAAAAAAACGTATTTTAGGCGACGGGGGGGAGGGGGTGATAGAAAATATTTCACAATTTCTCAGGTCGGTTATTGTACCCTCCATAATGCGAATCAACAGCGGTAAGTATATAGTCGAAAAATAATAGGAGTTTTCTATTTATAGTTATATCGAGAACATGCTGTTTTCGTTCGTTGGTGGAAAAAGTTTCGGAAGTAAAGCTCCCAGAGAAAAAGCCACGGAAGAAATCCTCGCGGAAAAAATCCTCCAGAAAATAAAAAAGTACCCCGAAAAAGCTCCCGGAAAAATCCCGCGGAAAAAAATCCTCCGGAAAATAACAAAAGTACCCCGAAAAAAAGTCCTCAGAACAGAAGTCCCGTGAATAAAAGCCCGGGGGAAAAAAGACCCGCGGTAAAAGAGTCTTGCAGTGAAAATCTATAGAAAGAACTGCCTTAGCAGAAAAGTTAAAGTTCACAAGAGAAATATAAAATAAATAATTTTGTGTAATTATATGTCATTCCACCTTATGATTATGCATGTTGTTTTACTATAAATGATGCTAGTATCACATTTTTTAACATGTCATTAATATAATTTGTATTATAAAATCAAATTACCGTAAACGCTGTCTCAAACCTTATCCATTACGTCATTGAAGGGCTTGAATCAAGTAATAGTACAATTGCGTTATGCTATGATTTAACAAAAGCATTTCATTGCGTGGGGCCAACATTACTTATAGAAAAATTAAGTTTTTCTGGAATACGTGGCAAACCTCTGCAATTTTTTGAATGATACCTAATTGATCCTAAACAATATGTCTCTTTAAAAAACGTTTCCTACACACTTTTACCCAATAATTATGGCGTTTCTCAAGGACCTGTGTTGGGTCCCTTATTATTTATTGTTTACGTGAACGACTTACCTGCTATTGTTATGCCCCATAGGTGTATTCAATATCCCGATGATACTACGGTACTGTGCAGAGATGGCAGTATTGAACAAATAAAATATGTACGGAAACTGTTGTACAGCATACAATAAATTGGTTTAATACTAATAAACTGTCCAACAACGGTAATAAAATACAAAATCATGCTTACAACTAAAAAATATCGTGACTAATACTCAGGTAACATTGCTTGACATTAATATTGACAACAAGCTTAGCTGGGAAACTCACATTGATCAACTATGCAGAAAGCTAGCAAGTAATATTTACCTTATTAAACAACTGCAAACAATAATTAGTTGCAATACCAAACTTTAGACTAAATATAGCTAAGCCAAATTCTATTACTTTGAAACTCTTTAATAAATTAGATAATAGTATAAAACATTTAACATTTGCAAAATTCAAAGCAAATGTAAAGAAATTTTACTAAGGCACTACTTCTACAGTGTGAATGATTATATGTCTGCTTCCCCATGTAAAATATGATTACTGTATATGTTATATTTGTATCTTGTGGTTTGACGACTTTTTTTTTGTACTGTATATAACACATCTGGCATTAGTTTAATTCTAGTTCTGACGCTCCAAATAATTTGTATTAATTAGTGGTTAATAAATTTTATTGTTATTGTTATTGTTGTTATTGTTAATTATGTTCCTGGTTATTACATGTATTTCTATATATTTATATCAACCCTTTTAGATGTCCTGACGAACTTTGAGATCTCATTGTATTGCGTACCAACATTTTAAATAATATATGTACTTCTTCGCCTGATGATGGCGAAAGCCGAAACATATTTATAATATATGTAGCTAAGCTACGATTAAATTACAATTTCAAGTGGTTGCCTTTGTGTTTCATTTCCTATTTAAATAATTTTGTATAATGAAAGCATAATGAGTGCGTAATTGACCTTAAATAATCCAAATTTTGCAATATTCCGGGATGTTTTTGTTCCGAGCACTTTGTTTCCGGGTTATTTTTTTTTCTGAGGACCTTTTTCTGGGGTTGTTTTTTCCGCGGGGCTTTTTTTCTGGGAATTTTTTTCCTAGATTTGTTTTCCTTTTTCTCTGAATCGGCTACAGGGAACTTTTGAAGACAAGTATTATTCTAGGCCATCTATTAATTTATTGTTCTTCTCGCCAGAAAAAAGTTTAAATATTCAAAAAGTTTTGAGATCTCAACAGTATACTTACTTCTGCTTGTGTTTTTATGTTTATTATCCATACTAAGGCAGGCTTCTATATGTAGAAAAATATTTTATTAATCCCCAGAATAATCTAAAAACACGTTCATATTTTTTAAGTTTATTATGTTATGAACAGCAGTAAATGAGTGTAGTACTTAAAAGTGTTCTTTTATGTCGAATTACAAGAATTTCCATCTCATCTCTGGCTGAAGAAAATTATTTTCAAAATAATGTTTTTGAATAAAATGTTTTATTAAACTGTCCGTCATTATTATTATTAATGAAACAAAAATATCAGTATTGTTATTGCCATATTATTTAAAACCAAATAATAAACCCACTGTCCTGCTTATTTGTGTAAAAATTGCGATGCAAAACTTAAATTTTCTAATTTTTATTGCTAGAAAACTCCATACTTTTAGTCATTATTTGGTCATTACTTCCATTTGTAGTAATCATTTAATAATTATTGCTCAGAAAAAAGTCTTTGGTAACCCAGGTATTACTACTTTTAGTAATACGAGCGCTTACTCACCCCAGTTTAAATTCTTTGATGGTTTTTAAGTAGCTTTAGATTTTCTAGGGGGCGAGTTTAATAAAAAACACTCTTTTACAATGTTTCTAAAATCATTCTTTTACTATTACGCTACAAAAAATCTAGTTCGAAAGTTAATAAATAAAAGAATTAAAAAAATGACGGTTGTTGAAAACAGTTCTTAAAAAGAGAATTTGATTTCCTTGAATTTGATATATAACGAAGAAGGTAATGCCACTTAAAAATCTTAAGGGAGGGTGACGGGTGCAAAAAGGGTAATTTTTTTAAAACTAAAAAAATGGTAGTTTTTCCCCCTTTGTGGTGGTACTGTTACGGACGTTCTTGGAAGTCTGGCAAAAGTTAATAAAAGGTCTTAAAGAATAGTTTAGGTAGGGACCGCACAAAATAAAAGTCACCGCACTAGCTCTCTCGTGGTTCGGAGACAAAAGAAAACCAAAGGCGCGAACCATCAGGGTCTACGGGAATGAAGTACTTGAGTAGATGGTAAATCAGAATCCCCCTGTAGAGAACCTACCTTTATAAACCAACCTAGATAAAGGCAAAATAGTTATAGCAATAAACACTAAAGTATAAAAAAATACTTATTTGGGTTTTTAATCGTGTATTTTAAATTATAAAATCTAAACGTTTCGATAACACCTACAGTTATCTTCGTCAGTAGTAATATCTGTTAAAATTGTCAAAGATATTGTAAACAATTTTGTCAAAGTTAAAAAATTAAAACATAGACATCAGCCTGCTATCAACATAACAGTATGAGAAACGTATAAAGCCAACTATAGAATTAAATTTTAGTAAAGAATAACTAACTAAATTAAACATTGTTAAACTGTCTTAAAGATGACGAATCAGAACACTCTCTAACGGCGAAAGCTAACAATGAAAAATGTCAGGAAAAAAACACATTTAACAAAATTTAATCAAGTTATGATGTAAGTGTAAAGTTGTGAAAAATTTCAATTTCAAAATGATAGAAGCATTCACAAATATAAACATGACATCAAATAAAATAATCCAGTTAAATCTAACAAAGAGATATCTTTATCAATAAGTGCAAGTGTTATTAAAAATGAAAAGCATAATTCAGAACGTTTTTTATATTTTTTAAATTTTTATCTTAACTTCAACTACTTATGTTAAATTATAGTGCTGTGGTAATTTAGCATATACACACACGCACTCAGCACGCACGCACGCACGCACGCACGCACGCACGCACGCACGTACGCACGCACGCACGCACGCAAGCACGCACGCACGCACGCACGCACGCACGCACGCACGCACGCACACACACACACAACAGATATATATATATATATATATATATATATATATATATATATATATATATATATATATATATATTTAACAGATATTACTACTGACGAAAATAGCTGTAAGTTATTATAAGTTTTGTTATGAACGATTAAGTTCACACACACACAGATAAATATATATATATATATATATATATATATATATATATATATATATATATAAGAGAGAGAGAGAGAGAGTAACCAACTGCGCCATTAAGGTTCAAGCCCCAATCGATATAAATTTTGTCTTTATGTATTACATCAGTTCTATACAATAAAGACAAAATTTACATCGTTTGGGGCTTGAACCTGATGCGCAGTTGGTTACAAATACAGGTCATAGGTTCAAATCCTACTCGAGGTAAACTTTTTATTTATGTATTTAATAAAATTAATAATAATTTTTAATAGCTGTAAGTGTTAGCGAAATGTTTAGCTTGTATAATTTAATATACATCACTAAAAAGCCAAAAAAAGATAAGTATTTTATGTGTAATAATGGTGAAAGTTTACATTTTCATAATCAAGTATAAAAGTAACAAATCCACAGTTTGTAATGATCCTGCCAGCATCCTTACAAAATTTCCATTCCTAGACATAGTTCCTATCAAACCTTACTTCCCTAGTTACTTCCTCAACTGTTCAATTACATTATTAGAAATGTTATCAGTTGTGATACTGTTTCCCACTCTCCAGTTTCATCTATGTATACCAGATCCCCAGCGAAATATATATTATAATTTTGCTTACTCTGAAACGTCCTGACTGACTGCACTTATTTCCAGACCAGATACAAACCTAGCCCATGACTTTATACCTACACCCTACCTTTAGTTATTTGTACAATTCTTACCTAACTGGACGATTACACACTTATTTCCATTCATTAGAAATATTTACTCCACACGATACATACACCTGACCAGCCACCAACATTCACATTAATATTTATTCATTCCACACCAACAACAAACAACAAACAACAAATCCACCCCCTGTACTACCACCAAACCATCCACCAACATTCACCAAGATATCGATAAATTCCCTCCCCTACTTCTAACCACCCTGTCCCATGCACATTTACATCAAACAGGCTTGGCTGTTTATATCACCGAGCTCGGGGCATAAATTTGTCAAAGACACTTTGTACGTGATTTTTCGGAGGTACCACCCCCGTATTCCAATGTAGTGCGTCTCTAAGTATCTTTCCTATAATTATACTACTCCTTCACAAATGAGAAAACGAATTTAAAAAAGGTTGTCATTTAAACCATCACTATTGGTTGCTTTGCACCGATTTGGGTTTTTAAATTGCAAACACAGACGTCACTATTTCAACGGAGGTTGCGGCCCCGAACAAATAGCCCTATCTGGGAAATAATTAACCCTAAACCATCTCAATGTCCCTAAAGAAGGTAAGTGGAGGTTTTTCCCCGAATACCCATTCTAGTACTTAAATTCTATTAGATTAATTCCCTGTCTCTACCATAAACACACCTGGACATCCCTAATTACCTGCTCTGTATATGCAACCCCAATTTTACAGACCACAACGTTTCAAACCTCCTGGTCCATGTGACAAACTCATTTTTTATCTAACTCAAATTATACAAAATTATACTCGCCTGATTTCCATAAATAATTAATCCTTCTGCCCATAACTCCGAAACACAATACACATAGTTAATAACTACCGAAATAATTAACATTTCTGATATCAATTATATTTAAAACCACCTGTTGCAATTAACCCGTATGATTTGAGCTATAAACAGAGAAGGCGGATCCGCCGGAGTCCAAAACTGGACAGTTCCTTCCGGATCCGGTAGAGTTACCAGAATTATACTTTATTTTCTTTTATTATTTACCGGGAGCCTTTTTTTAGTTTACCTGTTATTAATATTTAGTATTATTTTTAGTTTATATCAAAAGGGCTACCAAAAATTTGTTTTGTAGACAAACGTCACAAGTTTAATATAGCCATTAACAAATATGTAGGTATTGTCAGCCTCTAGGGCTCCACCAGTAACACTTACAAACTGACGTATAACCCGTTAAAACCAAGATGATTAAATACACTATGCGTAAATAATTCTTATATAAAGTTGTATCAAAACTGAATTTTGGAATTAGGGAAAGTAATTATGTCGGAGATCCAAAAAAGATTAGTTCATTACAAAACTTTGGTATGCAATCGCTCAAAATGTAGCAATGTCAGTACAGAAAAATGTAGTCATGCTTAAAATAATATTCACTCATAAGAGCCGAAAGTTGCCGTTGTGTCCACATATCATGTGTGGCCGATGTGTCCTGTGTGGCCGATATGGGTATACCAAAATTCTGTGTGGCCGTAGTGTCCAGTGGCCGTTGTGTCCAAGGTGGCCGGTGTGTTCAGCTAGAGCTGTGGCACTCACGTCCAGGGTGGCCGTTGTATCCGCATATCATATTGGGCCGATATGTCCAGTGTGGCCGTTGTGTCCAACTAGAGCGGTGGCCGTTACGACCAAGGTGGCCGTTGTGTCCACGTATCACATTTGGTCGACGTGTCTAGTGTGGCCGATATGGACGTACCAAAATTTTGTGTGGCCATTGTGTCCAGTGGCTGTTGTGTCCTAGCCCCATGATAATCCATCGGCTACTAAGAAGTCCGTTAACATTGCCGGTGGAAAGAAGGTACCAATGCCTAAAATCATTCCTGTGCCTGAAACTGGTAGAATTCTTCCATTCCTAATAACGCTACTCGCCGGTCTCTCAGCTGCAGGAGCCCTGGCCGGTGGTGAGAGCGGTATAACTTAAGCTGCAATGACGCTTCGGCAAAGAAACAATTAGAGCAGGCCCAACGTCATAACGAAGCAATGGAGGCGATGGTTCTAAGGAGCGGAAGAGAACTTTATTTGGAGGCTCATAAGAAGGGGTGTGCTTTATGACGTGCGATCATTAGAACAGTACTACTGTTCCGCATCCTTAAAAAGAAAATTGTGCTATGTCCAGTGGCGTAAATGCAGATATTAAAATAAATACTACCATAAATGATGTCTATTATGTAGGCGTACAAAAACTTGAAAAATTGTAATTTACGCTTATTTTGAATTACAACTTTTTTTAAATGTAGCTTTATTTAATTATATTTACGTTAAAAATTGAAAAATAAAATCAAACTTGGCAATTATCTATAAAACAATTTCAAAGTGACCACCACAGTTTGCATTACAGCCATCTACTCTTCGTTTCATACTTTCAAATACATTTATTAATTGAGCTTCTGCAATATTTTGAATTGCATCAGTTATTGCATTTTTTAATTCATCAACTTCAATGTTCTGAAAGTGATTTCGATATTCTTCAACACATAATCGTACTGAATAATTCCAGTTTCCATCTACATCTTTTTGGCCGTTTCGGAAATAACCTTCCAAAATAAACTTATCTTGTTCGACAGTAATACCTAAAAAAACCTATTTACGAAAAAGGCAGACAATACACGAATTAAATTACCTTGAAAGCCCTGGTTAATTTATTAATGAGCTTTAAAAGAAATATTTGTGTCCTAACTTCACCAGAAACTTGGAATAAACTTTTCATAAAAATTCTGTAAAAAGCGGTGTTTTTTCGGTCAATCATTGTTGTTATCCTGGTACTTGAAACCGTATACAAAAAAATAAACTTGCCGCGGAGAGCAATAACTGATTCCGATCTAAATAGGTATGCTAAGGATGTCCCATTATTTAGAGGAGTGTTAATGCGCGATGCCTTGCCCCATAAACTGCATCTTAATGAATGTGCTGTCGTGCATCTTGACGACAATAGAGGAAGAGGTACTCATTGGGTTGCCTTCAAGAAACGCGGTCATGAAGCCATTTACTACAATATCTTCGGATATTTAGCGCCACCACTGGAAATAATTAGATATTTAAGAGGTTGTAAAATTAGATATAATTATAATAAGGAGCAGACTTATAATACATGTATATGTGGACATGTATGTCTAGATTTTCTATATATAAATAGCTTACAATATGATTTGTTTATTTGTAGTCATGTCCCAAACGTTCACATTGACGGGTGCTCAGTGCCACGTATTTTCCGACAATCGAACTTGATCGTAATTACCAGTATGGATTAGGATTCTACGGTGTTATTTCCATACGAAATATTCATGAGGGTAACAACAAGTTTTATTATTACGCAAACTGGCGAGTATTAAGAGATTACGATTCCGAGTTGTGTATATGAAATTGTAGAGATTAACAGATTCCTACAGCGTAAGACTAACCCGCATAACACGATTGACTTTATTTTAAAAGCAAACAATGATACGATAAAATGTGAAGTTCAATTCATGCATAACGTGGACTTTAGATAGGTGGATTCTATTGGACACGTGCTCGGATTTTCACCTAACGTGTTTTACATTCTACAAATATACATGTGAAGTGTAATATAACTGGAGGCGCATACATGAATAGCGAGCAGTCGCTCACCATCTTCGAGTTTGGTATACACATTGAACTAGGTTATAAATTAATCAAAGAGCCGTCTACAGTTGTTTATTTACTTGTACTTACACGACGTATAGAAGACATAACCTTGAAATTGGTTGATCAAGAGGGTCGATTACTAGACTTTGGTAATGAGAAAGTAACAAATAGATTGTAACTGAAGAAGTATGGGTCTTAAGATTTTCGGCAGTAGGTCACTATCTGCAGGCGAGGGCACATCATTAACCGAAGACGACGTTCAGTTTCTACAACATCTCATCATAAGACGATATGAGATAAGAGTAGTAATGGGACACTAGACGCCATCTTGGATTTTGACGTCACAAGACCGCCCACGTGGGAGACCGGATTTTCCACCCTTATTTTTACTCGCTTACGTGTAGGACGTGTTTTTTCACCCCTATTTTTGCACATCCACGTGTGAGACCGCATTTTCAACCCTTATTTTTTATATACCCTCGTGTGAGACCGTATCCTTTCTTTTCGAAGGCCTTTTCAACCCTAATTATTTTTACTCGCTTACGTATAGGACGTGTATTTTCACCCCTATTTTTTACACACCCACGTGTGAGACCGTATTTTCTACCTTTTCTTTTCGGAGGCCCTTTCAACCCTAATTATTTTTACTCGCTTACGTGAAGGACCGTATTACCCTTATTTTTATGATTTCTTTTGGGGGTTAAACCTTATGGTTGTATTAAGGACCTTTTGACATCTAGGACTTTTTTGTGGTTGCTAACGTGAGGACTGGGCTGGGGGCTGGTCTTGGCGTAGAACTGTATTTAGGGCTGGAGCTTAGGGCTGGTCTAGGGATAAGTCTTAGAGTTTGGTCTTGGTGCTGGGGCTGGAGCTAGGGATAAGTCTTAGGGTTTAGTCTTGGGGCGGGACCTGTAGCTAGGTCTTAGGGTTATTTCTGATGGTATTAAGGTCCTTTTGGTTGTAACCCTGGAGGCTGAGCAGATACATACGCATACAATAATTGCATAATTAATAAGATATTATTATTGTCGGTCCTATTGTTTTAAAACGGTCATATGCTACTGGAGAAGACGTTTCTAATAAGGAGATGAGATAGCAGTTGTATTAGGATTAATCATACGTAGGGGAATTTGAATGACAGTAAAATTTAATTATAGAACACTTATTTTTATTGTAAATTGCATACTTATCCTCAGTGAACTATAAAAAATTACAGACATTCCTAATGAAACAAATTTTTGTTAGGTTAATTAATTACATAGCAGTTTGTGTTTTCTAAAACGAATATTATAACATAGTTTACCTGCATTGAAATAATATCCATCCGACCGTTAAAAAATGTTGTACGTCTTAATATTTTTTAAAAGAAACTTAATGCTTAGATGTTAACTGTAATTAAAAATCTGTAAATAAATAAACACTTACCAGCTCTGTAACGTTTTAAGGCACTGATTTACGCGTGATGGTCACCGCTTTTGTGTTGCTTGTGTAATTAAACTTTCTAGATTGTGTAAAACCAGCTATTGGTTTCCCCATAGTGTAAAATATACAAATAACCTTATCATCTTTATCGAACTTACT
>JARFJB010001270.1:2514908-2564908 GCA_036346205.1 Vesta saturnalis
CTGCTAGACGGAACCATTTTCAGGGGGGGGCCTGACAGTGGGGCGCAAACCTGAGAACAACTTCTACCTACCTGTCTTATGAGATGCATACTCCCCTAATTAAAACACTATTTGAAAGTTTTTCCGCTATAACAATTGTAGGGACCTGTTTTCAGTGCAATAAATAGAACAGATAAAATAAAATTTTAGTGTATGTTCTATTTTACTTAAATAATTTTAAATTTATATTAACTAGATTGTTTTCAATGCAATAAATAACTTTTTAATTATAATGATGTATGTTTTATTTTACCTACAACTCATATGGTAGAAAAATGAACATCCTGATACAGAAATGTTATTTTATTATTGCGGAATTATTCTCTAATATTTTTAATAACATATTTGTTACAATTGTTTATATTGTATCAGGTATTAAATTATAAAAAATTATAGTTTCTATGCATTATCGCATTTATTATTATTACTAACCAGTAAATGCATTTTTTCAATATTGATTTTTTTAAATATAGTTCATCATCACAATACATACTGCTTAGGCTTACTGCTTTATTATACGAATAAGAATGATAAGAAAATTCCGGAAATTATTTTGTTTAGATCATTCCAGAAACTACATCGCCCAAAGGATGGTATTTAACTTATTAGCAAAATTCGTTGCAGATGTACTAATTTTGTTTCTACGCAAATGTAATAATTACATATTTATTATCAAATGCATTATTTTTTTAATACTGTTAAATTAAACAATTCTATACATTCCGTGATGTCAGCATAAGCATTTATATAGATATCACACTTATTTCATTCTATATCTAAAACCGAGATTGGTATAGTGGTAAACAAGCAGGTTTACCTAAACTGTAAATATAATGCTTAATAAAGTTTCGTGTAAATATAGTTTCGTTTTAATAAATGTGTACATAAAAGTCAAGTTCGATCTGCTAAAGTTTGTGTAAATATAAATTAAGAATTAAGAACTATTGGTTTCCATCAATCACATTCGAGTAGAGCGATTTCATTTATATCGTTTTGAGAAACGAAGGAAAGTTTCGACCATTCTGTCCATTGTGGAGGTAACTACTTTATTTTGAGTTTACTTTTGTGATTTTAAAAGTGTTTATTTGCACTTGTTTAGACGAGTGAATGTGTCTTTTGTTCAAGTTTATTTAAGGAACGTCTAGATATCAATTCAATGTGTAAAGCATATTCACTAGTACTAACTATTTCGGACTCTGCTTTGCTTGTTTTATTCTGCTTACGTTATATAAAATTACGTACTACAAGATTTGTAAAATTTAGATGTTCGGTGTTTTATTTATTCGTTTGATGTTAATTAAAATTTATGATATATAAAATACATAAATTTGGGTTATGGGAATCCTGCAGGATTTATTCCAAATAAGACAGAAATTGTACTTAAGAGTTACATTCCATGTGTTTTAGACATTTCGCTGATTGTTTATATTTCCATGCTTATTGTTATTTTGAATATATATATATATATATATATATATATATATATATATATATATATATATATATATATATATATATATAAGTGTTTCTAACTTGAGTGTTATTTCTTTAAGCGTACATATTTTGTAACCTTACTCTTTACTCAAAACGTTAATATTTTTACGTTCATTCAAAATGTAGAAGTTTAGTTATTTTGGATTACATTCAAAATTTGAGTAATTGATTTTCTTGTGGTAACTGTTGAGTTACACAACTTCGCATATTGCGATTTTAAGAGTACACTATTCATACAATTGATCACCAAGAGCTCGTCTTCCATCTTAGAGGGATGTGAATCTATTATTCTGTGGCCTTTTCTACTGACTCATTAAAATTTTCAGCTGGAACTTTCCCTTGAACTTTGCTTTGAACTTTCCGTTGACCTCGCAGTTGTACTTGCCGTTATTTTTGTTCTCGTTATTGTCGTTACTGTTCTATATTTTTTACACATCTGTACTTTTATATGTTGTAGTTTACCTAGAAATTCCATCTTCAGAATTAAAAAGTTCCTTACTATGACATTCATGAAGTGTTTTATTACAATTATAAACTTTTTACAGTACATTACAGTTCGCTATTCTTAAACGAAAAGAGTAAATTACGCACCAAAAAAGGTAGTTTCTATTATAACTGAGTAAAACTAGATCTGGTTTGCAAGGATAAGTTGAGTGTGGGTTTTTTTATGCGACGTCCTTAGCCGACCTAATTTACACTAGTAGTGATTAGGGGCCGGTTCAGGACAAGTTCAAGGTCACTCGCCCTCTGGTGGTGAGAAATGAAAGCTTTTGGAGCTTTTTCAAGGTCAAACTTTGGCGGAAATTTTAAATTTGTGGAGCGGGACAAGGTCGAAATGTCAAGGTCATCATTATTATCACAATCATGATCGTATTACAATTCTTAGAAATATAAAAATATAATCAGTTCGTGGAAACAGGATGTAGTTTTCAAGGTCAAAAGAGAGAGACTATTGACCCCACAGGGGTATCATATTACATTTCTTAGAAATATAGAAATACATGGAAACAAGAAGTGACTAAATTTAGCAAATTTAAAGATATGATAGGTACTTAAGGACACATTTTTCTTATATAAGCTGCAGCGAGCTGTGTGTTAAGATCAGTCAGTTAGCAACTTGTAATTGTTAAACATGGAATTAGCAGGGTTAAACCAAAGCACCTATTACAAACCCTTTAAAAATGTGTCTGACGTCGAGATGTAGAGAAAGTATAAAGTGATTAATGTGACAATAATTAATTCTAAGTACGGTGAACGTATAGTAATAGAAACAGATGGTTTTAAATGTGTATTACCTCAACGCTCTTATGAGTATTTCTAAGGAGAAACGTGAATTGAAGAATGTAGAACGCTACTAAGCACGAAGGATGTGTTCATAAGTAGTTTTGGTGCAGCTGGAAAAACATCAAACATAACATTTCATTTTTAACAGTAGTACTCCGCCCCATGTAAATTACGCATGCTTTAACTAGAATCATTTCTTAAACAGTGCTTAGTCATAGTGAAATTGCGAGCAAGCAAAGCCGTTATAATGCAAGCAACAACAAAATCATTTCTGGAACGATCCAAACTCAGAAGTTCCCCGTTATATATAAACCGTTGTAGTAACAATATGAATAATAATTTAACATTTTGTAGTTGGGGCTGTCAAAATAGCGATGGTAGTAGTAGTAGTAGTAAAAATAAAAATAAAGAGAAAGAATGTGAAGGTTATTCTTCTCCTAACACTGACTGGTCATCATCATCATTTCAACATAAGGATGAAGTGTATAAACAAGCAGATAATGAATACTTAATCGATTGTACTTATTATAAACTATCGTACGATACTCATCATGAAAAACACATGGAAATTGGATACAGTACACTCCTAAATCTTGCATCAGTAGTGTGTATGTGGTGTGGCAATTGTGATCAAAGTAGTAATGTGGTGTTAGCCATGAAGAAATTGAGTGAACTACTAAGATGGCATTGATAGGTAGAATTACAATTTTTCCGATCCCAAGAAATTCAAAACAAAATTGATTGGTCAAATGTAAGCGAAGAAGAAGGTACAATCTATGATCAACATTATGAATCTCTACCTAGCAATCTTGGTATTTATTACAATTGGGAATTGACTTTAGGATATGTCAGAATTTTGAAAACTGTTATGATAGAAAACTACAACTGCTGTTCTTGCACATTCAATGCCCATAATGTAGAAGAACTATTCAAGTTAAAGGATATAATAAGTTATAGATTGGAATTTCTTGAATCTTACAATCTGATGTGTTTCTATGAAAAGTTCGTACAAGTTGTTGACTACCGTCGTTTTCGTGAGAAATAATTCCATGGTAGTGACGATGACACTTATAAAGACATTGAAGATGTTATAAATGTATAAAATTAATTCACATACCACTGTATGGTTAATGGAAATATTGTATTATAGTCCTGCTTATTTAATGTATAGCATTTACTAAATAAAGAAATATTAATAACTATGATTTGTTTTTTTTATCTCAAATTAGGTATAAATACCCTGCTTTATCCATCTAGTTAAAGAATGTTAGGTAAGAAGCGAAAGAGTGTAGGTGGTGGTTTAGTGAATACTCTATAATCAATAAACTTCCGTTTTAATTGTGTTTACCCTGTTACCAGTATTGTGACCCTGGTACAAAATTAGAGAAACGGCTCGCACGCGGTGATTTCGGTATTAATCAATTAGATGCTCAGCGCAAACTTCACGATATCACTTACAGAGATTACCGAGATTTAGAAAGTAGACATAAAGCAGATAAAACTTTACAAAAAAGAAAGCTTCGGAACGCTTTAATAAATCATCAGACACAACGTTAGGTGAAGGAGCTGCAGCTTTAGCAGTCAGTACCACCATAAAAAGAAAAAAAAATTTAGGGATGGGGTGTAAACGTCGATCTAATCTGAAGAAGAAGAAATTGTTACGCAATGTTGGAAATTTATCGCATTTACGAAAAACAATAGCTAAAGAAATTAAACCTAAAGCAAATTTCACAGACACAATAAAGTCAGCCCTTTCAACAGCAAAACGTGTGGTAAAACATCTAGGAGGAAAGAAAAACATTTAAGTTCCTAGAGTAATTCCCATACCTAACCAAGGAGGATTTTACCATTTCTTATTCCGTTATTCGCTGGATTATCAGCAATCGGTGCATTAGCTGGCGGTGCATCAGGAATTGCTAAAGAAGTCAATGTAGCTAAAAATGTAAAAGAAAATTCAGCAAGAAGGACACCGCGCCATAATCGTATGATGGAATCGATCGCTATAGGCTCCGTGAATAAGAAAGGCAGTGGACTTTATCTAAAACCATACAAATCTGGTGGTGGTGCATCATACTTAAAACCGTTTTCAAAAAACTGAATAGATTACCCGAAAGACCGTTAACAAATATTTATATAAATAAATACACCAAAAGTGTGCCTTACTTTAGGGATATTTTTATGAGAGGTAGCATGCTTAAATTACCATGGAATAATGAATCTGGACTTATTAGCTTAGATAGCCAAAGCGGACCAGGTACACATTGGGTTTGCTACAAAAAGCATGGTAAAAAGGTATATTATTACGACAGTTTCGGTAATCCTCGACCACCAATCGAAGTGATTAACTACTTTCCGGGATGTAAAATTTATTATAATTACAACAAAAATCAAGATTTTAATACAATCAATTTTTGGACACCAATGCCTGCAATTTTTATGTAAATAACCAACACAACATCAAATTTTCTGAGTTATGTCAATAACATTCAGTTTAGAAGGTGTTGGTACCACAGCTAGCTACAACTTCTATCCACTGATAGAGCTAGACTTGGGGAAGAGATAGTTTATTGGATTGGTTGAATTTTACGGTTACAACAGCATTATAAACATTTATACAGGCAACGATAGATTTTATTTCAGAAAAAATCTATCTCATCTGCAAGTGATTGATGTTCCACGCGGTGTATATGAGTTAGATAAAATTAGCGATTATCTACAATCTAAGATACACACAGAAAGATTTAGCATTGGGGAAAACAACAATACACCTAATGTGAGATAAACAGTTCATTTGAGGTCGAATTTACTAAAGAAAATAACATTGGCCGCATGCTAGGGTTGAGTCTAAAATATTAGAATTAAATATTTTACATACGTCTGCGTTAGACATCCGAATACTTAAACACACTAATCTACACGTAGATTACAACGTTATAAAGGAAAATGGAAAATCTGCAAAAGTATTATATGAGATTAACGTTTCAGTTCCACCAGGTTATCGTCTAGATAAAACTCCCACCAATACTCAATATTTAGAAGTAAACACCGACATAATTAGTAGTATAACAATTAATTTGACTAATCAAAAGGGTGAATTAATAGACTTCGGTGAAAGTGAACCATTCACAGTACGCCTAAAACCAAAAGAATATGGGTCTGATAATTAACCAAGAATAGTAATACAAGGCCTATCCGGACTCAAAAAGTCACTATAAAAGTCACTAGATTTGCAAGGTCACCTTGGGGGTCAGATGATGGATGGTTACCGTCCTCGCTAAAATGTGGTTAGCTAAAAATAGTCGGTTCGCGTCTTAGCTAAAAATTTTAGTGACAGCGCCATCATTAAGAATAGCTGATAAGAGTCATCATTAAAAAATAGTAGGTGACGAAACACATGTGTGGGTTGAATCTTTGCTATTCAAATATATCACAAAGGAAATAACCAGATATGTGCGGTTCATGTCTGTGCTAAACACAGATCTGGTTCGCGTCCTCGCTAAAAGGTGGTTGTATCATAGCTAAACATAGCTGGTTCATGTCCTCACTAAAAGGTGGTCGCGTCATAGCTAAAAATTATAGTGACAGCACCATCATTAAAAATAGGTGTTGCGTGTCATTATTAGAAATAGCGCGCAACCAGATTTGTGCGGTAACCAAATAAATGGTTCACATCTGCACTAATGTAGTGTAGTGGGGAGTTTAGAGTAACAATATAAGAAGAAGTGTAATGCGTAGTAAGTCCTGTGTAAAACATGTGGATGGCATACGCTCAAGAGCAATAGATTAAAGCAACCGACCTGAGAACAGCGGTGGAACGCTTGAAGCAAGAATTTTCGGCATTAATATTCGGTGCCCAACATGAGGCGGTTTACGGGCGAGGTGATTACAGTGGGGAGGAGTGTAACGTACTAGCCAAAAATTATGAAACAGGAGTAACAATATGTGAAAAGTTTTTAAATTTAAAGAAAATATGTGAAGAATGTTTTGTAGAACAACTAAAAGCTGCACAATTGTATCAGTTTTGAAACGATTGAAAATGGACAGCATATCCTGATGGTATCAGTTATTCATCATCAGATGCAAATTAGCCTACCGATGCAATTCTCAAGGCACACTATCCCTCTACCATCAAAATCGTGATGAAGTAATATATAGTTTCGGTGTCAACTATAATTCAAAAGCGTTCTCGAATCAGTAAAGATTCATTCACCAGCACCGGAACTGTAAACTAATTTAACACTTCTGTAAAAAATAATAATAATATGTATCTATGCATAACTGTTTGGAAATAAATTTTATATTTTTTATTGCAAAAATATCTTATTTCTTGATTAAATGAAGAGTAGGTACATCATAATGAAGAGAGTTGCTATTGATGAGACTAAAAGTGTAACGTATAATATGGTAGTGTGGGCCTTTACTTATTATAATACAAGAACAATGTTGTGGGAAAGTTTGCTGCTGGATAGATTACATTTCCGTCGTAAAATAAAACGATTGGAATACATTCTATCGCCCGTATTACAAGAACAACATCGTGTTGAAGTATATCGTAATCGATGCCAAGAACTGTTCGCCCCCCTATCATCATAATAATGTTTTGAAGTGGGGAAAACTATATGTAATAATAATAATAATAATAATAATAATAATAATAATAATAATAATAATAATAATAATAATAATAATAATAATAATAAAATATATGTTTGCGATTACAAATTCATCAGCTGTTGTCGTCAACTCAAGTCCACTCGACAGAATTTGAAAAGATTCTACATGGACAGCAATAATAGCTGTAATAACTTCTTCACATGTTCGTGTTGGTGTTGTAATGATGGGAATAGTTCTACCACAGCAGCTAGATCTACCGAGTGCTCTTCCCCAACCGAAACTCAAAAAGATATGCTGAAATTGGATACAATATGCACCTACATCTTGCGCCAGTTATACGAATCATATGTACAGATGGGCTTCCCGTTATGAAAATAGAAGGTTGGGAGATGCTACTAAAGTGGCAAACATATCTGCAAATAAAGTTTTTTTGTTCACAAGAGACTGAAAACCACATTGGTTGTTCTAATATCAACGAGGAGACGGACATTGAATACAAGCAAAGTTCGGAAAGGTACATCATCATCATTAACATCACCGATTAATAATAAATGATTAGCGTTGACGATAACGTACAAATTCAAGTTCGTAAAGCTATACAACAAAAATATGATCATCTTAATCAGGATGGATTTCATTAAAGCTTACAAACCAATCATTTAACCAGTTGCAAACATCGAAAGGTATGCGTGAAACCATCACCAAAACGTTATTTATCCCATATCAACAGCAAAAGGTCGCCAATTCAGCAGCATAGTACCACGCCATGGATAACTTGTCATTTGCGAGGAATTGACAAACGAAAATTATCTTCTTTAAGTGGTAGTAATTATGTTAGTCCATTCGCTCGACTTTCGTATTTTCAAAGAAATCCTCTGCATCAAGCGCCGCCATCGTTCCTCGAAAATAGTGTGATTGGAGATATTGCACCCCAAGTGGAAGAATAACATGCAGCGACTACGACCGATTCTATTTCACTCAATACCTCTGAATCGAGAGAATTTCTGGAACAGTATGATCCATTACCACGAATATACGTAGATCGCATGCTAAGCGATGCATCAAATGCAATTGATACCACTTATAGAGCTCTTTACGACATTTCCACAGATAAGTGGGCAATTGGCAAGGGAGTTCGGTACAGTGGTACGAGCTATGAGCTAATAACCATGAATGAACCAAACAAGCATCTAATAATTAGTGAACGCGAAGCGAACTATGCACAGATCTTGATTACAACTAATGCAGCTCGTCGCGATAATAACCCGGATGTACAATTGAAAAGTACTCATAACTATGCTCAATTCCATAAACTGTTAACAGCGCAATTCTCCATGACCGATAATAAATTCAATGTAGCCGATCCCATAAACGTCAAGATGCGCTAACCTTACAGCACTATCCACTGACGAGGTTCCGTTTAAATGGCAACCGTTTAAGACAGGTGGCCGATCCTCAAGGAGACACCGATACCACAAATAAAGGCTACCTCGAGTTTTCTCTCCAGTTAGTGAAGTCGCTTATAGATGGTGTTCTTAATTACGTTGAGGTAGTAGGGGCAGATTTGAATGCAATTAAAGTAACGTTAAGTAAATTGACGCAAAAGCTTCCCACGTAGACGTACCGTTATTAAAGGATTCGATGCTCTGTGGCAAGCCGATTTAGCTGAATTTGTACCTTACGCCAAACAGAATAAAGGCTACAAATACATGCTGGTAGTTATCTACTGCTTCTCTAGACGGGTGCAGACGCGACGAAAGCTATGCATACCGTTTTTAAAGAACGAACGCCTAAGAAACTGCAAATAGATGCTGAAAATGTTCTACAATAATCATTTCGATAAACTGATGATGAAACATAACATTAATTACTACTCCACCTAAAGCAAGAATACCCTGTACAAAAAATTTGGGCTGCGTGGCGATTGGAGGACTTCTCGAGGAAGTAACGACAGAATACAATAATCGTAAACATCGAACGATCGGAATGAAACGTAGCCAAGTAAATTCTAACACAACGCTTAGTGTATATTCGAATCTCAAAATCTTTAATAAAAACTATAGATTCCTGATGGATAACATAGTTCGCATTAGTAAATTTAAAAGCATATTTGATAAAGGTTATATACCAAATTGGTCTATTAAACTTTTCAAGATTGTTGAAGTACGCGTAACCAATACGGTCATGTACTAGAAGACATGAAAGGGACACCTAGACTAGGTGAATTTTATGGGCAGAAACTGCAAAAGGCTAAATATCTGGACGTGTACTTGGTGGAAAAGGTCATTCGACGTAAGAAGAATAGTGTACGTAAAATTGTTGGGATTGAACGAATATTCGTGGATCGATGATGGCAATGTAGTTTTATAAGCATATTATTGCAACTACTTAACTATAAATAAAAACTCAGCATACTGTTATATGGTTTTTTATTTCATCTCACCATGCAAAGGTTTTTTCAACAATATCTTTTTTTACATGCATTTTTGAGACAAAACATAACGTCTTTTGGTATTCGTTCAGTTCGGTCGATGGCCAAAAAGCGTTGACCAGACCGTTGGTCCATCCAAGGAACGCATTTAGATTTTCAACACCTTTGCGAATATTCTCCAGTAACCGTTCGTGAGCTCGTTTATGACGAAGGTCATCGGACGGTCTAAAAGGGTGCTTGATATCCCGCTCCTTGCATATATTCCACAGAATTTCCAGAGCCTTAGAGTTGGCGTATTCCATGGCCGTACAAATAGAGTCGTTCATAACCACCGACAAATTCTTATTATTACCAAGATACTGTGAACATTAAATAACGGCTTACTTAAATTAAGTATATACATTTTGACGTGTGGCAAATGATTCAAGTTGATTAGCAGTTATACATTCCCTATTTACAATCTTACACATATTTACAACTTTCTTAATTCAATTATCCAGTTCACTCTTTTTATTGAACAGCGATGTGATTTTATTCGTGCACACATTTACCGTTTTGATGCACCAGTTGAAGCAATCGTCCGGTCGAACAATGTCTTGCAACATCGCATTAATAAAAAAATAGTTTTCAATTGATGATATATCCATTATAGCACTCTTCAAATATGTTGTATATATCACACGCGTAGCGTGACCGTGTTCCTGTTCCAAGCGAACGTGTTTTTCTGAACGAATGCTCCAACTGGCGCTCATGATCTGAAATGTACATTCAAAAATTAAACGTTACTGAGAAATATTCAGAAGCAATAGTTGAATTGTAACCCCAAGGACGAGTTGTAACAGAGTTTGCTGTTATAACTCGTTGGAATTCTGAACGTACGTTGCCTGGTTGATTCAAATCAAAACGGACATTTAATTGACATGTAGAACCAACAAGCTGAACCTATCAAACACAGTGATTTTGTTTACCGTGCCCACCCCTTATCTAAATAATTTGTGTTCATATGGTATTATAAATTTTAAATTATAGGTACTTAATACCCCTATGCTTCATTGCGTTGATTTGCAAAACAATTTATAATTATATTCTGGTAGAAAATTTTGACGTCTATCAGAAAGTATATATTTATAGTTAGAAAAACTTCTTTCCCCGTCTACAGACGTTATAGGTGCATTTTTTAATGCGGTTAATATGGACAAATCTAACTGTACATCCAGATCTTCCCGATCCAGAGTCAAAATTTTGTTAATTTTAGTTAGCAGCTGATAACCACTGTTTTTTTGTAAAATTTCTTTAAATTTATTTGAAATAATTCTGCCAGTATTTCCTGGGGCAGTATAAATTAATTTTTTAATATTATTTACTAGTTCTATCGATACGTTAAGTGGCAATGCTTCCGTTTCAAATTTAAAAATAGTTCCGCTTACAAAATAATAATGTGCTTTTGTAAATGCTAATTGATTGCGCAGTTCTGATTTCTTTAAAACCGATTCCGCTTTATTGATACAAGCACTTGAATTATCCGACAAATGTAAAATTAATTTCTTAATTTTTTCCAAATTTTCTGCATAAAAAAGAGCAGCATTTAGCCACGTTCCCCAACGCGTAATTACAGGTTCTGGTGTTAGAGAAATGTTAGGTAGTTTTTCTCTGTATAACTGTATCGTGTCGGCGCCTTTACAAACACTTTCTTTACCCTACTTATTAAACTATTTACTAAAGGAAATTCATTTCGAATTGCTTCGGCTACTCTATTTATACCATGAGCCAAACAGGTTACGTGAATTAAATTTTCGTATAATACCTTCAATTGTTGGCCAACCTTTACCATATATGGCGCGGCATCAGAAAGCATCAAAACAATTTTATCTGTTGGAACAATATCGGAACAAAAACTGCATGAAAGTCTCATTTACAAATCTAACTATTGTTGCATTATTGGTTTTATCAAGTACTTTACAAGAAATCAAATATGATTTGGCAGGTTGTTCTTCGCTTAAATAACCTAACATTAAATTTGCAACATAACGTCCACGACAATCTGTAGTTTCATCTACTATGAAATAAATATATTTATTTTTAACAATTTCTTTTATATGTAGCAGGGCTTCGAGATATACCCCATTAAGATCATTTTTTCTAAGTGTGCTTTCATCTGGCACTTACTGTTACTAAATTTCGTTCGCATACGATGTAAGCCAATATTCCCAATTTAAAAATAAATCAAAACATAGTCGATTAGGTTTAATCGTTGTATTTTAAATATTTCCCGCGTTATCTTATAAAACGATGCATTTAAATACAACGTTTGAATAGAAAACTAATACCTGCTCTGTATTCACTAAAGGCCTCGTTCATTGTTGTCAGTGTTTAAAAATATTTTAAAACAATATTCTGAATTGTCACTTACCGCTTTTCCACTTGCTGTACAAAATACTTTTTCACCGTCCATTCGGAGTGCAGGGACATTTTTTATCCATACTGGAACTAAATTATTCTTTACTTTTGGCATGTTAAATATAATTAGAAAACTAAATTCTGCAGTCTGCACTACTGTTCACTTGCACATTTTAAAAAGGAATGGGCAATATTATTCCTTATTTTAAAGTAGGGTTTTTCCACTAAGCAAGGTCACTAGGATGTTAGGGATTAACTATGTATATTTTACTCATCAACTCTTTCCATACAAAAAATTAAGAAGCATTCAACAAAAAACCGTATTACCTCTTTGCAATCCGGAAGTATTAGGATTTAGGATAGTTGTCAACTCAGACATTAATTAAAAGTAAACAACTACCTGCCGATGTTAGACACCACCTTTTAAAGATATTTATTTTAAAAGGATATAAAGATTTCTAACCTTGAACAAGAGTCCCGAAAATATTTCATAACCTGAGTTTCAACGCAAAAATTGAAAAAAAAATGTTAAATTATGCAAAAAAAAGTGCAAAATATGCGTAAAACATCAAAATATGCAGTATTTGGCCAAATATGCAGTATTTGACCAAATATGCAAAATATGCAAAAACTAATTAGTGCCAAATAATTATAATTAATGCGATTCGTATAAAAACCGAAACGCGTGGGTGGTACTATAAAATATAAGCAATATGCAGTTTGCATAAAATCCGCTCTCTAGTGATAACAATACATTCCGACGGTGAATCAAGGCACGAGGAAGTTAGGTACTTATAATATCTATACAATTTGTATGATTGTGTATTTACCATATATTATGTAGTTTACTAATTTGAGTAATTTGTTTTATAGAGCAACGCACACTCCCAAATCTTTACATAGGGAGATGGAGGTTGGAATGGATTTATTTCAACCACAAATTCGGTAATTATTACAAAATATGTAAAACTTGGAAAATATTATATAGAACGTTTTCTTTGCAGAACAACAGCCTCAGCACCACCACCACAGCTATCCATGCCATCGTTGTTAACAGAGGGTTTGTTTCATCAACTTCAATAGTAAGTTGCAAACCATAGCGAAACAAAAAATTTACCTAACTTGTACAGTTTATCGCAGTAATGGAAACTCGCAGTAGTCCGGATATCCTCAGAGGCCGTTGCCTCACCAAAACGTACAGTAAGTTAAAAATTAATGGCTACAAAAAAAAAATTAACTTGTATATATTCTTCACAGCACCGGAAAGCAAATGGAGACAATGGTGGAGGTGTACGCCAGGGATTTTGAAGATTTCTGCCCGACACCAACACCGCCCCATTTGCAACCGCAATACCCGAGAGAATTAGCTCACCATGAAAAAGACGAAGATGAGATCGTGTACAAAACCAAATTGAGGACTGCACGTAAAAGAACGTCGCAGCTGAATGCTGAGTTGGAGACCTCATGGGCAGAAGAAGGCAAAATAGAGGAGGAACTGATCTGCATAAAATTTTTTTTGTGAATTTTGGAGCTGAGGTGTATAAATAGGTATATATGCAGTATGTACATATGTAGAAATATGAATTATATGTAATATTGATCCAGTAATTATAATAAATGTAGATATTGAGTATCGAAAGTATTTGCATTAATAACACCGCATTATAGGAATCTGAAAGGTTCCTGAAGTTATGGTAGCTCTAACGCAACATCTATGAAAAGGATAATGAATATCCCTTACAACAAAAGTGTATATCATGTGTGCGTACATAAAATAGGTAGTGAAACAGTACAACAATAATTTGTATAATATTGAAATTAGTGAATTAATAATGGTAATTAGAAGTACTAAAAGAAATCAGTTATTAGTTTCCCCACTGTAATACCAATGTGTAATAAAAAATCGAATGAAAACGTATGTAATGTGTGTTGCATATATGCAGCACTTACCAAAATTGCTTTCCAGTTAATGTGTGTGTGTGTGTGTGTGTGTGTGTGTGTGTGTGTGTGCACGCGTGAGTGCGCGTGTGCGCGTGTATTCGTGTGCGCGTGTGCGCGTGTGCGCGAGTGCGCGTGTGCGTGTGAGCCTGTGTTCGTGTGTGCGCGTGTGCGTGTGTGGGTGTGTGCGTGGGTTTGTGTGTGGGTGTGTGTGTATGTGTGTGTGTGTGTGTGTGTGTGTGTGGGTACGTGCGTGCGTGTGTGCGTACGTTCGTGTGTGCGTGCGTGTGTGCGTGTGTGCGTGTGTGCCTGTGTTCGTAGTGTGCGTATGTGCGTGTGTGCGTGTTGCGTGTGTGCATGTGTCGTGTGTGATCGTGTGTGCGTGTGTATCGTGTACGTGTGTGCGAGTGTGCGTGTAGTGCGTGTGATGTAGGTGGTGTTGTGTGCGTGATGAATGTGTGTGTAGTAAGTGTGTGTTTCGTTGTGATGTGTATATGTGTGTGTGAGTGGTACTGAGCGAATGCGTGCGTAGTGTGCGTGTGTGCCATGTGTATGCCAAAATGTGTGAACGTTAGATGGGTGGGTGGGTGTGTCGTGGAGTTTAGTGTGGTGTGTAGTTTATGTGTGTGGTACGTGCGTGCGTGCGTGCGTACGTGCGTGTGTGCTGTGCCTGTGTTTGTGTGTGCGTTTGTGCGTGTGTGCGTGTGTGCGTGTGTGTGTGTGCGCGTGTGTGCGTGTGTGCGTGTGTGCGTGTGTGCGTGTGTGTGTGTGTGTGTGTGTGTGGGCGTGTGGGAGCGTGCGTGCGTGCGTGCGTGAGTGGGTGCGTGCGTTCGTGCGTGCGTGCGTGCGTGCACGCGTGAGTGCGCGTGTGCGCGTGTATTCGTGTGCGCGTGTGCGCGTGTGCGCGAGTGCGCGTGTGCGTGTGACCCTGTGTTCGTGTGTGTCGCGTGTGCGTGTGTGGTGTGTGCGTGTAGCAGTGTGCCTGTGTGCGTGTGTGGGTGGTGGTGTGTGCGTGGTATGTATGCGTGGTGTGTGTGTATTGTGTGTGTGGGTACGTGCGTGCTGTGCGTGTGTGGTGTGTGTCGTGTGCCTGTGTGCCTGTGTGCGTGTGTGGTGGGTGGTGTGTGCGTGGGTTTGTGTGTGTGTGTGTGTGTGTTATATGTGTGTGTGTGTGTGTGTGTGTGTGTGTGTGTGTGTGTGTGTGGTGGGTACGTGCGTGCGTGCGTGCGTACGTTCGTGTGTGCTGTGCGTGTGTGCGTGTGTGCGTGTGTGTGCCTGTGTTCGTGTGTGTCGTATGTGTGTGTGTGGGTGTGCGTGTGTGCATGTGTGCGTGTGTGTCGTGTGTGCGTGTGTGCGTGTGTGCGTGTGTTCCTGTGTGCGTGGGTGTGGTGTGTGCGTTTGGTTGTGTGTGTGTGTGTGTGGTGTGTGTGTGTGTGCGTGTGTGTGTGTGTATGTGTGTGTGTGTGTCGTGCGTGTGTGCGTGTGTTGCGTGTGTGCTGTGTGCCTGTGTGCGTGTGTGTGTGTGTGTGGTGGGTGGGTGTGTGCGTGGTGTTTGTGTCTGTGGTGTGTGTGTGGTGTGTATTGTGTGTGTGTGCCTGTGTGCCTGTGTGGTGTGTGGTGTGGGTGGTGTGTGGTGGGTTTGTGTGGTGTGTGTGTGTGTGTGTATAGTGTGTGTGTGTGCGTGTGTGCGTGTGTGGTGTGTGTGTGTGTGTGCATGTGTGCGTGTGTGTGTGTATGTGTGTGTGTGTGTGTGTGTGTGTGTGTGGTGTGTGGTGTGCGTTGCGTGCGTGCGTGCGTGCGGTGTGCGTGCGTGTCGTGCGTGCGTGCGTGCTTTTTTGTGCGTGCGTGCGTGCGTCGTGCGTGAGTAGGTGCGTGCGTGTGTCAGAATTCCATATAAGTTATATATTAGTTATTTGTTTAACTGTTGATTTCTTTATTTGAAAATGAAACTTTTTAGTACAAGTTCGTATTTCCATTGTAATTTATATAATTTAATTTATTGTGTATTACATATTGGTTCCAGTTCTATTTTGTTGGAGCGTAAATTAAATCAATATACATAATTATATAATGCAGTAAACTTCTTCATTTAGTTTAAAAATTGTCATGTATGTACAAATCCATTGGGTATCTTTATTTTATTTTCACTTTTACATATTACAAACGCATAGATAATATTTGTTTAAAGAATGCGGTATACAACACTTCACAAATTCTAATAAAGTCTGTAGGACTATTCTTTTACGAAATTTACAAATCAGGGCAAACAATATTACAAGAGTTCACAAGAATAAATAACATTTTTTTCCAAAAAAATGTATACTGTAAACTATATATTCTTAAATAGTCAAAATTTTACTAAAGGATCATAAGTTTTCAAGTTTTAATTTTAGTTCCGCCAGTGTAACTCGAAACATATCAATGTCTTGATTGTTAGCAATAATAGTATACGTGATATTATAAGCGGCCCCTCCAACTGCGGCCAAACAAACGCAATGACCAGCCTGCTTACTGAGAAAAATGGTTTGAAATTTAAACATGTATACGTATAATCTATGTCATTGAATCAAAACAAGTACACACTTTTACAGGAAATCTTACTTCCAATGAAAGATATAGGTTACTTCTCCTTCAGTGATAATCAAGATGTGATTGAGCCTAATTGTGCAATATCAAACTCTATTTTTATATTCGATGATGTCGTTTGTAGAAAGCAAAATAAGATAAGGGCATATTTTTCTATGGGTAAACATAACGATATTGACTGTTTCTATTTGGATCAAACTTACAATAAAATTCAAAAGCAATTAATTCGTGATAATGCGAATCTATATTATTTGCGCAAGATTAATTAAACTTAAAACATGTGTATGAGTATCGTATAAGTCCCAACATAAGCATGAAATTATTTCGAGACATGTGTTCAAAGTACTGGGTAGATCCGTTTGGTTTCCTGGTCATAAACCCATTAATAATGGTCGCTATAGAAACGATTTGATGAATATATAATACCTTTCTTACAGTAGTTTAGTAGGTACTGACCTGTTGAGGTATTAACAGTTACCTGTTTAGTGTAAACAGCTGTCTGTTCGAGGTAAACCGGTATCTGTTATCCTACAATGGATAACAAGGAAACGATATTAAAGAAAAAAATTATTCAGGCTCGTAAAATTATACAGCAGAAGTATAACAGTATTAAAACTGCTCGAATTGATAATGAAAGAACGTTTGGAAGTACTTATAAACTCCTAATAGAACCTCTAACCGAAATAGTAAATAAAATCGATCCAGATAAAAACACCGAAGAAGGAGCCCATTGACGTTAAACCCAAAAAACCACTACCAATTCATATTTCGAATATAGCACGCTACTAACCCCACTAGCCTGCTAGCTCAATTTCAACGGATTCCAGGCTTCACTCCATTAGGTGATTCAAGAAAGAGTTCTACTAGTCCACTAGCTCAGCTTCCGTATTTTCAAGCAAATCCTCCTCCAGGTCTTAGTACACCATCTTCTTAAATATATCTGCAGTAGGAGATATTAATACTGAGTAAGAAGCAGAACCTCTTAGTGTCACAGATGATTCTACTACCCGTAATGAACCCATCTCAGAAGAATTTCTCGAGCAGTACCATGAATTACCTCGTATATCCGTTGAACTTGTTATGAGGGATCCTGAAGGTGCTATTGATCATACCTATGGTGTTCACTGTGATACCAAAACTGACCAATGGATAATTGGTAATACTCCAGTTACAATTAAAGGAAACGATATGATCATTAAAGGTGTGACGTATAAAGGGATTTCAGATTTACATGATTCGCTTATGATAAATGAACCCAATTTAAATCTAGTAAATTAAAAAAAAACAGAAAAGATTATAGAAGTATTTTAGAAGTTACTAATGTTGCAAGGCGGGAAACACAT
Organism: Vesta saturnalis; assembly: GCA_036346205.1. Lineage (NCBI taxonomy): Eukaryota > Metazoa > Arthropoda > Insecta > Coleoptera > Lampyridae > Vesta > Vesta saturnalis. Next base: position 2,533,035 of record JARFJB010001270.1, read on the forward strand.
GTATCGTAAATGACATAACATCAATTGTAGAAGAACTATATGAGGATGGATACATTGAAAAACCAAACAGCCATTTTCTAAACAGTATAATTGAAAATGCATTGATGTCGACATATCATAACTAAAATGACCTTTGACAAATTTGGACGTTCACATGTCCAGTATCAATTCAAGGAATTAACTGCTCAGTTTAAACTGATTAATGATAATCAATTTGAGATCTAGAATAGGAGCTTCAACAATGTTGCCAGTCCCATAGATACTATTTATCAACAAGATTCAATTTCGATGGAAACTGTTGGAAACATTACTTTAACCTTTCGTGCAAAACTGTTGTATACATTTTGTAAAAAAATAAGTGGGTCCTTGATGTTTGCTGTATTGACTATAATTCATGTAAGTAACCTACCATTAAAACATTAATCTAGAGAGTATCAACATAATTTGCGTGTGCGCTTTTTAGCGACATTAAAAATTCCGCTACCTGTTTTCTCCGAAGCGCTCTTTAACTGTTCAAGTCTAACGAGATAGCACTTAAGAATGATAAATTACTTTCGAGTGTAAGCAAATTTGCTCTTGCCTCTAAATAAATTTTATTCTGAAATATATCTTGCAGTAGCTTAATATTAGTGTTAATTATACGGATGTGCCTTACAAATTAATTTTTGGTTTTTAGCAATGGAATAATACGTTTTAGTGGAGTTGATCGGCCTATTTCCACAGTTGAACTGTGGAAATCCGCCGATCAACTCCACTAATTGGAAACCACAGTTACAAAACACTTATAATACAGAAATAATACGTTTTGTTAAATTAACAATATCACTACTATTAGGTATAACCTCATTCATAGTTACCTTCAAAACTGTATCCAACAAAGCGAAAATATGAAGCACACATTGCCGATTATGCAATAATGGACTTGTAGCAAATATTTATTATAACTATAGAAGTACTTTAGGTTTACAATTAAAATTCTTGTAAAGAGTGCAATATACTTACTGGTATAAAACTGTTCTTTATTTGCTTATATAGTCATATAAACCCGGATTCAAGGTCAAACTGGTTATAACTTGTCGCAAGAGCTTCAGGCAAATGCATACATTGCACTTTCCATACTGATATCTATTGCTGACATCACAAAAAATAGTTTTCCACGTTTGCTACCTGTGATTGTGGAATACTTTTACACGCTTTAGATTATGTTGCAAGAGATTCAAACAGACGCATACATTGCACTTTCATTATTATCTTTACAGGACGTTTGCTGACATCATATGAAATATTTTCTCATGTCTAGATTATGTTGCATTTTTTAAATTCTATTTCAATATTCAGTCGTTACATGCATATCATACTTATAAAAATGGCATCAAGCAATAAAAGATCAAAACTGTCAGTACAAAAGAGGAAAGCCAACATACTGGAAGATGTATTAGTATGGGGATCGAAACAAGTAGAACCAGTTGAGCCACTTGTAGATGAAAATGAGACACCAATCATCTCTGTAAGAGACAGTGATGTAGAGGATTATTCTTTCAAAAGTAAGTATTCCGTGCTTAATTCATTGTTTTTATGTAGTGATTTACTTGATCTGTATATTATTAACCCAACCAATTATTTTGTAGCATCACGCCCAGAACCACAGTTGAAGCTTTACCACCACCACCGCAGCCACCTACACTCAGAGGAATTGGAGCTTCACCACCTCCACCACCGCAGCCACCTACACTCCTCCAATATGGAGGAAAAAATTTAGAATTAATTCGACCTGTGGGTTCACCACCATCACAACCAATATCATAGGATCCTACAGACTTGTAGTAATTTAAAATAAAAAGTGTTAGGTGGTTGCAGAGCATTTTATCGACATTATATTAACTCAACAAAATCAAAAGCTAGAAATTGCGCGGCAGAACATTAAAAATACGCACAATGCATTAAGAATAGTAGATAGTTTAAACATTGAAATTAGTTTATAATTAGGTACTAAGTAGTTTTGTAATTGTTTTAATAAATGTTTTTATACTTTATTATTTTTCATTAAATATCCCTACGCAAAGCACGACATAAGCACAACAGCACACACACACACACACACACTACACACACACACACACACACACACACACACACACACACACACACACACACACACACACACACACACACACACACACACACACACACACACACACACACACACACACACACACACACACACACACACACACACACACACACACACACACACACACACACACACACACACACACACACACACACACACACACACACACATATATATATATATATATATATATATATATAGTGTTAAAATTTTCATTTGAAACATAACCTGTAATAATATATTAAAATGAATTTAAAGCACAAAAAATAAGATATATTCAATTCCAGTATATTATTGGAAGTATACATATAATTTTATATATCTCAAATTTTTCTTTAAACTGTGCAGACATTTAACATTTTTAATAAAAGATGTTACTCTTATAATTCTTATAATTTATAATGGTAGTTTATATTGTAAATACAACACAAATATTTTTTTCCTATAAGACTAACAAACACATCGTGAACGGATTATAAGTATAATGAGCACCTACACCAATTCACTGAACAGTGTATAAATGGTTCTATTTAATAAAAATATTATGTTACTCAATTTTTAAATGATAGTTTATATTATAAACATAACAATATCATTTGCATATATTATTTAAAACTGATAACGTTCTTATAAACAATGCATACCTTTTGATTTATGCACACTTTGAGATAACATAATTAATCGTTTAATTTTAATATGTAAAACTGCATCAATGTAATTACCGTTAATTTTAATATAAAATGAGTTCTGGTACATTGATTTGAAATTTTTTTAGTGACGTAATAATGCACTTAGAAACAGCATTTAAAGGCAGATAAAGCCTGTCCGGTAGAACTGAACGGGTATCGGATTAACAAGGAGGATTGTCAATATATGGTTCTATTGTGCTTGAAACCGCCTTAATGCTTTGCTGTCTCGTACTTATTGTACGTGACAAAGAAAGATGGATATATTATGAATAATGCAAAATATGTAAATGTGAAGATTTAATATTGTAAATAAAACGAATTTCTGCATGATATACAAAAGTCAACCCAATAAAGAATATCACCTTAATTTTAATGATGTACACACTGTCATGAGTTTTTAATGAATTTAAAGAAAATACATTAAATTATACAAAATTATGTAATTTAACAGTGAACACGTAAAAATTATAACTTTATGTTTGTAATGTACAATTTAACCTGTGCATAATGCTGACTAAATTTAAAGATAAAAGCGTAACAAGTTAGATTTAAAATATATTACCAATTTCAATCTCTAGTTTATGTATATATAAAGTAGTTTCACTTTTTAGTTTTAAATAAATACATCAACGATATAATGTAATAATTTGTGTAATTTGCTGAAGAAATATCACTGAAATGAAACCTTTTAATTATCATATAAAACGTGAATACCATGTGCATTTGTGTGAGATAGTCAGTGTGCAAGTGAGGTAGATAGTCTATGTACGAGTGCAACAAATAATTGCTGGCAGACAGAGAACGCATTTAAAAATTAGTTTTTATTGATGTACACATTGTTTCTAATAATTAATAAGTACATCAAATTATACCAATTATGAAATTTATCAAAAGTGAGCATGTAAAAATTATAATGTATGCTGAGCGAGTGTACGATGTTTTCAAAGCGAAATGCTCACATTATCTTGTAATACTTGCTGCAGTTGAAAGTGTTTCTATAAAAATTTGGTAATTGATTCTTCTCAAAATCAATCAATCTTAAAAACGTGAATGCTTTTACAAATTGTGTATGTTTTTGTTTCTCATCGTAAGTAGAAAAAAAGTGGTTTGCTTAAAATTTGAATGTCCGTTTAGTGGGCTAGTTTTAATAATTTTTTGGTAAAATAATAAATGAAATAGTAAAATTACCACTTGTAAAACGCAATCCCGTTTACAAAAATTTTAATTTTCAAGTGGAATTAGGGGTAAGTTCAAAAATTCTGGAGTGCGTCATGTTTGCGACTTTATATGGCGTGCATGATCAACGTCTATTGCAAAAAAATTTTATTGGTCCATACACCACTAGATGGCGTCGCAAACAATCCCTAATTAGTCCTAGAAATATACCGCTAGGTGACGCTATTTTATTACAGAAAAAATATTCATTCAAGTTTCTAAATAAGGGGGCCGCGACTAGAGAGCGCAGATCTGACACATGTTCTTATAGCTGTCTTATGAGATAGCTTTAGAGCTCCTTATTATAGTACTATTTCCATACAGCCAATGGCGCCACGATAAGAGGGCGCAGACCCTAACACAAGTTCTTATACCTATCTTATGCGTTAGCATTAGAGCCCCTTATTATAATACTATTTCCAGCAAAGGGAACCACGACAAGAAGGCGCAGACCCTAACCCTAGTTCTTATAGCTCTCTTACACGTTAGCAGCCCCTTATTAGAAAATTTCAAATTTCCCGACGTAACCAATTCAGAGCCTTAGGCCTCCTATCAGAGCTCAAAGGCTGGATGAAGACTAAGAACCAATCAGAAACCAGAGGGGCGGACGACCAATCAGATAAAAGGGGCTGTCTTTACGACCACCAATCAAAACACTATGTGCGCACGAATTTCCCTATCTGCCAAAAAGGCTCTTAATACAACCAAAAAGACCCTAATTAGGGTGAAAATGTATTGTTACCTGTCCTTTTTCCAACTGTATCACATTAAAACTTTTCGACTATCTAAAGTTTTTGTGCATTTAAATCAATTTTTTAAGAATGTAAAGTGAAATTCGCTTTCCAATCCATTCAAAATCCTTTTCTAATTCGTCTCGTAGCTTTGTTACGGTACAAACGTTGGTGTTTTTAATTACATATGTTTGATAAAAATCATGTATTAGATAAGATATCCTTAATCAAGCATGTTAGTAATAAGCACGAACTTGATTGTTATGAAAGTTTAAAGATCTTCAAAAAAATGAGATGGTTTCGTTAGAACCCAAAAAATGCACCTACAGTTTTTGATAGGATATTCATACATAAAACTGGAATTTTAACACAGTAAAGCATGTGTAAAATATCTTTCTAGGGTTTAAAACTGTTTTTGTTTTCCAGGCTGTGATCTTCGATGAAATCGAGCTCACCTACCAGTGCCTAGCGGAGTACTCTATTAAAAACGTCAACCACAGCTTCCAGGTAAGATATACATTAAATATTATTTCTAGTTATTAATTACAATTTTAAGATTGTTTCGCAATTTAGTACTTAGCAAAGCATACGAAGATGTTTTCTGGCACACTCTATATTGATCGTTCTTTAAGATGGATTAAAAGTTAATAAGTAACAAGAATTTTTTAATTTGTTTGCGAAAATGTAGATTATAGGAACAATATACTCCAGAAATAAGTAATGAACTACTTTTGCGTAACAAATGTAATTTATATCAACGTACAGTTGTATCACTACAAAATGGACAAAGTGAAGTTGATTAGTAGACTGCAAAAACTCTTCAGTGTTTGTCCAATATAATCTCTTCGAGTAGACTTGTTTAAAACTACAGCAAGCTTAAAATCGAAGTGATTCTAAATTTAATTTATGTTATGAAATAGGTGAAAAAACTAAATTACTTAAATATTAAATACAAGTAGGTAATTGGTAAAGCCTTTAAAATTTATGAAAGCGTGTTAAAGCTCACAAGCTTAATGTTATTGCACATCTCCATGAACTTAACTTTCAGTTAACGTTCGATTGTTCGAAATTGCTTAGCGGAGAAGTCAACTGCACAATCAAATATAAAACAAACTTATATTAAAGTTATGTTAAATTCACAATTTGACTTATATGAATCGAAAATTGTATTCCTTTATTTAAACTGACTCAGTTAGAAAGTTTGTATCATAGTTGTCTTTGCACAAAACTCGATGAGCGTAATGTTTCATAATTGTATAAAAAAATATTAGAGAATGTAGGTATAATTTTTTTTGTACAGAACTTCTTACAGTGCCGATTTAATCAATCAGCTACATTAAAATTGTTAAATATGAAAATGATCTCGCAGGATTTGCGTGAAATTTGGTACATAGAGCTTTCCTATTATGAGAGATCCAGATTTGGTCATAGTTTAAATGTATCTTCCATATCAAATTTCTAGTGAGAAATTCCTATTCCCTGACATGTTTTCTTCAAAGAAAGGTATGCCATGTCAATGTCGTTTCGAGCATCCGTTTCTGTGATAATCGAATTTAAATATTTCATTGCGTACTAATATTAATCATATCAAAGACTAAACACTATTAAGTATTGTCGCATTCCAAACTATCAATCATTTGCCGCTGTTGAAAGGTGTTTTCGGTCAACCGGTAGTTTTTCTCCTATTACGGTTGATTGTGGACGAAATCGTGTTATTAGAACAGCAGAGGTTGAGAAAGAAATTTTATAACGGGTTGAAGAAGATCCGACTTTGAGCACCAGACACATTGGCTTGAAACTTTGCGTTTCTAAGGATACGGTTTACAGAACTTTAAGAGAACATTAAACACTTTACGGTTAGATTCAGAGATGATGGATGGGGTACAGATCAATTTTCTCACAATTTGATAATGTAGTTAAAATAGCCATCGAAATGGAGAGACCACGAGACGCAACAGTAGCGCTTAGACCAATTTCACATGAAATTCAAACAAATAAGTTGAATGTAGGTAATTAAAAGCTATCCGCTTACGAATCTCGTGACAATTGTACTTCATCTTCAAATTCGTGTAATCGTAATTCCGGAAATTGTCCTACCGAGGTGCGACCGTTACCCGGATCAAAATGTCTAAGTTTGGGAAGACTTCATTAGCGCAACAAGTGCAAATTTAGCCCCTGAATGTCACTTTGCTCGTCAGTGCCGACAAAAAGAAGATTCAATACAAATCAATCCGACGTAGATGTCAAAGAAGAACAAGATCTCGCAGAAAATAATTAATACAATTCAAAACTCGGCGCAAGTTTCTTGTTACAACCACGTAAACATAGTTGAGTGACAAACAAACATTCAGCCAAAAAGAATATTACTAGAAGTATCTCTAAACGGAACTCCTGTAACTATGGAGCTAGATACTGGCGGAGCATGTTCTATTATTGGTACTAACACTTTCAAAAGAATAATATAAAACTATACGTTGAGTGGATCTAAGCGAGTATTTTCTAGCTTCACCCAACAACCGTTTAAATGTTTAGGCTACATTCCGGTCAAAGTTAAGTACAAGAATCTTTATGTAACAGATATTACAGTTGATAGCATTTTTGGAAGGGAGTGGATAATCCACTTTACGGATTTATTATTATTGATGAATCTATTTAACATTAATCAAATAGACAAGCAGGTGGAGATTACTGAGGCCATTAAATCCATCAGGCAACTTTTAGACAAGTACGAAAATGTATTTTGAGATACACCAGGAACGCTTAAACATTTTGTAAAACTTAAATCAAACGCGGGTTATACCATATTCTCCCCAGGACAAGTATGTTTACAAAATTGAAATAAAGCTTGCATCTGGCCTCTACATTCAAGTTCTAAATTCAGAATGGGTATCCCCAACCCATGTCACATACGTATAATGATATGATTTGTTTAAAGGAATTTAGTGAAGCGTTAGCCTTAATTACGTATGGATTAATAAGACCACTCAGGGCATAGTATGGTTCAGTTAATCTTGCGGCTGTATGGCAGCGAAGCATGCACGGATTTGAATACCGTTGTAAGTTTTTTGGATGATATTTTGATTTATGCCGATACATTAGCAAAATTGCTATGAGTACTTAATAAAATTTTGGATCGGCTATATAAATGGATTAAAATTACGCCGTTATAAATGCCAATTTCTAATGAGTAGAGTTGAATTCCAGAGATATCGTATTGATGAACATGGTCTTCATAAACTGGATAAACATACTAAACCGTTACTACTTGCTTCAAAGCCAACACGTGCTAATGAATTACAAACATTCCTAAGCAAGGTCGCATATTACCATTCATTTATTCCTGATCTTTCAGCCAATACCAAACCATTCCGAGGCATGATTAAATTCAATAAATTTCAATGAACTAAGGAAGGAAACGTTGCACATGAACTACTAAAAGCGTAACTAATTTCAGATCGTGTTTTAATGCCATATGATAGTCAGCTACCATTGCTTTTAATCACGGATCTACACTACAAGGTAAAAAGCAACGTACCGAAGTACAGGAGGCATCTTGATCAATTAAGAGAATATTTTCAGATGATGCGAGAGACCGAAGTGTCCAACGAAAGACAGGACCGAATTCGATTTTACAAAAATGGCAGCATAACGACAACACCAACATCAAATCCGGAAGCGAATAATTCTACTACGGATGTTTCTACGGATGAAAATAATTCAGTGCCCATACCGACTCTCCGCCATTCAAATAGTTTATGAAAATACATAATGTGCAAGAGTTAAGTCCTGGATATTTTGAATAGTTAGAAAATTTTATTACTTAGTTCTTGGTTACATTAAATCATGATCCTAATTTGTATAATCATACTTTGTGGACAGATGAAAGTCATTTTATTAGCCATGGCATTCCAAACCGTAAACATACTCATCATTAGTCGGACGAAAAGCTAACTAATACTAGAAAAGTTTACTTTGGAGTCAATGTATGTTGTGTACCACGCCACTTAAAATTGTGGCGGTGTCGTAACGGGGCAAATATATTGCCATTTCCTTGTAAACGATATTCCTATCCTAATGGAAAATCTGCCACTTCAAATTAGGAAACACCTGTGGTTTAAACTGGACGGAGCTCCTTACCATGACACTGCAGTTGTTCAAAATTATTTAAATTTGCATTTTGAAAATAAGTGGATAGGGATTAATGGTCCTTTAAAGTTTCCTCAGATAGCCCCGAATCTAACCAATCTTGATTTTTTCCTGTGGGGAGCCTTAAAAAATAAGGTGTAGGGAAACCAGCAGAAACAATATTGACCATTAGAGAAAAAATATCACTGCTGCTTGTACTGGAATACGTGGCAATGTTTTAAGAAACGTAACTTCCTATGAACAGCGAAAACATTACGAATTAAGTTTAAACAAAAAATGCTGTTATACGGTTTACTTATTTGTTACTTTTCTGTTTACTTTTTTATTGCAGACTCACTTATGCTATTGACAGTTTAAATAATAAATAGATGCAAATGATTAATATTTTTACTAGAGTGTGTAAGAATTCGAACACGGCAATTGATCTTATTCTTATACCTGACGTGACTTGCATAAAGGACAAAGGCGCTATCACTTGTGATCCATGTACTGATCATAAATTAGTACACTGCGAAATTACCATTGAACGCGCCAAGTTTGAGGCTAAATTAATAACGTATAGGTGCGTTGATGATATCAATCATTGTCCTTTATAGGGATCTACAAGATCTTCCTTGGTTTAAATTAATTAGGCAAAACTTCAATGAATAATAAATTTGAACTGCTGAATTCTTCTTTGATGTCCCTTTTTGATAAGCATGCACCATTAAGGAAGGTTTCTGTAACCAAACCTAAAACACCGTGGCTTACGTTTCAACTTTATGAGATTATTTTAACGCACTGGGTATATGAAGTCTTGTGTTGGGCGTAGAACGTATTTTTGATAAAGTATGAACGTGAATCTGCACTAGAGAATTTTAATTTTGTGTGTACATAATGTAAATTAGTGTAAATGCTACGCAACTGGAATTTTTAGTGAAACGTTGCGTATCATGTAAAAGCATATTTAAATATTGTGTAAAGATTTATAAGTGTTAAATTTGAATGAGAGCGAATGTTTTGGTAACACCCCTATCGAGACGATAATGTATAAATGCTACTGTATTTGGCCACTGTATTTTAAGGAATGTGAGTTTAAAATTGCTATAAATGGATGATATGTTGATATTGTATTAAAGTGTACAGGAGGAATATGTATCTACAGTTTTGCTTGTATAAATGTCACAATATAGCACAATGAAAAAATTTGGTGCGTGTTCAAGGACGAATGGCATTAGAATTTACTAAATTTTGCGGATGGAAAGTTTTCGCACACATGAGACTTTAATAAAAAGTTGAATCTAAATCTGGACAGTATATGGAATAAATTTGAATGCTAAATTGGAATGGTTTGAAGTATTATAAGATTTTGTATAAATTTCAACATGGCAGCGATTTTGTAGTTTTGATTGCGTTTTGACCAGTTCCCGCTTACCTGCTTGGCAAAGGAATGCGTTAGAAACTCTTCTGGGATAGGCTGTTTTCGTTTGAGCGGGATAAATATGATGATGTTTTGCAAAATAAATGACTGCTGATATATATAGGAAAGAATGACAGGGTAACGGTTTACCCTGAGTTTTTTACTTGTAAATAATTAGTGTCGCAGTAGTTTACTGCTAATCTAAAATAGAACTTGAAGTGATTCTTTATGCAACTGTATAAACGAGTGTTAAGCTACACGAATTAAATTAAGTAGTATTAGACATAGGTATTACTGATTTAAATATATACGCGATTGTTACAAGCACTAAACCGACAGTTTATCGACAATTAATAATTTAGTGATTAGGTGTAATTCAAATATTCCGTAACAAATATTTTTTTTGGAAGAGAATTTAATAAACCAAATTGCCCATCTTTTATACGCATTTAAAATCGTGAATTAACACGGACCTCTAAGTTAACGAATAGTGCGACGGCAGTCACCTACGACTATTTATTATAAAGAAATTTAATATTGTGGTGGCGCCTAGAGACAATTTATCCCAAATTAAATCTTGTTATTTGTTGTTTTATGGTAAGTGTAAGGTGTTTGAAGCCAAATTTCAACCATCTTACCTCTTATATCGAACCGGTCCATTTCCACTGCAGTTAGATGGGCAACCCGCTTACCACGGTAAGCCTTCACGACGCCTACAGCACTTTAACCGTGTAACAACTTAAAGCTTTTATGCAACAAAGGAATAGAGCGTTACAATAATTTAAATCTACACGTAATGATGCCCACTGTTAGATTACAAACAGTTTCGTTACCTCACGTTAATGTCAGTCAGAAATGCAAAAAAATGCTACTTCTAACACATTTCAACAATTTATGGACCAAGTTCACCTGTATTCGACAGTTCAACATTCTTAGTAATAGAAACAAAACTTTACCATTAGAACTTACGAACCCAAATAAAATTAATATTAATTTTGCGCAATATGTGCACGCTGTTTCAAATGATAGCGATGTTGCGAAGATTTTTAAAGTAAACGCTTCCACCACTCTGTTCGTTCTTTATATATATATATATATATATATATATATATATATATATATATATATATATATATATATATATATATATATATACACACACACACTTCTCACACACTCTGATAGATTAATTTTGTAGTAGTATTATTTTTACGGTAGCTATACATGAATAAAACAACAAAATTAAAACAAAACAAAAGATAGAAGTGAGCGAAAATTTAATTAATAAAATTTGTAAAAGTTACAAAAGTTGTTCAAAATGCGGATCCTGAGTTTCAACGTACAATTGCTCTCGACGAATCCAGTTTTCTGATAATTGTGGATAATAATTGTTGGCGTAAATTATTTGCAGCGGTATTAATACGACGACGTAATCCCTCAATGGTATTATTAACTTTGCTTCAGCTGTTCCATACACCATTATCATATCTACGAATTATTCATTACTGTAATTCACCATTTCAGACGTATTAGTAACCAATAATTAATAAATAAGTCAATAACAGTAATTAAAGTAGGTACTTAATTTCTGACGTTTATTTAACTTCGACGAACTCGATTAATTTAAATAAACCAGCGGTTTTAAATAAATGAACACTCATAACTGGATATCATTAAGGACAAATTAAATAGCCATAACTTCCATCTTATAAAAGTTTTATTAAAATTTTAACTGAACTTTATTTAACTTTCAAATATTCGAAATTTGAATCAAAACTTATGCTAGTGACCGTATTTTATACAAAAAAGCTCAAATGTTTATAAGAACTTTAAACCGTTGTAACTTTCTTATTATTTGCATTTGATCTAAGTTTTTTTTAAGACAACTTTATTTTGATCCGTCTACTTGCCCTTTGATTTCTCCCTAGGTTAGAAATCGCCCTGTATATATATATATATATATATATATATATATATATATATATATATATATATATATATATATATATATACACATAGTCTTCGAGATATTGGACTGTCAAAACGTCGTGGGACACCTTGTGTGATCAAATTCAAGTGTACTTGGGTGGGCCACCACCAACGCGTCGGTCTCTAGCACCCAAACGACTGAATTTTTTCAAAATCTGTTTAGGCGAAAATATGTAAGCCTTCTAGGACTACAATCTAAAATTAGTTTGATTTATACAGGGTGATCTACAAACTTGTTACTTATCAAAGTTATATTATTTTAAATGGAATACCCTCCTTTTTAATTTTTTTTTAAGATAAGGTGTAAAAATAAGGTAGACTTTCATTAGAGTTCCCTATACCTAAACCTTACAGTTTCCGAAGTATTTAACATTTTTTGAAAATTTTCTAAAAATCTAACAAATACACTAATTTCTCGAAAAGTATTGAAGTTAGGTAAAGGGAACCCTAATACAGTTCGAATTATTGTCAAAAGACTATTCCATTCCGATAAAAATTTCTTGGGCGTTGTATTTAAGATAACAAAGATATTTAACTTTGATGTTTGTTAACTTTACGCGTTATTCTTTGTATTTTATAAATTATGATTTGAAACAATAAACAACAGAATACGTACTTCTAAATATCCTTATTACGATGACCTAGATTAGATTGTCTCATCTTTTCTGAATCGAAAAATACTTGAATTTTTTGACAACCCAACATTTTCAAAAAATTAAAGTCTACCTTATTTTTACACCTTATTTCAAAAAAAAAGTTAAAAAGTAGGGTATTCCATTTAAAATAATATAACTTTGATAAGTAACAAGTTTGTAGATCACCCTGTATAAATCAAACTAATTTTAGATTGTAGTCCTAGAAGGCTTACATCGCCCAAACAGATTTTGAAAAAATTCAGTCCTTTGGATGCTAGAGACCGACGCGTTGGTGGTGGCCACCCTGTATATATATATATATATATATATATATATATATATATATATATATATATATATATATATATATATATATATATATATATATATATATATATATATATATATATATATATATATATATATATATATATATATATATATATATTTTATTTATTTATTTATGTGAAAATCGTAATGAAATCGTCACCTATATTATTTAAAATAAACAATTGGGCAAAATAACTTCGGGATAGCTGGTTTTGTTAAAACTTATCACTTTTGTGATAACTTTTATTTTTTGTATAGGATGATCCAAAACTCACACCCATGATTATTTTGGTTATTTTAAATGGAACACCCTCTATTTTATATCAACTCTGAAAAGTACTTAAGAAATACTTTTACTCCTCTTAAGCGCCTCTAAATCTTATAGTTATTGATTTATTTAGATTTTTAAAAATAAAAGCGTAATTTTTGGCATAGCTTTTTATTTTTTTCATGATTGTACTGTGTTATTTGAAAGTACGTAAGTTTGATCAGCTTTGTATCAATTCTATTATTGTCAGGTGAAAAAGACATACATCGAGTATAAACTATTAATTATAAAATCAGAAATTGTTTAGCAAAACTACGTATAACAGACTAAGAGTGATAAGTGAAACAACATTCTAAATAATGAGTAACAAAATAATATTTAGGTAACAAAGTTTTGATCTGGACATTAAAACATTGTAGATTGAGCAAAATACGTACCTGTACTTTACTGAAACACTGTGTTTCATCGACTTGATAATCGTTTTGTTGACCACATACACGTCATCAGGAGGGAGAACTTAAAGTTTTTAACTAGTATTTCATCACTCGACCATCGTTTCATTGACACCACATCGTCATCGGGAGGTTGAAATTAAATCATAGTGACGAAATAAAGTGTTTCGATGAAGTGATATTTTTATTAACTTTTCATTCAAACAATACTGTAGGCGATCTCTATTTACATTTCTAGCCATTGGGATACTAATGTGTTCGTAAAACCACTCTAATTTTATTTTTCATGTACTCTAAAGTAGTTACAGGTTATTTATATACTTCATTTTTCACATACCCCCACAGATAAAAGTCTACTTTTGTTAGATCAGGCGATCTTGCAGGCCATGGAATTGGCCTTCCTCTACCTATGCGTCGTCCTAGAAACTGATCGTGTAGTTGACCGTGATTCAGTGCGTTATTATGTATGGGAGCCCCATCATGTAAATACCACATGCACTGACGTATATGCAGGGGAACGTTTTCAAGAAGCACAGGCAACTGATTTTCCAGAAAAGCTAAATAAACTTCACCGTTTACCGTTTCCTCAAAAAAATATAGCCCAATCGCGAAATCGCCAAGAATATCACTCCAAACATTTAAAGACCATTTCTTGAATAGTAATGAAAATGATGTCTATTCAAACATCCATTTTCGTGGAATGTCGCCTCATCCCCGAAAAGTACATAACCAAAAAATCTCTTTCATTGCGAATTTTTCTTTGAGACCAAGTACAAAAATTTATTCTTCGTCGAAAATCATCATCCGGTAATTCCTGGTGCAATTGAATATGATATGGGTGCATGTTGTTTTTAGATAGTATTTTTTGTACACTTCCATAACTTATTTCTTGTTCCCTGGAAATTTCTCTTATACTTTTATTGGGATCAACTGTAACTGCCAACAATACATTTAGTTCATTTGGGTCGGTAACAATGGTTTTCGTTTTTTTCTTTTTTTTCATGTACCACAGTACCTGTACGATTAAATCGATCCATCACTTTTTCAAATTCCTTTTTTCAGGTAATCGGTATTCTGAAAATGTCTCGTGATACACCCTTACTGCAAGCAAGTAATTTTAATAACATTGACCTAGTATCCATATCATATCGACTAATTCCTCATTAGAAAAGTTCAACTCAAAATTTGTACGTAAATAGCAAGGAAATTAACAGAATAAAACTAAAATATTAATTTTACAAGCTTGATAGACAAGTAATACTGCCCTCTGTCAAATACTGTCAAATACAGTCATGGCAAACTGTAAAAAGCTTGCAGTGCCAAAAATGTCGCTTTTATTTTTAAAAATCTAAATAAATTAATAACTATAAGATTTAGGTATAGGGAATTCTTAAGAAGAGTAAAATTATTTCTTAAGTACTTTTCAGAGATGATATAAAATAGAGGGTGCTCCGTTTAAAATACCCGAGATAATCATGGGTGTGAATTTTGGATCACCCTACACGTTAACTAATGTGTTTACAAATATTTTAAAAACTTGCTGCTGCAAAAAAAACATTAAGGTCTAAATTAAATATTAGATGAAATAATAATAATCATTTCTACTCTGATGCAATAGCGCTTTTTTTATACAGGCAGATACTCTACATAAGCGGTCAGCACCTATACATTCGAAAAAAATATGCCTGGTTTATTTGTATGTTAAATTACTCACACACAGAGACACACACACACACACACACACACACACACACACACACACACACACACACACACACACACACACACACACACACACACACACACACACACACACACACACACACACACACACACCACACACGCACGCACACGCACACGACACACGCACGCACCACGCACCCACACGCACGCACGCACGCACGCACGCACACGCACGACACGCACCACACACACACACACACAAATTACTTTAAAATAAATAAATGAGCGGCAATTAGTTAAGCATGTAATTAGAAATTATAATTAGATTCACATCAAACTATTATTATTAATGCACGATGCGCGTGTTGGTTTTAGTAGATATCTAAAGGACAACAACAAAATAGGGTTATAATGATGTTAAATTGGGTATAGAGAATGCTTACGAAGGGTAAAAGTTTTTCTTAAGTACTTTTCAGAGATGAAATAGGGGGTGTTCCGTTTAAAATAACCGAGATAATCATGGGTGTGAATTTTGGATCACCCTGTACAAAACATAAAAGTTATCACAAAAGTGAAAACGTTTTAACAAAACCGGACTATCATGAAATTATTTTGCCCCTGAGAGATTAGCCCTCAATTGTTTATTTTAAATAATGTAGGGTGACGATTTCATTACCATTTTCACATAAAAAAGGACATATCTTTAAAAGTACCCTGTAGATCCTAGTAAAAACTTTATCATTGGAATAGGAAAAATGAGCCTAATTGAAACTTGACATAATATACAGGGTGTTCCATTAAAAACACATAAATTTGCTATGCTGTGACTTGTTGAAATACCCTGTATATTATTAAATAATTTTAAAATGTGCAGCTTGACTTTATGAATAACTTTGATTTAAAACTGTTTTTCGTAACTCTCAAGGTAACGGAGTTTAAGTTGATCACCCTGTATAATAAATATTACTGAAGATATAAACATTGTTTGCGTCACGTCTTTTGGATTATAACGTATGTCTCAAAAGTTCCAGCACGAATAATTTAATAAAATTTTTATACACGAAGAAATTTTATTTCAACATGCATTAAATAATGTAACTAACAGCCTAATATACATGAAATTTATTTATCAGAATTAAATGAAAAGGCTCGTGTTGCTAAACAAGGTAAAGTTCACGCGAACACCTTCTATTGGGTTTTGGACGACTTCGACACTTATCTCACGAAGTTTTCTGTAAATTTTGCGCCTAAAACGTTCTTCATATTTGAATTGCCACCTATTATCGTAAACCCTTTTGGATAAAAGTGCCCAGAAATTTTTAACAGGGTGAGCCGGCGGTAATTTACAAAGATTGTTACTTTTAGGTACAAACGGTATGTTGTTACTGATAAGCCAATTTTACGTATTTCTTGCATTATTTCACGTTGGCAAGCCTGGACAAAAATTACGTCGTCTTCAGCATGCGGCTCTCGAATAAAATCAAGGAATTTATTTAGACAAATTTGAATATAAGATTGACTATCCCGTTCCTCGCGTCTTATACGTCCCACATATGGCCTGATATCCCACTCGTGGAAATCGCGTACAAAACTAAAATTTTGTCGGTACACTTTGATTTTTCTTTGTATTTTGCATTATGAGGATACCCTTCTATGGCTTTAGTGTTCATCCTGAATTAGCCATAGTCTGATACATTTCATCATACATAATGATGACTCTACTGTTTGTGAAATTGATTTCCTTTAACGCTCGGCAACTTCGTGGTATTTTTACATCTTAAATATCGTAAACAAATTTAGTCATATATGTCAAATGTTTTAATTGCCACTATTTGTCATTTATAATTTAAAAACTTTCTTTATGTTTTGTATTATTGTACACTTTCATTTTAATCTCACTGGTAGTAAGTAGTTAATCATTAATTTATTAACATATTAATTTTAATAATAGATTGTCTTGAAAAAGGAAATAAGACTTTCCGAAAGCTAGACACAAATCAAAAGAGTTTTCTTTTTGAGCCTTAACTAAATAATTGACTGCTTTCCCAACAACAAACCTTTGTTTAAATATATTATATATATATATATATATATATATATATATATATATATATATATATATATATATATATATATACAGGTGATTCGAGGAAGTGGCAATATTTTAAAGATATGTCGAGGAAGCCAAAATAAGTAAAATAAACTCATATGTTTAAGTCCGATTTTCATTTGTTTCAGGGATAATTGACTTTTCTTAAAATGTCAAATCTCATCAATTTTTGCCTATTACGAAGTACGTTGATGTATTGACCTTATGCACGTAATTCTGAGAGCGAAATCCAGAAAGGAAACTTTTAAAATAATTATTGCCCTTTTAGTAACTTTAAATTTGGCGGTTAATAAATTCTCACCAAGAACGTTCTCACTATCGCCAATATTTGCAAAATTCTCTAACAGGGTATTTATTTTTAAGAGTTGACTTTCTGGATTACGCAACCAGAACTTATGTGTAATTAGGTAAGTAGGCAACTGAAATGAAAACTGACAGTTAGTTGTTAAAGTAACAGTTGTTCAACATTAGTTTTATGAAGTTGTAAAAATGCCCCACAAATTTAGTCATAAAGAATATGCCGATATGATATTTGTTTATGGGTTCTGTAATGGTAGTAATGTTCGTGCAGTGGAGGAGTATCGACGTCGTTTTCCGAATCGAAGAGTTCCTAACAAGCGAGTATTTCAAACTGTTTTTACACATGCCGGCGAAACTGGGACATTTCCAAGTGCAAGTATTGTTTCTGAAAGAGAACACGGAATCGGCTTGAAGAAGATATTCTGGATGTGGTAGACGAAAATCCAGAGATAAGTACAAGGCGCATCGCAATCCAATTTGAAATACCACAAACAATGGCTTGGAAAACACTTAAGCAACAAAGTTTGAACGCTTATCATTTGCAAAAAGTACAAAATCTCCACGAAGGCGATTATCCTTTAAGGCTACAATTTTGTCATTGGATTCGGGAAAACAGAAGATTGTGTAAAGACATTTTGTGGTCGGATGAAGCTCAATTTACGCGAGATGGAATTGACAATTGCCACAATAATCATCGATGGTCGGACGAAAATCCCCATGCTACGATACACAATTTCCAACATCGATTTAGCATTAACGTTTGGTGCGGTATTCTAAATGATCAATTAATCGGTCCTTTCGTATTAGATGCGCGCCTTACTGGACAAGGATATTTACGTTTTTTAGAAGACCATTTAGAAGAAATATTGGACGAAGCACCTTTAAATATTCGACAACGAACTATCTTCCAACATGATGGAGCGCCTCCTCACTATTCAAATAATGTACGAAATTTTCTGAATACCACTTTCGGCGATCTTTGGATTGGTAGAGGCGGTCCGCTTCCTGGCCACCGAGATCACCGGATCTCACTCCCTCGATTTTTGCCTTTGGGGATGGATGAAGTCGTTAGTTTATGCTACCAAAGTGGAAACGAGGGAAGCGTTACTAGATCGCATTCTTAATGCAGCAGCTGTCATTAGAGCGAACAACCGTTCATTGAAACTCGCTACTAGTGCAGTTTATAAACGCGCAAATAAGTGTATCCAAGTGGGCGGTGGTGTTTTCGAAAATTTTTCGTAAATTAATGCTTCGAACATTTTCGTAAATTAATGCTATTTTGTTTATTTTTGTAATTGATTTTGTAATAAATTTTGTTTGCTTTTAAATATCTCTGAAACAAATGAAAATCGGATTTGAACATATGAGTTTATTTTACTTATTTTGGCTTCCTCGACATATTTTTAAAATATTGCCACTTCCTCGAATCACCCTGTATATATATATATATATATATATATATATATATATATATATATATATAAATTGTAATGGTAAAATAATTCAAATGATATTTTATAATAAATCTTATATCGGGGATAGGTTTCAATTAAATTATTTTGTTTTGTAATAATTATTATGCACAGACCTAGCTCATAAATCTCAATCGGGGATAGAGTTCAATTTGATTTGTTGGCAAATATAAATAAATGTAATTTACACTTTGATATGTACATAATTTTTTTATATGAATTGAATTGCATTCAGAAGTACAACTGGAATTAATAAATTGTTCTTTATTATGTGGATTCCACGTTATATTAAATATCTTGTATGTGAAATGAGACTTACTAAAGTTTACACAATTACTCATGCCTCGCGTATTAACCGAAATCAAATGCCAAACTGTCAAAATTGTTAAATGGTAACTTCCTAAAAATGTGATCTTAATAATTTTGTAATTGAAATTGAAATTTTGAAAGAAGACTAAGGTTTTAATTGTTTTACAGATGTTTACACAGCTATTGCATAAACATTTACACCTATACATAAAATTATAAATGCGGGAAATCACACAAATAATGAATACAAATTGAAAGGTTATTGATAAAAATTTACTCACATGTGCATCGGCATATATTCAAAAGGATGTGTTGATTCAGCTGGTTCCATTTACAAACGTAGACTCCTTCCAGTCTGTGATCGATATTAGTGATCCGTTTCACTTGCTGCTGCAGTACTTCCAATAATTTATCAATGTCCCTCGCATAAATGGTTGCTTTTCTTGTGGTAATCGTGCTTATAATTGCTTAAATGTCTTCACTCAAGCACTAAATTATTTATTATAATATTTATTTAACTGTTGTTTGAAAATGTTTCAATTATTTTCGGTTTAAATATTTTTTTAGGTTGTAAAATTTTTTTAATTTAATTCACTTCTTCTTTTTAGTACCCGATATGGAATATCGTTTATTAATATGTCGGACCAAGAAATAAACATCAACTCGGAAAAATTGAATAATTTTTGTTTACGACATAACCAAAAACAATTACAACAACCGAACTTTTAAAAACGTTAAGCTTAAATCGTTACAAACTGTTAAATTTAAATTGTAATACACTTTACGATAATGGAAATTTATCGGTAACGTAACTTTATTTAAGATTGTAGGTTAAACAATTGTTTCTGAACTCTCGTCTCTTCAATAAACTCGTATCAAAATTTCCGAATATAAACGTGGTTTTAAACTTACGTCTTAAGACAAAACACAACACCTTGACCTTTGTCATAAAAATTTAAACTTTGAGAAACAAATGGAAGAGAGAGAGCTGTTCAGGAACAATTCCTTATATACTCTCCTGTTAGCTACAACAATTTCAATTTTTTTCTAAGAATACAAACAAAGTAATCAAGTCTGTGATTGGTAAATAAATAAATAAATTTGAAAACCTATCTAAAATATAAATTATGCTATAACTTTCTTAATAAGCTTCTGATTTAAATTTTAAAACAGAAATGAAATCTGTGCATGATTCCGCATAAAATAATACCTAACTTGATATACATCTGTTAAAAAATGTACGATTTGACTTATCCTAATCTAAATCTGTTTATATCTAAAAAATCTTACTTTCTACACTTAAACTAAATACATATTCGTGATCTGCACAAAAATTTTAATTAGAAAACATTTATTTCAACTCCAATATCTTAAATTTAAAGGAAAATTCTTTTTACATAGGAAATTTGTGTAGTTAACCCCATTTTCATAAATTTATGTTCAAATGACTTGTACAAAGTAAATTACTGCATGGAAATGAGGAAAACCTCCTATTAATCATATTAACAATTTATTCTAGGCTCAACTTACTCTATCCAACTATAAATTTGCAAAAAACCTTAAATTTAAAACTTAACCTAACTTAATTTAAATGTTCATATAATTTGCATATTTAACGTCCAAATTAATCAAAATGTTACTCTCACAACTTATAAAATCTGTCTTTAATATTCCCAATGTTCACTTTTCTTGTAACGTTTAAATTTTAGTCACATCAACAATCCATATTGTTAAACACATTTCTTTAAAAACCTTACACAAAAATGTATCTGCAAGTAAATATCCATATATTAAATTGTTGTGTAAATTGTGCTTAATGCTTACTACGCACTACTTTTTTTGTTGCACTTATATTTTCACTAATACTGTGAGTAATAATTAAATCATGTTAGTACCGTAACCCTTTCTCAAATTTTCAAATCTTTCCTACATTTTACCTGACTTAAAATAGGTTCCTAACATAATTATAACTCTATACTGTGTGCTAAACATCTGCAAAATACCCAAATGCCAAAATACTTTATGTGAACTGTAAATTTAATGAAATATTATCTACGAACTTAATCGTACTTACAAATATAACTTCATTTAACCTTTCTGACATGTTTCTTACATAGCACAATGCTTTTTATGACTGAACCAACTTGTGCAAATCTTATTATTTCTTTCAATCGTTTATCAAAATACTTCAAATAAATGCAGTGTAAATATACTATAATTGATCTCAAATTGTTCTATATAAGAATTACAAGCTTATACTCTCAATTCCCTGTCTTAATCTCATATCTAACCATCTATATATATATATATATATATATATATATATATATATATATATATATATATATATATAATACTTTTACTAAAGAAAACTGCAGATTCTAGAGCTGATTTTATTTTGATTTAACGTAAATTACCTTAATACAAAAATACTTCCTAAGAGAGCTGGAGCTCTTGGAAGATGGTGCCCTAACATCGGTTTAATTCAAATGGCTTTAAAATGGTTTCCCTTTAAATGATAGCGTTCTGTACATTTATTTAGTGGAATAACAATCGTATAACGATCGTATGGCATGAATATGACTTTTAGTTGTACCCATAAGCGACTCGTTTGTGCGTAATTTTAACGCAAAATTTAAAAAATTTCGATTTTTTTCATAAAAGAATAATACTTTTGTCTGAAGTCGCCACTACGCACCGTTTTCGAAATAAATCGATTTGAACTTGTCATGTGTTAATCATACTTTTATAAAAATAACTAACGAATTCATTTACAATTATGAAAGATAGCTATGGAAAATAAATAAAATAACAATTGCGTGAAAGTTAAACTGCTCTCATGTCATAAATTAATTTTGATTTAGAAAGTAAGAAATAAACTCGGGTAAAAAATAATCGTTTTTAATACAAAAAAATGTTGCTGACACAATTAATAATAAAAAAAATTTAAAATGACGACTGAAACCATGAAACACAAAACTGAATCTACAAAAGATGCTCCACATGACGACCATCCGTTTCTATGCACAAATTTATTCGTTTATGTAAAGATTGCCGAATTTTTGCAAAAATTCCCCTACTGTTCCTAAATTCGTCACAGGCATCCTGAATTCTTCTCCAAAGCTGATCACGTGTTTCTATTCGTTGGGAATAAACCATTGATTTTACTGTGGTGTGAAAAGTCCTGCATCACCTCTTAAAATTAAAGCACTTCACGCGAATGCACTTCAACTATATTCTCTATATCAGCTCTATCTTAACTAAGGACTTAAAAACATTGAAGTAACTTAGTAAAACAAGGCTTCATTCAAAATATCAAAAAATTACAAAAAAAAACGTATTCTGCATTATGCCAAATATGATCATATTTAAAACTAATTTTAGTATTTAATCGGCCAACCCTTGTTTTTGATGACTAGTTGACATCTTTTAGTCATGGAATTCACCAGTTTTTCCAGTTCCTCCCTAGTGATGCAGTGATTCCAGGTGTCAGAGATTCGATGAGGGCGACCTTTGTCGTTTTTTTCTCGATATGATGTGAGATATCCTGTTCCACAAGTTTTCGATGGGATTCAGGTCTGGAGATTGCGCTAGCTAGTCCAACCTGATAATTCCATTCATCTCCATCGATGATTGAACAATCTTAGCTCTATGGCAAGGTGCGTTGTCATCTTGAAACTGAAAGCTTTCTTCGCCAAACAAATCGTTTCCACTTCGAAGCATTTTGTTCTGTAGCACATCGATGTATTTTGTGGCATTCATCATTCCAGAGATGATACGCAGCCGACCAACTCCTCTGAAGGACATGCAACCCCACACCATAACTGGTTGGATGCTTAATTGTCGGAATGATACATTTTGGCGAAAATTATTCCCCTGGAAACCTTCTGACATACGTATTTCCAGCATGATTATTGATGTTAAAAGTTTATTCATCACTAAATAATACTCTTTGCCACTGATCTGTTGTCGCCCTCATCGAATCTCTAATTGACGCCTGGAATCACTACATCATTAGGGAGGAACTGGAGAAACTGGTGAATTCCATGCCTAAAAGATGTCAACTAGTCATGAAAAACAAGGGTTGGCCGATTAAATACTAAAATTAGTTTTAAGTAAGATAATATTTGGCATAATGCAGTATACGTTTTTTTTTTTGTAATTTTTTGACATTTTGAATAAAGCCTTTTTTTACTATGGTACTTCAATATTTTTTATTTTATCATTGTGATTAAGTCCTTAGTTAAGATAGAGCTGATATGGAGAATATAGTTGAAGTGCATTCGCGCGAAATGCTTTAAAGTTCATTTTTCATTAATTTTAAGACGTGATGCAGGACTTTTTCACACCACTGTAGATATCCCCATATACAAAAATCGCAAGAATTTAAATCTGGAGACCTTGCTAGCCAAGCAACCGGACCGCCTCTTCCGATCTATTGCTCTCGGTAATTGTTATCTAAAAAAGTGCGAACAGTTCTGCTGTAGTGATCCGGACAACCATCATGTAAAATCATGTAAAACCGAATATTCAGATTAATATCATCTAATAAATCCGGTAAAGTATTTTGTAGAAAGTTGAAATATTCTTCGCCGATTAGGCTATTCTACACGCCCGATCAAATTATCACCAAGAACACCTATCCATACATTAATGTTAAGCCTTTCCTGACGTTTACTTCCCTTATCGCATGAGAGTTTTCATCAACATAAGAGTAATAGTATGCATTGTGCATATCAAAAATTCCATCTTTTGTGAAAGCGGCTTCATCACAAATCAAAATATTAGAAAAAAATCTTGGTATTGATTCTCTTTATTTTGCATCCAATTGGAAAAATCAACACGAGCAGGAAAATAATCTTCTTGCAAGGCAAGTAGTTTTTGAAATAAAAAGTACACAAGCCTTCCTTATGTAGAATGTTCCACACAGAAGATTTTGACACATTGGGATACATTGCAGCCAACCTTCTTACGCTTATTTCGGGATTGTACTCAAGTTTCATTAACATATCATCCTGATATTCTTCCATTACATAAGCATGTCTTCCCGTTTCATTATTTTTAGGATTTACCGATCCTATTTCCCTAATTTTTGATGAAGAAGCGTAAATAATTTAGGACCAGGATGTCTTCTACCTGGAGATTTATCTGCATATCTACGTGCTGCTGCCCGAGCGTTGCATTGCATTTCGCCGTACACTAAATGCATATCGGCATATTCTTCGTTACTAAACGAAACCATTCTTACAATATTCAACTTTTTGTATTTACGGTAGAAATCTTTCACTTAAAACTTATTTGACACTTTAACCTCAACTAGCAACTGTAATACTAGTTATTTTGACGTTCGCGCAATTGTTATTTTGTTTAGACATCTTTTATAATTGTAAATGAATTAATTAATTTTATGAAAGTTCAAATCGATTTATTTCGAAAACGGTGCGTCGTAGCGACTTCAGACAAAAGTATCATTCTTTTATGAAAAAATCGAAATTTTTTAAATTTTATGTTAAAATTGCGAAATTTTGTAAAACAAAAAACTTATGAATAACAATGTCCAATGCCCCGCCCAAACGAGCCGCTAATGAGTACAACTACAAAATCATATTCACGCCATACGATTGGGAATATTCCAGTAAATAAATGTACAGAACGCTATCATTTAAAGGGAAACCATTTTTAAGATATTTGAATTAAACCGATATTAGGGCGCCATCTTCCAAGAGCTCGAGCTCTCTTAGGAAGTATTTTTGTATTAAGGTAAATTACGTTAAATCAACTTAAAATTAGCTCTAGAATCTGCAGTTTTCTTTTGTGAAAAGAGTTTGTGTACACCCTGTATATAGTGCAGAAAACATCCAAACAATAGCAATCATATCAATGCTGAAAAGGAAGGTCGTAGGTAATGGTTTGCGCAAGTGTGGAGCTAGATGCTTCTAAATCTTGTCGACAAGTTGCTGAAAAAGGGACGTCGTCCAAAGAACTTATATGAATTTTCAATTTGTAAGAAAAAATATATACATAGTCTCATCCGAAAAAATACTGTAAAATACACGTTATATAAAGACCTATGGCTGTACTCACGTGTTACAGGCTTGACACTCATATAATATTAACCTGTACATGTAAAGTTTATGGTACGAACATAGCGCAGTGGTAGTGTCGTAGTCCTTACTTAAAAAATTAAAGGGACCCGTTACACTCAACAAAATCAAAAATCGGTAATAAAATGTCAGGTGCCATCTCAATTTCAATTTTAAAAATAATCGCGTCATGAACTAAATTTAAATGTCCGCATAAATCAAACCTTTCACTCAAAGATCAAAAACTCAACCCATTAGCGCATTTACCAAAAACATTCACCTTACTTTTTGGCTCAATCTGCAAATACACCGAAGTCATTGCTAAAATATCTACGCTAAATGTTCTCTTAATTTGCAAAAAATTTAAACTTTAAATTTCATTCCTTTAATAGTTAATTGTATCACAAGGCCAGAAACGGTCATTTTGCGTTAGCCCAGCCCTGTAACTGCGAATAATAATATTCTTAAATATATTACCACTTACTGAGGACGATAACTGTAATTGTTGTCGAAACGTATAGATTGATATAAAACATGAATATAAAAATACACCATTTCAAAAACCCAAAGGTAAGTATTTTAATTAAGTGAAAATGAAGTTAATTAGAATTTTAAATAATTTTTATTAGTAAAAACTATAACTGCATCTTTTTGTATATTATTAACATTTATTCTAACATTAAAGACCAAAAGGGATTATAAAATTACAGCCTGAATATTGATACATTAAATATATTACCACTTACTGAGGACGATAACTGTAATTGTTGTCGAAACGTATAGATTTATATAAAATATGAATATAAAAATACACCATTTCCAAAACCCAAAGGTAAGTATTTTAATTAAGTGAAAATGAAGTTAAATAGAATTTTAAATAATTTTTATTAGTAAAAACTAGAACTGCATCTTTTTGTATATTATTAACATTTATTCTAACATTAAAGACCAAAAGGGATTATAAAATTACAGCCTGAATATTGATACATTGTTGATGTAGCTTAAGTTTAAAATTGCACCACTTGTTCTCTATAACAAATAACTAAACCTACTGCTAAATTATCATCATCGCATATAGTCGACAAATAAACTTCATAACTCCAGTTTTGAAAAATAGTAGCAAAGTCATAACTCTGATCTATTATTATTTCTCAAGATATTGCATAAATTGGAAATTTCTGCAAATTTTAGAACAATTGGTGCCAAACCAGTAATTTTACCGTTAATCTTTAAACCCTTGCAAAGTAAAGTTTATTTTTCTTTTTATACAAAGCTTTATAACAAATGCAAAACGTATGATGAGAGTAAAATAGCTCTTTTATAGAGGGTGACTCACGATTATTCCCTCGGTCTCTTATGCCTAAACGGTACGAGATATCAGCTTAATTGTTTGGTGACATGTAAATTAATAAGGACTATTCCTTTAAATTATTTTCAATTATACAGGGTGGTTCAAAAATTGTAATATATCAAAGTTGTTTTTTTTAAATACAACGCCCTGTATTTTTATTTTTAAATTATAAGTTATAAATTAAGGTAACTTTATTCCAGGTTCCCGGTACCTATGGCTTACCAATTTTAAGATAATTGTGATTTTAAGAAAAATATTCAATTTAAACAAGAACTAAAAACACGGAA
Organism: Vesta saturnalis; assembly: GCA_036346205.1. Lineage (NCBI taxonomy): Eukaryota > Metazoa > Arthropoda > Insecta > Coleoptera > Lampyridae > Vesta > Vesta saturnalis. The sequence continues at coordinate 2,560,615 of JARFJB010001270.1, forward strand.
ACCTCTTAGCCTGAGTAACACAAATTTATATGGATTTATTCTGACCTTTAAGGCTTCCATTTGTACTGTGTAGGATTTTGATATTTAGTACAGGGTGTTTACGAAAAGGATACTTATTTTATATTTGTCAAACATCAGAAACCCACTTAACTTAAATGGACCACTCTATAATTTTTATTAATGTGAAATAACTTTTCATTTTCTATCAAAAACAAATGAGTATTGCATATATCTAAAATTAACGATTAAAAAGTTATTAAGATTTTTCTCTGACATTTCTATGGAAATTGGTAAGCGATAGGTTTAGGGAACGTTGAATAAAGTTGACTTCATTTTTAACGTACAAACTAAAAATGACATAAAATACAGGGCATTGTATTAAAAAACTTGGATATAGTATAATTTTCTGAACCACCCTGTATAATTGAAATTAATTTAAAAAATAGTCTTTATCAATTTACATATCTAACCAAAAAGTTAAGCTGATATCTCCTACCGTTTAGGCACAAGAGGCCGAGACAATAGTCGTGACTCACCCTGTATATTATTGCTAAAACATTTTGCTTTAAACCTCACTTAATTTTAGCATTCTTTGACAAACAATAAATTAATTTTAGACAGTTAGTGTTTTATGTGGTAATTATGGAAGTACTTGTCAATTTGTAAACCCAAATAGTTTAAAACTTGAACATTGTCCAATATCTCATGATTAGATAAACATTAATATTTTCATTAAACCATTTTTTACTTGAAATAATCATGACCTTAAATTTTATTTCATAAAATTTGATTTGGTTATTATTAGCCCAATCTGCAATTTTTACCTTCCAACCAACATATTGGAGAAGGTGGTCTAATATCGACCACTTAAAGAAAAATGGTAGATTTATAAAACTCTGTTGAACAACCAAAACAAATTTTCTTTGTAACGTTGCATAATCTTAGGATATCAAATGCATATGAAAAGAAAGTAAAAAAAATATTCTAAAATATTAGAAAACGATTTCTAAAAAACCTATTACATGACCGTTTAGTGTAAAATCGATCAGTCAGAAGGATAACATCGACAACAGTACAAAGTCGTTTATTTACCTCATTATACACATAGTTTTTTCTTCACGTTTATACAGTCAGCGTGACTCCAAATACCACAATACCTGCAGCGCCACCAAGCTTCGTTGTCAATCCCAAAATCGTGGGAAATTGGATACGTTTCTTTTTCTTTATCATCATTTTTCTTGTCCTTCTTGGAATGCAATTGTCTCTTAGATGTTGCAATTTTGGCAACCCTTTTGTGTCTCTTCTTCTATTTTTCTTTCAATATCAGTTTGAATGGAGTAGACGTCAGGATTTAAGATTGTTGTTTTCTTTTATTCATGGTCCTAGTTTTTGGAGTGGGTAACGAACAAATTTCAATTAGAGATTTGTTTTTATTTGAATAGTTTGGTCCCCATCATCTGTTACATCACCATCGAGAACTTCCTGGAGCTCAAATTCTTCCGAATCATATGAAGTATCATCGCTTCATGGAGAAGTATTACGTTGGCGCCGTCTTTTTAGAGTTAATGAAGGTTGTAATTTTTTAGGATTCGAACTGCAGCTAGGAGGAGATATGCGATTATCAGTTTCACGAATATTATTTGTAAATAAACTACTTCGACTTGGAACTGAAGCGTCTTTCCTAATGCCCGGTTCTTCATTATCGTCTGTTGCTGAGTTTAGTTTAGTAAATTCTTCTTCCGAAAAGATGTACTTATCCGTTGGATAAATATCAGTATCTTGGAATCCTATTACACCTTTTTCTATAGTAGCAACTCTATTGAAGGGTCTTCTGAACAACCCTGCTACGTCACACAAGACAATTTTATCGTAGTTTTTGAATTTAATATACTGATCACATGATTCATCACAAGCAGTTTTCAAAGGCCCAAAGAACGACACATCAAGGGGACTGTAGCTTATGAGATGTCTGTGGCGGCAATGATAAAACCTTGATTCCATTCATTAGTATGCATTTAGATTAGAGTGAGTACTGCGATTGTCTGAAACTAATAGCACTGGATCTGTAATGGAAGTTTTCACGAAACGCGCAGCGTTTGAGAACATCTGTAAAGTGAATCATTTCTAGCCAAGCTTTCTTTCATCATTATTAAATAAAATAAACATAGGGGCACATACTGTCCCGCTGTACTTACGCAACAAACTACGGTGGTCTTCTGACGTTGTTTGCCACTTGTGATGGTCCCAACTTGCTTTTGACCTTTCGATGTGAAAACACATGGTCGATGCACACAACATATTCTCATTTAATTCACATTAAATAAACGATGAGTACTGAAATTATGTTCCTCCATCAGTGCCTCTAAATTTCTGTAAAATAAATCAATTTTTTCACTATTGAAAGCAAGTACTCAATTCAGACTGGTTGCTTCTGGTCTTTTAGCGACAACTTAAGATTACGTTTCATGAAACCATGAAGCCAGTCTTTGCTACACATATTTCTTCTTTATTAAAATTACCTTTTTATATCATTTTCAAATGTATAATCATACGCTAACTTTCGAACAGTTTTTGGAGTTAAACCATAAAATAGCTTAGGTAATTGCAATACGTAATTTGCAAGTTCTGTTTCTTGATCACCAGCGAAAACTGATTTTCTGCCCAGCTTTGATTTCTTATTAGGAAATCGTGTACTCAAGCGATCCTGAAGAGTACCATAAGGAATTTCGAAATGTTTTGCTGCACTTCTAATGCTAAATTCCTTTCTTTGCACTGCCTTAACAGCGCAGTGGGATAGCTATGATGATAATAAATCAAAATATGCGAATTTCCATGTTGAGGTCAAGTCAGTTAATCTGCCGTGCACATACGCGCTCCTCGCTTCAAGGTCAAGTCTAAAACTAACACGGTACTAAATCAAATTTTCTCCAAGCACTTCTTCGAATTTGGCTGAGACAAGGTCACGTGTTAACTCCTTGAAATTATTACAATTCTTAAAAATCAATTTGCAAGGTCATTTGCAGGGGTATCGTGTTACAGTTCAGACAAATTGTTGAATAAATTTTCAGGGTCACCTGCAGGGGTATCCCGGTCTTATGTGATCTTATTCGATCTTACCCGATCTTTAGAATTTGGTTTACGCTTCAAAGTCAAAGTTTATTCTTAGAATTTTGAAGGTCAAGTTCGTTGAAGGCGGCTTGATCCTTTGACCTTAAAATTCTTCAAGGTAACGCACTTTTGGCGGGGAATATTTACGGTCACCAAGCAATTCTTGGAATTTGGCTGAGTCAAGGCCGCGTGTTAATTCCTGGAAATCAATGGTCACCTGCAGGAATTATCATGATCTTATCCGATCTTATTCGATCTTACTCTTCAAGGTCAGATTATTGGAAATAAGCATTCCTAATCAATGATTTTTATAACTGGCTTTGCGCATGCGTGGGTATCAGCAGGCGCAATTCTTAGAAATCTAAACAATTCGTGGAAACATGAAGAATGAATTCCATTGGTTAAATGCTCCTGGCTCACGTGGCAGGAAATTTTCAGTCACGTTGTTCAAGCATTCTTAGAATTAAAGTTCTAGACGAATTGAGTCAAGGTCACGCAGGGTATCCAGATCTTATCGTATAGTGATCGAACGGGCGATTTTAAATGTGTATTACCTTAACGACTTTATGAGTATTTCAAACAAGAAACTCGAATGGAGGAATTTGAAACGCTGCTAAACACGAGGGATGTGTTCTTAAGTAGTTTGGGCGCGGCCAATAAAACAACAAACATAACATTCTGTTTTTAATAGTGACCCCGCCCATTGCTTTAACTAGGATCATTTCCTACATTGTGTTTAATCGTAGTACAATTGAGAGCAAGTAAAGCATGCAAGCGGCAATAATATCATATCTGGAACGATCAAAACAAGAAGTTCACCGTTATATATGGATACCCTACATAGTTGCAGTAATTTATACAGTTGGTGTTGTCAAAATAATGATTGTACTAGTAGTAAATAGAAACAGGATCAAGGTTATTCTTCTTCTTCTCCTAACACTGAGTGTATAAACTAGCAGCTAATGAATACTTAATCGATTGTATTTATTATAAACTGTCGAACGATTCTCATAATGCAAAACATATTGAAATTGGATACAGTACACACCTCAACCATGCGCCAGTAGTGCGTATGGGGTGTGGCAACTGCGATCAAAATAATAATGTGGTATTAGAAATGAAGGAATGGAATGAATTTCTACGATGGCATTCATATGTAGAATTACAATTTTTTCAATCCCAAGAA
>JARFJB010001271.1:0-31941 GCA_036346205.1 Vesta saturnalis
TAGGCAAAATTGTCCTGTTTTATGGGCTATAGGTTCCCCTGATCTTTCACATTTAGACTTTTTTGTATTTGGAGTAATAAAAATCTCGTACATTTGCAACCCAGCAGAACCTATAGAAAGCTGTTATTAATGCGTTTAACAGATTAGATGGGCGTAAAATACAAATTGTATTTAAATAATTTTTATCCATCGTTGGAAGCAAACGAATTAACGCGCTAAAACGATTTTGGAGAATTTTACTGTTTTACAAATATCTAGTAAGCCATGCATTCTCTTAAATCAACTAAAGCGTATCTGGATTAGTCTTCTAAAGAAGCAAATCTTTCCCCATTTAAGCAATTTTGTAACTCTTATGGTTTCCGATATCCCCATACAAGGAATGAAAAAAAAACTCATCCTGTACACAATTTTTTTATTATAGCCTAATTATAACATTCAGAAAGGAGTAGAACAAAAAATCAAATTTAAATTAGATAATGTTTTTTTCAAGTTGATTATAATTAGTCTATAACCTTCAGAAGAGAGTAAAACATCAAAAAACATCATATAGAACAAAACAGAACAAATCATAATACAGAACATCATCATAAATCATTATAGAACATCATATAGAACAAAAATGTCATAAAATGTTATAAAATAGTAGGGGCATATTCATTGCAAAATTTTTTTCAAGCATTCTAAACATCATGGATTGGCACATTATATGCATTTATAGGCAGTTTGTCTTCTTTCCTCATAAGAAAAATACCTGCATCAGTTAATAGCAATCGTCTTGATCGTCTGTTTGGGGAATAATTAGCATTTATTTTACCCAAATTGTCCACGCCCGATTTAGTCGAAATGTAAAATCTGATGATTTCAAGTTTATTGTTGACCTGATCCGTGAATTTTCTATCGTGCGTTGATGAAACAAAATTTACAGCTTTTGTTGGCTTCAGAACGAACGATACGAGTGTCACATCAGGTGTAGACCCCTATAAGCTTGATCCTATGATTCTTTTATTATCTGCATTGAATTAAATAAGTCGATTTCATTTTTTCAATTCCATGATCAGCAGAGAACCAGTTATCGGCGGCCACAATCCATTTTTGCAATGGGTTTGCAAAATCGGGTGTAGGGTTACTAAGTTTCCTTTCTTCATCAGACATCGGCATAGTATGAATAAGAATTATTGTAGGTAGCGTACCGCGATAATTTTATTATTGTAATAAACTTTTGTCAAATCGCCATTGTTATCGCGATAGAAAGATAATTAGTGGATTTTTAATACCTTGGTAATACGTCGTAATTTGCTAGTGCTTTCAGAATATCTTATGTAAGAAATGTGAGAATGTATGTAACTGATATTTGAAAAACACATGTTAGGGTCTGACTAGAAGGTGTATGACTAAAAGAATGCTATTATACTGAAGGGGCGAAACTAATCATTGGAATTTATTATGCGCCGATTCTTAATGTAAAAATGTCACTAGCTTAATAAGTAATTGCGTCCGTACAGACTTCAATCAAAAGATATCTTTGTTTGTTACTTGGAAACTCGAGAGATACATGTAGGGTTGTTACGGACGAATGAATATTATTAAAATTAAGATGTCGTGCAATAATTAATATGAAACTGTTCCAACGTAAATTAATGTTTCTTGTTTTCATATTACTTTTGAAAGGTGAGGGTTGATTGCGGGTGTAAAGATAGGTTTGAAATAGGGGGAAAGTTAGTAACAGTTAGAGTGTCAATCGAGCTAGATCAATTTTTGGTTAATTATAAACTCCCATTGTAAACAGTTTGTCTTTAAAATATTTCGCGCGTGTACATTTTCTTTTGAATTAGCCAACACTAATTTATCTTTTCTTTCGAGTGTTAGTTGTAATGTGTTTTTCAAATAGTAATCTATAAATAACAGTCACCCTTTTTGAACTTAAACCGCGTAGGTTAACTATTTGTGTTTGTGATCAATTAAAGGAATTTTACTTCAAGTGTAAGTAGGCGTTTATATATATATATATATATATATATATATATATATATATATATATATATATATATATATATGAAAGCTCGCAGCAAATTATGTACCAGTCTAGATAACATATTAAATACCAAGCATTGCTTTGCAAAGGTATCTTATTCGTACGCGGGCTCATTAAGCTGAAATCTGCTGAAATAAAAGACAGTACAGGGTCCTCTCACTCTGGTATTTGTGTGAATCAGCATTGTTGTTAGTTGTTTATATTTATATTTGTGTAGAGGTGGCTGGTGAACGGGTACATGATACCGCTGGTTATTAATTGTAAAAGGCAATTGCCCAGTAGGTACACACTCCCGGGCCAGACCATTAAACACCTCGAATCTTATTTTTATTGTTTTTATTATTGTATAGATGCATGTGTTACCTTCCAGTTTGCTAATTGTAGGTACAGATCCTTAAGATGTTGTGGTGTAATGCCAATTACCTGTACTTACAGACAGCTATGTTTTTCCATTTAGGTAATACAATTTTTTTTTGCAATAAACTGTCAGTAGTTGGGATTTTAATAGAAGCCTAAAAATTTCTTTTTGTTTCTCTTAATGCGAATTAGTGTCAAATTCTACTCGTTAGAGAAAGTCGATCTTTTTTTCTCTTGTAAAGATCCAGCTTAACTTTACTAAAATTTTTGTAATTAATTATTTTTTTAATTGCCCTACAGTAATCAAGATAAATAAAGTTGCATAAATTAAAACCCATTACAAAGGATTGAGCGATATTGCATTACGAATAATTAATTTTAATCCCCTCCGACGTAGATATTAAAAAGCATAAAATGGTCTTACGTCCGAGAACCCTAAGCCAATCACAGCCAGAGGACCCCTGCATAGAAGCCGGATCCACTCACCGCGAATTAGCTATAAAAACCGCGGCGCTACCGGAAGAAATGCTACTCCGCGACTCCGCTACTCCGTGCTACTCCTGCTACTCCGCGACTCCGCGCTACTCCCACTACTCCGCGACAACTCTCTGCGCTCTCCGCTCTCGCGTCTCCAGCATCTAGCATATAGAACCCAGATCCAGACCGCGCGCGCCTGCCGTAGTTAGTTTCGTTGTGTTCGTCGCCGACCTGTCGATTACCGCATCCGTTCATTCTGAACCGTCGTGTATCCTTAGTCGCGTTACTTCGCCGCCGTCACCAGTAAATGAGCATTATACAATCAAACTGCTGGTTGAGATACACTAAGGTTAACCGCACGTAAGTTTTATTCCACGACTTTTCTTAAACATTACACCAGACACCTAGAGAAACGACGGGCTGCAGAGCCCGGAAGTTATCTAACCGTTCCGGTACACACACTATAAGTCACGGCAGGCTATAAAGCCTGAAGTTACCTTCTGCCAGCATACACATACTAGAAGACACGACAGACTGTAAAGCCTGATGGTACCTTCTGCACACATACACACAAACCAGGACGTTGTAACTACGGGCTAACGCCCTGTAGTCATCTTCCATTTACTCCAGCGACAAGAAGGGTACTCGCTCTAATTCTACCGCTCCCCAGGAGATCCCTTTGTACAGCAGTCGATGGGCTGGACCCAGAATCTTATAAAGAGCTTTCCATTAAACATACTATTACACATACAGTACACCGACCAGATCCTGAGGAAAATTAGCGATACAAACAAGCGACGCCTTGACCTAGAGATAATATCAATACCAGATGCCGTATTCTTAGAGATCACCCGCGTGATCCTCCAGTTAAATAAAGACGAACCCGTGGTGCGTTTACGTAATAAAGTGCATTAAACGTGCTCCAGCGTCTCGCAAATCGCATATAAATTTTGTTAGATATTCTTCTAATAATGCTTCTTAATAAAAGAAATCCGGTAAGATAAACATTCTTGTATCGCGGGTATATTTTCCTGCAACGAAAAGCAACACATTTTTTCGTTCCCGAAGGCCTGACTAATTTACCAGCATCCGAATAGATTACGCACATTATACGTGTAAATTCTCTCATTTTAATCCCGAGAATAATCGTGTGCTTAAGACACCTGCATTCCGTCGGAAACAATTCTCAGAATTGTTCAATTTAGTACACACAGTCCTAAAAGGTCGTGTAAACTCGCGTCAGATTAATTCGTCTACAACAATTAATAATAGAAGCAATGTTTAAAAACAACTAACGTGAAAGAGCGTGATAAACTCTGTCTTCCCTATAGGTAATAGGTAGAATAAGTTTCGCTTATAAGAAAGTTATACGCGTTTAACAAAAACAGACGTTTTTCTAATAATAAAGAATTAATGCGTCTTATTTCCGGGCATAATTAAATGTTAGATATTCATTACTGTAAATACGTTCTCAATTAATTAAGAAATCCTGAGACCATCCTGATTAGTTAGAGTAAATAATCAAACTCGTACGCACAATTTGCATTTAGAAACGTGTAAATATTAACCTGTGCTGTGTGAAGCATTCCAAGTACTGAGTTCACATACTGTCAGTCTGAAAGCCAAATTACATATAAGAATAGTCATGCGCACCAAGGTTACTTTAAATTATTGATTTTCTGTTTGACCTGCTTACAAACACCAACGCGATCGTTGGCCCCTGCTTGTATAATACGTAGAATATTACACGCTACCTGACAAATACCACACAACCATTTACAGGGCCGGCTTGAACGGTCGTAATAAACCAAATTAAATCGTCATTATTAGGATTTTTGGGTCATAACACACTAGCAATTGACCCACAATAATTTATATTTCCACAGAAACGACTCAGGAGCCAATAGTCACCACTACCGTCCACGGGAGACCAACCAAAACGGGCGCTGCCAGGAAGGACATCCCGGGTAACCTAAGATCAGTTTTTTTTTAGTTGTTAGTTTATTTAGTTTAGCACCTGATTATTTAGTTTTGTAGAAATAGGTAATATACGTATAAAATATCTTTGTTGTAATTATTTAAAGTGTACAGTGTTAAGCACCAAAATACGAACCACCCTCGTCTTGTTAAGACAAGACCCGATTTGAGCTAGACCGAGGCAAATTAAAATAAACCATTGTAATTTAATTATTGTAAAGCAAAGGTATTTACACTCTCTTTGGCTAAAATTTGCAACTGTACTATTTTAATGAAGCCGTAATACCTGTCTGACGATGGGTTAATGAAACGTGCAACCCTTTATTTCTGGTTAATGCTATTATTGACTGTTTAAAGTTGCGTACATGTAACTAAGATGATACTAATTTTTGTTTGTTTATGGAAAAATAATGATGGACCAATCAGAAGTTCTTGTAGTAAATATGTACGGTAGTCACCAAGGTGTTGATAATGTACATAACCCGGTGACGGGATCTGTATAGAGCAGCCCCAAGGACGTCGTATTAGAAGGTCTAAAAGAGGTTGTACGGAATCAAGGAAGAAGTAAGAAGAAACTCTTCTCGAACAGAGTGCGGCGATGCAGAGGGCTATCGAAAATCTAGTCACTACATCCGTAAACGGAGATCCGAATGGTGCGCAGGTTCGGGCCTACCTGCGACAAAGCATCTTCATCGGATTTTTGTGAAGGTCAGTCACTTAGTGTTAGAAATAGTAATTCTGTACGCTTTATTACCTCTACCCCGCGTAAAGTGAACGGAGATCGCAATACACTCCCTGATTATGAACAATCTTCTCAAAACTCTGATGTTAGCTTTTCAGGTACTGAATGTCGAAATATTTCTTACCTAAATTCAAGCAGTTTGCGGAATCGTACCATTTGTCGGGTGATGATTACTTGAGAACGGCAAAAACGTGTGTAGATGACGGTGCTCAAAGTTGAGCGATGATGAATGACGGCAATTAGCGAGATTACGATTAGTTTAAAAGAAGCTTTTTGGGGTAGTTTTGGTCACCCGAGAAACAGGTAATTCAACGAAATCAACTCTATAACATGCGTTATCACCCAGAAGGAATATTATCGCTAGCCGAAAATTTTCTGAAACAAATTAATGACTATCGCCTTTTTGATCCTCCCATCTCCGAGGGACTTATTTTGTATGCAATAATGCGTCAATATCCCATTGCCACCAAGTCATTATGGGAGTATGTTCAGACAGGAGCTTGCATGGAGCTCTTTCCATTTTCGAATGGTTATCAGGTATTGAAACAAAGAAACCGAGAGATGACGTGTCGCGAGTTCAGGCTGTTAATTTTGTTAGTGCGTTACCGGTACCGTTACCTTCTTTTAGCGTACCTCCACTATTTTGGATTTCCTCTATTGCGAACCCTCCTCGCTCTTCGGTAACCAACCCTGGGGGAAACTAGGTTTCTTTGAGAGCTAGGGAAGTGATTTGATTGCCCCAATTACGCCAGTTTATCATTTGGTTGTATCTGAACCTTTTTGTGATCATATATAACATCTTCGGAAACTTTTTGGGTTCGATTTAAATAAGCCAATATGACCACAAACATTTGAAAAACCGATTTTTTTTCATAGCCCGAGGAAAATTTTTGGGACATTATAACTACTAAGGGCGTTAAATTTTATCTCGAGCAGTTATCATATTCCACACAACGGTTCTCATGGCCATGGAATTCGAGTCACTTTTTTATATGTTATGAGAGAACTAAGCAGATTGATTAGGGTCTACTGTCGAAATGCACATGATAATTGGGATAACCACGTTAAGGATATAGAATGTTTATTTAGTATCGTTACCCATTACGCACAGGTTACCCCCCTTGTGATATTGTAAATGTTCCGTGTCTCAGGGATCGTTTTGCCACTTACTTGGGAAAAATGCTGCCCATACCCGCCACTGAATCGCAAGCGGTAATTTGGAATAAAGTTCGTCAGGATTTGCACAGAAGTGCAAGAGCGCGAGTACAAGGTTGCAAACACCAAGATGACGGACTGTGTATCCACGACTACGTTTTACTGAAGGAAAGTAATATTCAGACGCCTCCAAGAAATAAATATCAAAGTTTCTCCCCTTATATTCGGGCCCCTTTCGTATTATAACCAAACCCTACCCGAACGTGTACCGTTTGTTGGATGAAGAGATGGAGTCTATCAAGGGGAATTATAACATTACTAACCTGAAGTTTTATCATAGGTAGAATCCTAGGAATATCTACGGCTGTGCCCTAGGCACCTTGCGTGGACAAAAAATAACTAGAAGCCTGGTTGTATATACCCATTTTTTTTCTTCTTATTTTTTCTATTTTTATTATTCAAATATTTTATGCATGTATTGTTTATTTATATTCTCTACCTGTTTTTGAGCATGTTGTCTAATAGACGTTTAGTGTGCCTAGTTAAACTTGTTACTAATTAAGTTTTGTTTTAGCACTAACGGCTCTAGTTCGTAGCTGAAGGAAGCGAAGGGTCCCGATCCGAAGCGAAGGATGTTGAAAACTCTCTGAATGTTTCCTAGCGGGCATCGTCGGGGGACGTTCTGTGGCTAGCGAACCGCGAAAATTTTATTATTGTAATAAACGTTTGTCAAATCGCCATTGTTATCGCGATAGAAAAGATAATTAGTGGATTTTTAATATCTTGACAAGTTGTCGTAATTTGCTAGTGTTTGCAAAATATTTTATTTATATATTTTATGTAAGAAATGTGAGAATTTATGTAACTGATATTTGAAAAACACATCTTCGGATCCGACTAGCAGGTGTACACTTAAAGGAATACTTTACTGCAGGGGCGTAACGAATCATTGGAATGCCTTATACGCCGATTCTTAATGTAAAAATGTCACCGCGACCAAAAGATATCTTTGTTTGTTACTTGGAAACTAGAGAGCTACATGTAGGGTTGTTACAGACGAATGCATATTTTTAAAACTAAGATGTGCAATAAACTATATGAAACTGTTCCAACGTAAATTAGTATTTCTTGTTATATTACATTTGAGAAATGGGGGTTGATCGCGGGGGTAATCTTTACTCCCGAAATCAACAGCCATTTTTCAAAAGTAGGTTTGAAATCGGGGAGAAATTAGTTACAGTTAGTGTGTCTCCCATTATAAACAGTTTGTATTTAAAATAGTTTGTGCGTGTACATTTTCTTTTGAATTAGCCAACACTAATTTACCTTTTCTTTCGATTGTTAGTTGTAATGTGCTTTTCAAATATATATATATATATATATATATATATATATATATATATATATATATATATATGTATATTTATAAAAGCTCGCAGCAAATTATGTACTAGCCTAGATAACATTAAATACCAAGCATTGCCTTGCAAAGGTATCTTATTCGTACGCGGGCTCATTAATCTGAAGTCTGCTAAAATGAAAGACAGTACAGGGCCCTCTCACTCTGGTATTTGTGTAAATTAGCATTGTTGTTTGTTGTTTATATTTACGTTTGTGTAGAGGTAGCTGGTGAACGGGTACATGATACCGTTGGTAATTAATTGTAAAAGGCAATTTCCAAGTAGGTACACTCCCGGGCCAGACCATTAAACACCTCGAATTTTATTTTTATTGTTTTTATTGTTGTATAGATGAATGTGTAACCTGCGAAGGGAGAACTGTATTTTTCTAACGCTCTCAAATTTATGTATTGTCCACGATTTGGTGATCTATTCATAACTTGCCCTTGTTTTGTTTTAATTAGTTTTATTTTGTCAGTTATTAGGTAGAATTATTTGCCTGCGAGCTGATTTCTGGTTTTATGTGATTTATTGTAATTTGACTTATGTAGTTTGTGCTTTGGTGGTCACTAAACTATTGGGTACGTGTAAATTCCTTGTCTATTTTGTTTTGCTCTTGCCTTTACCGTATTACCACCTGTGCAATTTTACTGTTTATTTAATTATGTACTTGTGCAAATACTTATTTATGAATAAAGTGGGTTTTATTGGTGGTTCTTTTCCACAATAGTATATTAACGGGCTGAACCACCGTTACGCAAAGCTCGTTGATTTAAATTTAAGTAGTCTCATTTTTTTTCCTGCCCCTCATGATGCAACATTACCTCATCCAGCCCAACTAATTCAGATAGTACAACGTACGTATCACTAGATGGCCACTTCAATTGATCAGGTTTGAGGTTTGCGAGTAATTAAATATCAGACTTGTGAATAAATACTGATGTTTTAATTATTTCCAGGAAAGTCAAAGTAAGACAGGCAATTAATTTGAGTAATAGTAACATTATTGTCAGTCAAGTCAAGATAAATCACTTAGAGATTGTTTTGTTCTTGAATTTGTATTATTGCAAAAAAGTTCAAATTACGCTTTTCGTATGCGCATCAGTAGGCATAAGATTTTTAGTTCATATTTGGCGTATAGATGTACACATTAGTGGTCTCTTATTTCTAACGCATTTTCACAGTTTTCAATAAATTTATATCAGGATGCAACAACAGCGGCACGATCGTTTATGCTTCGCTCCAGCCTGGTATTTGTATTATCAAATCTCAAGGATAGTAATAACCTAAGACATATTTTCAACGACATGACGCTTCGAAAAATCTGTCGACCGGAAGGTCTCGTAGAAAACAGTGAAGAAAGATCTTCTCTTCCAGGCTTGAATACAGCATTCAACATTATGATTCCAATTAGCCCTTCAATTTCAATTACAGCCATGTGTTTGTACTTCAAGGAATGCTGGTCTTTCAATTTATCCCGCGTTGTGTTCATTTTTTGGTTAGTAAATTTTACTACTTGGGTGAACATATTTCCAAGGAACTACTGACGGAGAACTTCGTTAATATCTGAATTATTCCCAAGTGATTCTGCACTGGATCGTAACGTTGGAAGTTTTACTTTCATAATATTTGTAGCCAGGAATTTTGAAGATTTTGGTTCTGCAGAATACCAAGTGAAACATTTCCTTTCCCGTAAAAATGTCTCGGCTCCTGTTCATCATCCGACATTTCAACGCTTTCTGCTGTGTTTAGGTGCCTTTCAACACAACATGCTTCTTCAGTCAGGCCTGGGATTTGGGCTCAACCTCTTCGACCTGAGATTGGGGCTCAACATCCTCTTCTTCCGAAACTTGAGGGTCTTCTTCAATGTCATGTTCGGAAAATTCATTAATATGTGAAAATATGTGAAGTAGATGTAATAATTTTACTTTAAATGCTTGTAATTAATTATAATTATATAAATTTAAATTTTGAGACATTAATATAATAATTTTCCATTTAGTAACAAAACATTCCATGTTAAAAGACAAGTTTCATTATCAAACACGCCAAGCGCGATATCTTTTGTTAGCACTATTGCAGTTGAAAAATTAGAATTAACATTGTGAGTGCGTATGAGTGAAGTGTGTTTTACCGACTGGTTTGGGTAGGTTAAATACTTTTATTAATTTGATTACATTTACACCGTAATTTTGAGTGTGAACGTTTGAGTACGAATGCACAATTTATAGATTGTCGACTTATTGATTTGATTTTCTTAATGCCTTGGCGATAAATAATCCGGATTAAATTAAAATTTGTAGTAATTGACCGAAAAACAAAAGAAAAAAAAAAGGATAGTTCTACATCCTAATCAGCTGATACCGCGACTGACACAATTGTTTGCGTTTTCTGATATTAAGGAATTGTGAAAATAGCGTTATTTTTGGATTACAGTTTTCAGTAGAACCGATATTCAGACTAAATTTAAAATTTAATCTGCCAATACTCTAACTTGTAGTATAGTCTTAGGATACAACTTTGGGGCGTTATTTTAATTAATTTTACTATTTTAGTGAAATTAAATTGAATAAACAGTAATTCCTGCCTAAACTAAAGCGATCAACTCTAAAGACCTTATCGTCTCGCAATTATATTGTTTTCTTTAAAATCACCATTTGAATAACACTTTCGAGTTATGTGCTATTAGTGTTCTTTTATGAGTGCATTAATTTAGATCAAGTAACGGCCCATCTATAACTGGCACTAGCTTGTTTGTTATAACGCTACCGTTGAAATTTTTTTTCTTACCGAAGGCCACAATCTTCGTTGATTTCTTTGTTTGGCTATCTATTTTGTGATCACACTTACAAAGTAAGCAACCCTGTTTATGAGCGTTTGCACAAATACATTTTTTTACAGTTTATTTAATTGCGTTTTCTAATTAGAATTTGTTTCTTTTGTTTGGTTTCAAAGTATTTGCCCATATTGTTCACCGATTTAGACACATAAGATTTCTTTTATTAGTTTTACTTTTTTATTTTATTACGAATTTAATTTAAGTTTTCTGCCACCGTTGGCTAAACATAAGTATAATTCAAGAGTTTAATTTTGGATTATTGTTCTAATAGTTGGAATTGTTCATTTTGTTTTTAACCGTGGTTAGCTGACCGTGGTTCGCGAGGTTACTTAGCACGTACTGTATATTTATATTTTTTCCTGCTTTAGTAATGTGTAGCCTGTTTAGGCAAACACGGTTTGTTTTTTTCCAGGAATTTGAGGTTTTTCGCACCGTAAGTACCCATTTTTACCTAGGGTCTTTTACGAGTATTATCTATTTTTTTTGACCACCGTATATATTTTTCTCAAACTGAGACCGAGAGTTTGATTTATATTCTTGTCGTTTGACGAATCGTAGTGTTGTCCTAATGTACAAGGTATATAACTTCATTTTTTTTCTCCATTTTCTTCCGATCTCTGTACTAGGAGTTATTTTTTTTGTAACTGAATTATTTTGAATTCATACTGCCGAGACGGCGCATTTCCGACTCAACAACGATACAAGTCTTAAATACCGACACCGATCTAAATCTTAAGTAACCCTGGTAGACCGAAATCTTCACTGATGCTACTTGGACCGCTTTTACCTGTTTAGTTCCCCGTGAAGAGGAATCTAGGCCTCTATATCACCATTTAACTAGATTGGCGCTCGAGTAACCCCATTATACCGTGATAGTCCACCGAAAGTAAAGCGTTATATAATTATATCTATTCTTGCTGAAAGAAACACAATAAAAGCAATAAAAAAGTTAGAACGGATAACCTCTATAATGAAGCGGAAGTGATCCCTACTAGTACCAGTGAATAGAGGATATCTTTCTAGACAATCAATGAGCTGGGACGGTTATGGATTGCAACGAAACAGAATGTAGAGGTTCTATACGAAGTTTTCATAACAATCACTTATAGGCTGATGGAAATCCACATGGAAGCTTTCAAACTCACTTTCAACACCAATTTTCAGTAAATGTGTGGATTGAGGTACTTGATCATTTAATGGCTCATGTTTCCTCCCATTACGATTAAATGGCGATCTTATTATCACTCCTATAGAAAGGGGTACCTGCTGTACTTGAAGTGGGACGACCTATAAATGTCCCTGGCGAAGTCAAAACGAAAACTTTTTCTAAATCATATAATTTAGCCATAATTTCTGTGTCGTATACCATAAATAACCCTGTACAGTATAATTACTGTATTCATAACAAATATTTTGCTCCAAAGACAATCATACAATTGAAGATTAGGATTTGAAATGTTAATCTTTACTTAGTTGTAATTATTAAAGATTCGGTAATTACAACTAACCTAATTAAGTGAAGATGTAGACCACCGAGTAATAGTTGCAAGTTTTGTTTCAATGTAGATTAAGAAAAATTTTATTTAAAAATCAAGGGTATAAATTAGCTGTCAAGAATATTTACCCAGCTAACGCAAAGCTGACGGAAAAGTGATACATATCAATTTTATATTTTATAAAATCTTAGAAAAAAGCTTTTACAAAATTTGGAGTTATAAAAGAAAAAGAAGTACAAAGTATCTTTCAAAACTAATAATAATGTCAAATGTTAATTTAACGGCAAAGATTCAACTAACGACATTTTGAAGTCTTGTATTTATGAACTGAAGTGCACATCCTGTAATTCTGTTTATGTTGGACAAGCACTTAGGACTTTGATATTAGATACAAAGATCAAGAACAGATTAGAACGAACTGGTTGATCTTATAGCTTCACGTTCAACAGACATAGAATATGTGATGTATCTTTTTGTAATGCTCTTGTGCAATGCACAACATTTCCTAAAGTTTTTGTTAAATAAATTTTATTAAATTTATTTTCAACCCCCTTCAGTGGGGTATAGTGAATTTGTTGTGACGAGTATTTGTTAAAAAATGTATATTTGAAATACATTACGTTTCCTAATTGAATCTGCATTATACTTTTTTGTCTGAAATTCAAGAATTGAATTTATTTGGTGTATTATCAGCAATGCTTGGGAACGTTCATTCTGAATATGTTTACACACAAATATGTCACACTTCATAAAATTTCTGTTAAATACATTTTATTAAATAATTGTTACCATAGCTACTCCTTAATGATTGGTTATAAGTGTAAATTATTAATTAATTTATTATTGTCAGTAATTGTGATTAAAATAGTGACACCCTATAGTTTTAAATTGCTCAATACTTATTTCTATTCACAAGTATTGATATATGTGCAAATTTATACAAACATCAATTTCGCTAACACAGATACAATGTTATGTTTCTTTTGAAAAATGACCCTCAAAGTCAGCAATATAATGGTTATACAGGTAGAAAATATTAATGGAATCGTATGCCAATACTTGATTTCATTTGAACTATGACACTGTATAAGAGATAAGATAATTTCTTCGAGAGTATTAATCAATCCTCTTAGTACGATCTTCAAATGTTTTTTAGACGTCCGTTATGAAATGATAACAATAAAAAATATGATTAAAAATAAAGTTAAGAGTAATCCTTACAATTATCTGACTGTATTGAATAATTGCATATATCAGCATCTTACGCTGATTGCAAATTTGCATGAGTGTCCAAAAATTTAATTGATTTGTATAAAGGCTGTAAAACATTATGATTAAATATAAACAAAAAAAAATTATTTAACTTTGATTAATATAACAAATTTAGTACATTCGTCATTACTTTATTTATATTAAAGGCAAAATGTACGTGAAGAATGTATGTTTCCTAAAAAAATCTTATTTCTATACATAATTCACATAAAATATTGGTCGAGTTCTAAATTTTTTCCAATGCAATGCAAACACACATTAATAAACAAATTGAAACGTTTAGTATTAGGACTTGACTAGTTAATTTCAAAATATAAGAAAAATTATACTTGTCCCTTTCGTAATGAATTTGTTGCACATATTTCCTTAAATTATTTTCTTAACAAATCATGTTCCTTCTTGTTTAGTAGTCGCTGTTGCTTTAACGGTAAACTGTATACTAGTAACACACCGATCTTCGTTAAATAAGTCACTAAACTCTCAAAATTCATCCTATTTGCTAACCTTCTTGCATTTATTTGGTTTATTTTCCTTTTAATTTCACTTATCGGCAAATTTCTTTTTTATGTGAGTAACTTGCTAATTAACTCTCACTAGTAACTGCCACAAATGCTTGACAAACGTTTAGTTAGTTCACTTTATAATTTTGTAATGTGACGTTTTATTTACAGCAGTTTAAATCATCAAAACTATTATAAATAGTTTGATAATTTTCTTTCAATTGCCTGTTATTATTATTAGTAATAGGTAACTTATATTATTAAGTACCCACTCGAACCTTTAGTTTAGTTTGAAGAAATAATTCCTTTAATTTTCCATTTATTTCGACCTGTTTAGATCAGTAATTGTTTACGTGTAATTGTTTATTGACAATTACCTATTAATATGAATTTTTACTGTTTAACTTAAATTCTCACATGTAAAATTTGAGCATAATAAAATTTTATTATTTATTTAAGCACAATTACTAATGACCGAAAAAAAAGAAACATTCTATGGAACCCCGCCGTTTAATCTTAAACTGCCTCGTCCCCCAATAATGTTTCTGTGTAGGCCATTTTACTCTTGCTTTTGTTTCAGCTTTATTACCAAATAAAAATTCAAAATCTTCTCTACCTAGAAGATCTTGATATATTTCCTTTGATTGATTTTGTAATGTTGTGCAACATTTTGTAATAATTCACAGTAATGGCTATAACTCTGATAAGCGGGATGTACAGCAGTCGTGAGAACAATGAAGTTCTACGAATTATGTGTTTAAACAAGGTGGCTCCAAATCTATTATCAAATGCAATCTGGATAACTTTTCTATGAGCCTCCGGCCCAAGAAAACGTACATAACCCTTTTTAAGCGACGAAAATCGACCGCAACATCGATTTTTTACTAAATTATTGTGAAAAAGCGTATCCATAACTATAATTCTACATAAATAACCTAGTAGCCATAATTAATTTGCAAAACTAAAATGTGAGTTTTACTACGCAAAATATTGCTCACACTATGTAATTTTTTATTCTGTAACAATTAATGTTAAATTCATCCTTATTTTCATTGACAGGTGGTACCCAAATCGGTATCCTTTGAAACTGATTCTATTCAAGGTTTTATCAGTGGTAGTTCATATATTTATTGTTTTTATTTTTGCATTGTAATTCGAATTTATCTTCAACGATAAAGGGACATTGTAACATCGTGTGAAGATGTTAATTTGCGAGTGGCGCTAGCCACAAGTGAATCATCTTTCACGATTATGAAACAAAAAATGATATAAAACATTTTAATACCTAAACATAGAATACATTTAATGAACGAACAGGTTGATCTTATAGACTCACCTTTAACACACATTTTAAATATAGTGTATTATATCAAGTATGCTGTTTCACGTTAATAATTACTACTTGGAATTCTTTTACTTGTATATTTTTGTTTGATAATTAGGTATATGTGTTGTATTGAAACGCGTTGAGAAATAAATGTTTGTTATAAAACATTAGGGAATATTTGGAACATTATTGCGTTTGATTGCGTAGGTATACCATTTCCAGTGGTCTACGTTCCCAAAGGAAACATGCTAAATATTGCTACACTTTGAATTTTATTGTAAATTTGCCTTTAGAATTATTTGTAATAACATTTCTTAATGAAATTTTACCGTCCCTGCTGTAGTATCTGGGACATAAAAAATTCGGATAATAAGGCGATACCGGAGTGCCGCACGAATAGGCAATTCAAGTTGTGACATAAACTGATTGATTGCTTTTCAACAGTTTCCAGACACGGTGTTTTTGTTGTCACAAAGTGTAATGCGATTCAAAAACACGTAACAATCCACGTTTGCCGTTTACATTTTAAAATCCAAACAATTATAGCATCATGACGGTATAGTCAATAAGCTTTTGCAATTCATGTTATCTAATAAATATGTAATGCAAATTAGGAGCGCTGGAATTTACCATTAACTTACTAGTATTATTTCTTTTCCGGTGCAAGGGAATTCTTAAAACACGCGTACGTGATCTAGATGATCTACCGTCGATTATAAAGGCTCTATGTATTCCTTAAGAAAATTACTTAATATCTGCTATCTATAAATTTTAAACTAGTCAGTTGCACACTGGGATATCTTATTAGTAGAACTTATAACGGATTACAACATAAATTATGATTGGGAAACAACTTAAATTGCACGTAACATTCTAAAATATTTTTAATGATAAATATTAACAGCTTATTGAATCATTAAATTTCGTTAAGATAGGTGAGTATGTGTCAAGTTTAGATAAACACTTTAAACAAACAAAGGTTATAAACTCGCCACATATATAGCAACGCAAAATCGAAATGTATCGTGCAAAAACATTTCACAAATCATTGCTCTAATTTAATTAAAATTAGTTTCAAATTGCAAAAAAAAAACTGAAACAAGAATGTTCTTCGTATAAATTATTTTAGTCATCCAGAAACTGCTTCGATTGATTAAGGTGTAATTGTTACCATAAGCAATTATTTACAAAACGACAATAATTTTCGCGTATTATTATCAACCGCATTGACTCGTATAGGCGGGAATCCATTTTCATTACTATACCCATTTGTCAACAGGTTTGATTAGGAAACGAGTGTATTGCCGTCTAAGTTTCAGAAATAAACAAATACATAGCGCAGACAAACAACATGCAAGCATTTGCTTAAAATGGCATGCAACTAATTTTAGCACTAATTGCTCATGTCTAGTGTCAAACACAACAACGAAATATTTATCCCTGCTAACTTTCAACAGATATCGGATAAAAATTCCAAAAATTATTAAGCTAGCCGACCTAACCCTTGCCACGAGCTCACTCGATGAAATGTTAATTACTAATTAGTTTCACTCTTTAGGAATATTATGCTTGCAAGTCCGATAAAACGCAACTAATTGACAGAAACCTACAAATTAATTAGACAAATACAAAAACAAATTAAAGCATGTAGAAAGCGATCTATGCCGTTTTTTAATTCAATTCATAAGCGAGCAAATTAACCCTGGAAGGTCACACATGGGTCTTATTGATCCAAACACAATTTTAAATGGGCTCCTAAAGCAGCAGCAGCGACAAGTTCCCTTCCACCACCCATGTAAATTCAGTTCGACGCATGTTTTCAATCAGTGCGGTTTATATCTTGAGGTATGTATACAGAAACATTGGATTGGGTCCAAATGACCCACTATGACTTTTTGTTATAAAACTTATAGCTGTAGGTTTTGTTTTTTATTTGTGTTATGTTTGCATTTTCAAGTTGAACGGTTCTTTTCAACAATAATTCTTATTTTTTCATTGCCTTTAGAGATTATGGCTTCTACAAGGGCCCTTCCACAAAAAGAATTGGAAGAAATTGTCAAACATTTATGGGACGAAAGTGACAATGAAGATATTTTTGGTGACTGCTCTGATGAAGACGAAGACTATGCGAAAGAACAAGATTTTAGTGATTCCGCATCTCATGGTGAAATCGATAATTACCCTGAAAATATTCGAGAAGATGAAGCCGATAATGACATTATTTATGGTAAATTTGGATATGAGTGGAAAACATCTGTTCCTTCCAGACGAGGTAGACCCCAAGCCCATAATATTATAACACATTTACCAGGACCAAAAGGTGCAGCAAAGAATGCAAAAACGTTATTTGAGGCTTGGGAATTGTTTCTAAGCCATGATATCTTGGATAACGTAGTAAAGCACACCAATGAGGAAATAAAAAGGAACAATGAAGATGAAATCGCCCAAAGTTATACCAAAGAAACGGATATGATAGAAATGGATGCCTTTATAGGTTTACTCTATATTGCCGGTGCTCTAAGGGTCTCTAATGGAAATGTAGACGAATTATGGTGTTCTATATACGGTAATGGAATTTTTAGAGCTGCTATGTCAAAACAGAGATTTAAATTTTTAGCAAGGGTTCTCAGGTTTGATGATAAAACCGATACGCCAATAAGAAGAGTGGGCGACAAGTTTGCCCCAGTTAGAAAAATTTGGGACCTATTTATACAAAATTGTAAGCAGTACTACTCTCCACATCAGTACTGTACCATAGATGAACAATTAGTCAGTTTTAGGGGAAGGTGTCCCTTTAAAATATACATGTCAAGCAAACCAGATAAATATGGAATGAAAATAATCATGATGAACGATGCTCGCACAAGCTATATGATTAACGCCATTCCTTACGTAGGAAAAATTCAGACGACAAATAATGAAGCCGTTCGTTCTTACTATGTCCGTGAACTTTCGAAAACTATCCATGGAACAAATCGCAACGTAACAGTAGACAATTGGTTTTGCTCCATTCCATTAGCTGATAGACTGTTTAAAGAACATAAACTTACTATTTTGGGTACACTTCGTAAAAATAAAAGAGAAATTCCGCCTGTCTTGGTAGCAAATAAAGAAATAGGGAAATCTCTCTTCGGTTTCAACGATGAGAAAACCATAGTCTCCTTCTGTCCCAAGAAAAATAAAAATGTTATACTGCTGTCAACCATGCACCACGATAACTCTGTGGATGAGGAATCGGGCAAACCGGATATAACTCTCACGTATAATTTAACAAAAGGTGGTACAGATACGTTCGACCAGCTGTGCCATTCCTATACAACCTATAGAAAAACTAACCGATGGCCAATGAGAATATTTTTTAACATGCTGGATGCAGCAGCTATAAACGCCAAAGTAATTTGCACATTCACAGGACACAGGAAACGCGACGAGCCCTTCTAAAGCAATTGGGATTTTTGCTTATAGAACCTCTGCTTAGACGGAGACTAGAATGCCCTCAGTTACAGAAGATACTGAAAATTAAAATCCGTGAAGTCTTAGGCATAGATGAGACACCACAACAAGACGAAAATTTCAGTGGGATCTTGCCTAAAAGAGTTCGTTGTAGTTTTTGCACAAAAGACCGTAAAACAAATATATCATGTACTAGGTGCATAAGAGCAATGTGCCAAGAAGGCAAATCAAAACATAGCAGACTTTGTGATTAGAAATTAAGAACATTTGTTTTGTATTATGAGTTTATATTGTTTCTGTTTTTATTTTTTTAATTTAGGGGCCGAATTTTGCAATAAACTATGTTTTTTTGAGCTTTTTCTATTGTTTGGGTTTATAGGACACAGTGTGACCTCTATGTTGGTAAAGGTAAGTGTGACTTTCCAGGGTTAAAAATAAAATGGGAAATCGAAAATGTGGATTTTCATGATGAGATGAAGTCGAACCAATCCATGTTTGAACTGCAACTTCTTAAAACTCAATCTGGTACCTTAATCATAACATTACCTTAAAATCTGGTGCAACCTCATTTGGTAACGCAAATTGAGCAAAAATTAGAGTTAACAAACGTGTGTTTGGTATTGGGAACACGTCGAAGGAAAATTTGCACCACGACTATTTACAGTAGATTGGGAGATCTTTTCTCCATCAGGTTGTAAGGGAGGAAGAGATAACATCCATAGCTATAAATTAGATATGCATGTCATAGGTTAATGAAAAAGTCGTACTTAAGTAGCACACGTAACCTTAGTAAACAACATATCAGCCGCATTTATTTGTATATGTAATAAAACAATTTAATATCTGCTGATTAATTTCAGAATATAAGCAATTAAAACAGTACTTAACTTTTCACAAAGCTTTACGATATTAAAGTAATTCTTAATCGATACCTTAAACTATACATATAACCTCTCTATGTAAAATTATTTCAAAATGAAAGATGCTTTAAACTTTATAACTTCAACGTAATAACCGAGTTTCTTTTAACCTATGTCAACAAAATACTACTGAAGCAAGGTTATGGACTCAAATGCTTTGATCTTAGAAAATAGTAACTGAAATCATTTGTCTTGTTTTCCTTCCAAAACAATATCAGACTAGCTTTACTTTAATGTTCGTACATAAATTCATCCAAGTTGTCCGCTCAACAAAAATGTAATTTGCACTAAAAAGGATACGTACTTACTTATTTTGCACTCAAGGTAAAGTTATTATATTATTTTGAAATCAATTGCTATCTAGAACTTCATTTCTTGACGATACTATAAGGCAGAACGTCATGTAAGGTAATTTTCAGCAATTTTCAGTAATGTAAAGGTAAACCTAATGTATGCTCGACCCAGGGCAACACAGACTTGTTGTGACTACTAAACGGGAATAACTAACGGCATACGCAACTAACAGCAGGAGTAACGTGGCCTGTCTCCATATGTGGTAACATAAAGGCAAAAGGTATCTCCAATTCAAGTTTTCTTTATAATAAGGTATTGAATCATACAAAGTACTAAATGCTCACTATTTTGACCTCGTGGCGTCATTCATAACGCTTCCTTCAACATGGAATCTTCAATTTCAAACGGTACGAAATTTTCTTAATGGAAGGGAGGGAGCCCTTGGAAGGCATTTGTATTAAATCTGGTATAACAAATCCAACAATCATCTGGCGCAACCTGCTTGTATCACGTATGTAGCAACACTAATCAGACTGAGGTTACATCCCGCGGTTTCTCTCCAAACATTTAATTAATTCTGATCACTGTTTGCATAGATTCAAGATCAAGTCATCCCTAAAAAGCGTGGTTACATTAACTCTTGAACTAGGAGTTATTGCAATGTGTTCGTCGCTTAACAAATGACAACGTGTTATGGAATACTGCTTACGCTTTATACACAGTTTAATAATACAAAAGGCGAGGTCAATTGGTATCGTATCGTGTCGCAAAGCTTGAGAACACTAAAACGAAAATACTACGGTTAGTACTTTGAATCATATCTTAAAAACAGTAGAGTAGAACGTTCCAACTAGCTCTCTACTCTAAACTCTATTCTGGATGACAAGGGATTAATGCGTGTTAGCAGTAGGTTAAAAACCCTTATCTCTCTTTGACAAGCATACATAGTCACCAACATGGGATTCAACATGGTGGTCGTAGCAATAATAATTGAATTCACGGGGGAAAATATCTAAACGTATACCATCGTCGGGTGATCCGAAGTTTACCTCTGAAACATTAAGACGTCACGGAGGGGCTTAAATTAAGTAAAAAACCTCTTATGAACATTACCTATATCTCGCTTAGTTTCGGAGATACAGGGTGTTTGGTTTATTTTAATACAGAATATCACATTCATTGTATTTAATGCACCCAAACTTGAAAACTATTTTTCTTTGTTACCTGCCAAGGTTGCATGATATAATATACAGGCTGGTTCGATGGTCATGACGAATATCAGCTTTCTTTGCTGATTTTCTCGACATATTCAAGTAATTAGAAATATTTGAAGAGTAGTACTCTTTTTCCTTTTATTTGCTCATCCATAAGACTGGATTTAAATTGTAGCAGATACTACCTCCAGTGGCGTCGCCATAGAGTGGGAGAGCCAAATTTTTTACCTAAACTATGTTACGCATCTGCTTGGGCAGGTAGTTTTATGATGTTTTTGAAATTAAGTTTGATTTAGAAGAGAAAGGATATCTTAGAATTTTTTGTGCAACGTTTACCTTCCGAGTAAAATAGTTGTTTTTACTTTATAGGATATATATCCTACAAATTATTATTAATCCTAGTGGTAGATTGTAGTAACTATGGCAATTAAACATGGTTGTCAGCCAATTTTAATTTTGGCAGATTTTGAATTATAGTTCTGTTGTGTACAAATATTCCAAGATGATTCAATAATGAAAAATATGCAGATATTCATTGCCTCAATAGATTTTGCAATGGAAATGCTCAACAGGCAGCTTGAGAATAGCGAAGCCGCTATTCAAATATAAAACGGCCAAGCTAACAAGTTTTATTGTAACGCATCACAATTTTCGCGAAAGGGGATTGAGAGAGAGAACAGAAATGAAGATCGAATGAATATTAGACGAAACAAACACCGAAGAATTCTTCGAGATTTTGATGGCAATTCAAGTTTAAGTTCTCGCAGGACAGCACAACAATTAAGACTATGAGGATCTATGGTGGTCACAGTCCAAAATTTGTATCCCGGTGATGCAGAAAAGCGCTTGAATTATTGTCATTGGCTAATAAACCCTGTAGGCGAGAATCCCAAGTTCTTAAGAAAAATATTACGGACCGATGAAGCGACGTTTACTAGAGCTGGAGTAGCAAATAACCATAATCTGAATATTTGGGCGCATACCAATCCTCACCGAATCCGACCCCGTTCATTCCAGCATGAATTTCATGTCAATGTTTGGTATTATTGATAACAATATTTGTGGTCCATACTTCTTGTCACCCAACTAAGTGCAGACACATTTGAGTATTTCCTCGCAAATCACTCATTTGAATTAATGAAGGATGTGCCTTTGGATTTATTATATTATTAGACTACTTGATCTTTATTTGCTGCAATGGCTATTTACAAGTCACGTTACAAATACATTGAAGATATAATAATAATATATTTCTAACTAATTAACAATAAATCTCAAATGTACAAAATGAAAGTAGGATACAATTGAATGGCGCACCAGCGCATTTTGGACGGGTCGGGCGGGAATGATTGGACGATAATCATTCTGGGCAATGGACAGGTCATTTGGGAAATAATAGCAATGCCCAAGGAAATATTGGAAGAGGGCCAGCGGCCTAGCCACCAAGATCACCGGATCTCAAATCTTACAATCACTCCTAAAATTTCAAGCCAGTACCTTCTACAGTTTTTGAACTATTAAAAAAATTTCAAGAACACCCTGAATCTCTGAAACTATGCTAGATATAGATAAGGTTTTCCACTTAATGTAAGCCCCTCTAGGACCTCGTAGAGTTTGAAACGTAAACTTCGGACCACCATGTATAAAGCCGGAAGTACAACACCTTTAATCTTCTGTTGGGGAGCTGGAACTCTTAACATAAGCATAGAAGCAGTATCTTTTCATAAAGGTAGCTTACTTGACTACTAGATAACTTTATTGTAGAGTCCAATAAGATAAAGTGCTTTAAAAGATCATGATTATTGCATACTATTTCAGCAAAAATGATTAATATCTGTAGTAACTTCACAACATAATTTCACAATCCTTTAACATCAGAACCGCATTTAAGCGTTATTTTTATTTCCATGCTTATGTTTTCATTTCTATTGTGATTTTTACCTCATTTTTATGTAAGATTCTTCCTTGGAAAATGATATTATAATAATTAGTTATGGATTATGTTTCTGAGCGTTTGTGCTTGTTTGCCGTAAGTAGTAGAATGTTTTTCACCCAACGTGAAATTATTCGCATTCTTGAAAAGTCGCCCGCTCTATATTTCCATACTATTCATAGAAGAAGACTACATTTTATAGAGAAGGTTATTTCAATTCACGTTCTATAAACTTTTGAGGAAGCTCTGTTAATGATAATTTTGCTCGGATCAGACATTTTGCTGCCACTTCCATATTTCTGACTTTCCAGCAAGAGGTACCACTTAATGATTAGGATAGACCATATATTTTCCCGCAATTTCCACATGTTTGATTTTCCAGCAAGAGGTTCTACTTGACGATCAGGATAGAGTATAGTTCAGCATGGTGATGGAATAGGCCACAATTATCAAGCTGTGCTATGCCATCTCAACGAATAGTTCCCCACACATAGATGGGTGTAGCAACTGTCGAGATATTCAGGTATATGGTTTTCTTTTGGGGGCGTAATACGGTTTGCATAGAGAATGATGTGCGTATACGAATTGATCGTTCTACTATACGTGTATGACGAAAATGCCCTGAAAAAATGTCATACAGAACAGGCGGTAACAGCAATCGAACCCATTCCCTTCCGACTGCTAAGCAGGTTGTGATACCTATGACCCACCAGCTCGGTGTTTGTTTGACGTACCCAGATTATAGTAGCATGTTTTGTGTAATCATCCACGGTAGTATCTGTCCCCATAGCAGTTCGCATATGTCTTCACAGTAAATAAATTGCGTGATATTAGTTAAAGAATCAGTAATAGGATTACTGTAAAGTGTCACAAGTTTTGTTTTGTACCATACTTCTTGAAACGGACTAAAAGAGTATAATTCATAATAAACAATCTTGAAACAAATAATATAAAAAGGTCTGTGAATGGAAGTTTACAATTGGTATTGAATAAGGCTGCATAAAGCAATCAATTATACTTACTCAAATAGATATGTATGGACGTCAAACAGGAACAAAATGTCAAAGTATGTATTTCAAGTAGTTATTCTTTCCCGTACAGTAGGACAACGGGAGTGAGGTTAATACGGCGGGTATAACGTACCTGAAACAAAGTATGTAATTACACAATAAATAAATTTAGTGTGATTAATATAAACAAATAATAATAATAATCCTGGAAGATGTAATCCATGTCTCATCACGTAAAAGCTTAAACCACATGATGACAGTTCAAAAATAATGAGAGTAAGAACTCTCCAGTACATCGAATACTTAATAAGTAGTGATTAGAAACCACAAAGTATGCATTTTAAATATGGAGCAAATAACACCACATGTACAAAACGATTGTTGTACTAATAAATTAAATACAAATCGACCAAATAGTTTATGTAACTACTAAAAACTAACCGTATAAGCCAACCGTATAATGAGAATAACAATTAAGTAAACAATAAACATAAATTTCAAACAAGCAACGCAAAGATAGTGAGAAGCATTATCTACACTACCGGAAAATGAAGATTAAATAGTAAGTACAGAGAGTAATTTCCATAACAGTTTCTTTAGCGACAAAGCACCAAAACCAGAAGGGACGACAACTTAGAAAACGTAGAGTTAATCAACACCAGTTTGTTACTTCAAACATTCTAACCAGTATTTAGGCTATGACGTTTATTTCGCACTATTTTCTACGTTACTACATGTCTACCTTGTATTTTGGGTCGTGTAAAAGAATCCTACGCGACTGACATTTTAACATTCTGCGTAATGTTGTTATTAATGGTATTTCAACAAGTAAGAAAAATATTTTACTGTGTAAAGAATATTTCTAAGGCACTTAATTAAATGTAAAAATTGTATATCCGGCACTGGTATGGTCGCTACCTTATTGGCCTCTGTATGAGAAGAGGCAAGGAGAGGGAAGTAGTAATGCGAGTTCTGTATATGTAATATTGCATTGTGTATTTGATAGAACTTTGTAATATCGAAGTTGTATGAAATCTTGTTTAGTGGGACCAGTTATTTAGAGAAATTTCCGAATGGCTAGATTTAAATTAACCGGGTTGAAAACGTCATAAAATGAGAAAAAATGTATGAAATATAATGTTAAATGAGTTTTAGTGCATTAAATGTGTGTACCTATTAATTGATTGTAAATTTTGAGGAAGATTTAATTGTACACTAGTAAAAGCAATAATTAATACTCAATTTGTATTTTAGTATTATCTAGAGTAAACTTCTATGACACTATACAAGGTGTGCAAATAGTATTGCACCAAATTGGATTATGTAGAAACGGTTTGACATTCAGATTTGACATTTGGTGGGTCAAAACATACATAAATAACAATATTTTGATATGAGTTTCGTTTGTTTTGTGCGACTGGTGTTTGTCAGAGGCAGCTATCTTGAGTTCTTTTTAAATTGCAACCTAGGTTGCAATTACACAAGCACGCGCGCACCCACACACACGCAACATACGCACACACACGCATACACGCGCACACACGCGCACACGCAACACTGCGCACACAGCACACAGCGCACACACACACACACACCACACACACACACACACACACACACACACACACACATCACACACACACACACACACACACAGCACACAACACACAACACACACACACACACACACACACACACACACACACACACACAACAACACACACACACACACACACACACACACACACACAACACACACCACACACACACACACACACACACACACACACACACACACACACACACACACACACACACATACACACACACACACACACAACACATACACACACAACACACACACACACACACACACACACACATACACAACACACATCACACATACACACACACACACAAACAACAACACACACATACACACACACACACAACACACATACACACACACACACACATACACACACACACACACACACACACACATCACACATCACACACACACACACACAAACGTACACACTAACACACACACAAACACACACACACACACACACACACACACACACACACACACACCACACACACACACACACGACACACACACACACACACACCACACACACACACACACACACACACACACAACACACACGACACATACACACACACACACAATACACACACACACACACATCACACACACAATCACACATACACAAATTTACATATACACACACACACACACACATACACACACACACACACACACACAACACACACATCACAAACATGACACTAACACCTATACACACACACACACACATACACACGAACACGCACACACTACACACACACGACACACAACACACATCACACACACACACACTACAACACACACACGCGACACCACACATACACCACACACATCACACACACACACACACACATCACCACACACCACACACACACTATACACACTAGCACACGCACATCTACACACAACACACACACACATACACACATCACACAACACTATACTTACACAGACCCACACACACACACGCACACACACACGACGCATCACACACACAACTACACACACACGCACTCATACATCACAACGCACCACACACTCATTTTCACACTCACACGCATACCCAACAGTACACGCACGTACACACTCACTCTAACTCTTGCATTCACACTCACACTCATAGCTCAATTACACTCACTTTCTCACTCGCACTCACACGCCCACACTTACAACCGCTTTCAGACTCGTACTCACACTTTTACAACCGCACTCACTCTCCGCCTTACTTACATTCACACTCATACTGGCGCTCACACTCAAGCTCACACATACACCCACGCTCACAATCGCATTCACACGCGCGCTCACACTCTTTATCACTCACTTGCAACCCCATTCACTCTCAGTATTACTCAGGCTGGGGCTCACACGCACACTCACACTCATACTCACAGTGCTACACGCACAAACACGCACACACACGCACACACACGCGCACAGACACACACACACACACACACACACACACACACACACACACACACTTGCAACCGCACTCACGTTAACCTTCGCACTCACTCACTAACTCTAACCCTCGCACTCATACTCACTCTTACAACACAACCACAGTCACACTCATACTCACACTCACACTCTAGATATCACGATATATGTAGTATAACAATGTAAGATTTAGATGTAAATTAAGAGCAAAGGAGATCACACGTAATTACCGATGTATTCAAAACTTTACACGTAATGTAGGAAAATTTGGGTATTTTAGATAAATATAATCTAAATATGAACCTATATGTACTTACTCACGCTCACTAACAAGCTCACACGCACACTCACAGAAACGCACACGCACAGAAACGCACACACACACGCGTATATGTTTAATCTTGTCTCAATTAGGGTCATCCGGAAAGTAGTACCCGTTTGCGCCGTGCAGAGCGCTGGCGAATAAAGTACGGACAAGTACTAACGTGTTCAGTTGTATTTTAGCTGTCTCTGTGCAACGTTACATCTCGCTGGTATTGACTGTGTTGTTTCTGTGAGTGTTTAAACTGTACAAGGAAATAGAAAACGCCGCCAGTTAGAGCTGTGATTAAATACCTCAACGCAAGGAATCTGCGACCTTGCGATATTCATAGCCAATTGAAGGAGGTGTATGGAGACAATTTTATGGAGTCGCATAGTTACTGGTGACGAAACATGAGTAGTAACGCTAAGCGGGTTCTGGCTCAGGAAGTGACATCACTCCAATCAGCGACGTGAACGAGTGGTGAGGGGGGGTGGCTTCTCCTACCGGAAGGAGCAATGACGTCAAGGTAATGGGATGCGAGGATGTGACCCGCCCCCTGTTGAGTCCAGGAAAGGGGTTGTCCCAGTAGCTGTCCAACGAGAGACGTGGCCGCCATGTTGTAATAGTTCAGCATACTCTGGACGTTTTCAGCGGCTTCCGGTAGGTTTTTCACCGGCTTTTGAGGGCTTCTGCGGCAGGAAGTGACGTCACACCAATCAGCGACGTGAACGAGCACTTAATCCCCGCCCCCAGCGATAGTTTGTGGTTGGAGGGCCAATGGTAGAAGAGGACGTGGCTTCACCTACCGGAAGGAGCAAAGACCTCAAGCCAATGGCATGCGAGTATGGGACCCGCCCCCTGTTGAGTTCAGAATGGGGTTGGCCCAGTATCTGTCCAACGAGAGACGTGGCCGCCATGTTGGAACAGTTCAGCGAGACTCTACACGTCTTCGGCGGCTTCCGGTTGGTTCTTCACCGGATTTTGAGGGCTTCTTTAGAGGTCTTCTGCGGCAGGAACTGACGTCACATCAATCAGCGATGTTAGCGAATACTTAAGACCCGATCGGAAGTTTGTGGTTGGAGGACCAATTGGAAAAGAGGGCGTGGCTCCTCCTATCGGAAGGGGCAATGACGTCAAGCCAATCGGATGTGAGGATAGACCCCGCCTTCTGTTGAGTTCAGGAAGGGGGTTGGCCCAGTAGCTGTCCAATGAGAGGCATGGCCGCCATGTTGGAATTGTTCAGCAGCCTCTGGACGTCTTCAGCGGCTTCCGGTAGGTTCTTCGCCGGCTTCTGAGGGCTTCTTTACAGATCTTCAGTGGCTTGTGGTGTGTTGGTTTCTGGCGCCGCGTCGTTGAGATGTCGCAATCTGCGGGGCCTTGCAGGCATCTCGTTTGTCGCTGTTGAAAAGAAACTTCTGGTTGTTGGATAAAGCCTGAAAAAATTGTTTGCACCGAGATTCGAACTCGAGCAAGTCAAGTTATGAATCCACGCATATCCATATAACCAACTGAGCTTACAGAGTTTTAGATATGAAACGTAAAAAGTGTGATATAAGCGTACATATTTAAGCTGACGTCAGTGACAGAATGAGTAGCTTTTCATTTGGTTGCAGTAATCAATATCCGGCGCGCGATCTAAAGAATAATTGCTATTGTACACTATACAGGGTGGGCCACCACCAATGCGTCGGTCTCTAGCACCCAAACGACTGAATTTTTTCAAAATATGTTTGGTCGAGAATATGTAAGCCTTCTAGGACTACAATCTAAAATTAGTTTGATTTATACATGGTGATCTACAAACTTGTTACTTATCAAAGTTATATTATTTTAAATGGAATACCCTCCTTTTTAAATTTTTTTTTAATAAGGTGTAAAAATAAGGTAGACTTTCATTAGAGTTCCCTATACCTAAACCTTACAGTTTCCAAAATATTTAACATTTTTCGAAAATGTTGGGTTGTCGAACTTCAAAGTTAAATATCTTTGTTATTTTAAATACAACGCCCAAGAAATTTTTATGGAATAGTCTTTTGACAATAGTTCGAACTGTATTAGGGTTCCCTTTATCTAACTTCAATACTTTTCGAGAAATTAGTGTATTTGTTAGAAATTACGCCATTAACTCATGTCGATCAATTAGAATTCTGTGATTTACAAAGGTTACAAATGTGTTAAACGGTTTTTGGTTTATTAAGGTTATCATGGTTATACGGTTGCTGGTCTTGAAAAAGACCGTTTTACATTATGCACCGAGAGCCTACTGCTGAATTTGTCACTACAGTAAATGTTCAAACTGATGACCGTCTTCTTGAATGCATAGTCTAATTCTTTCTTCCAAATTTTGTCTGACTTTTCTTAACATATCTGGAGTAATTGTGTCCACCGTATTTCTAATTCTCTCTTTCATATTGTCTGCAGTAGTAGCAGGAATATTGTAAACAACATATTTAATATATCCTCATAAAAAGTAATCCATTGGAGTAAGACAAGGCAATCTTGGTGGCCAATGACATGGTCCGTTCCTTCCAATCCATCTATTAACAAATTTCCTAGTTAAATAATTTCTAACTCTACGATCAAAGTGTGCCGGTGCCCCATCTAATTGTAGCCACATATTCCCTCTAATGTTCAACGGAACGTTTTCGAGAAGTGTCCAAAGGTCTCGCTTTAAAAATCTCAAAAATTTTCTACCATTTAAATGACCATTGAAAAAGTATGGTCCAATTACCTGATCTCCAATAATTCCTGCCTATACGTTTATGCTCCAACGATTTTGGCGATCAACGGTATTAAAAGCATGCTTATTCTCGGTATCATAATAGTGAAAATTATGTCTATTTACCAAACCGTTGTTGTGAACTGTTGATTCATCAGTAAACAAAACGAAATTTAAAAAGTCTTGTTGATCCCCTATTTTTTCAATTGCCCACAAACAGAAATCTATTCGTTGTTGAAAGTCATTGCCATACAAATTTTGATGAATTTCTATGTGATAAGCATGAAATTTGTGTTTTTTGAGAACTCTTCCCACACTTCCTCTACTTAAATCTGTTTGTCTAGCAATTACTCTAGTACTAGTGTGGGAATTTTCAGCGATAGATCCTAATACTAAAAACTCACTGTCTTCATTGCCAGTTACCGGTTTACTTTTATTAGGTTTTAGATAGGCAGTGTTACCTGTGGCTCGAAATGTTTGTAAAAGCCTTTCAAAAGCTCTCGTATCAGGATGGATGCGATCAGGGTACTTTTGGGCATAAACCCTGGAAGCCAAAAGATAATTTTCATGGCATTCTCCTATGGTCAACACCGTATCCACTCTTTCTTGCACTGAATATTTCATTGTAATGAAAAAATCATCAATAGTTATAAACACTGTCGTATTTTGAAGTACGTCAATATGACAGAAATGTTTACAAATCAAAGAATTCTAACTGATCGACATGAGTTAATGGCGTAATTTCTAAAAATGTAACAAATACACTAATTTATCGAAAAGTATTGAAGTAAGGTACAGGGAACCCTAGTACATTTCGAACTATTGCCAAAAGACTATTCCATTCCGATAAAAATTTCTTGGGCGTTGTATTTAAAATAACAAAGATATTTCACTTTGAAGTTAGTTAACTTTACGCGTTATTCTTTGTATTTTATAAATTATGATTTGAAACAATAAACAACAGAATACGTACTTCCAAATATCCTTATTACGATGACCTAGATAAGATTGTCTCATCTTTTCTGAATCAAAAAATACTTGAATTTTTTGACAACCCAACATTTTCAAAAAATGTTAAATATTTCGGAAACTGTAAGGTTTAGGTATAGGAAACTCTAATGAAAGTCTACCTTATTTTTACACCTTATTTAAAAAAAAATTAAAAAGGAGGGTATTCCATTTAAAATAATATAACTTTGATAAGTAACAAGTTTGTAGATCACCCTGTATAAATCAAACTAATTTTATATTGTAGTCCTAGAAGGCTAGAGACCGACGCGTTGGTGGTGGCCCACCTTGTATGTAATTACATTTTTACAATGAAAATACAGATTTTATTATTGTTTTTAAAGTAATAAAATAGCTGAAAATAACAATGTTTAATTAAAGCATTTAGCAATACATAGAAAATAATGTTGTTGTTGGTAAATATGTGATACTAATAAGGTAATAAATTATAAAA
>JARFJB010001272.1:0-33591 GCA_036346205.1 Vesta saturnalis
AACAATAGCACCCTGTATTAACAATTTTTGTTCCTTTTGGCCAAGGAATCAGCTTTTCGTTTAACAGTTTATCACCCTGTATATATATCACATATATGTCCATAACTCTTTTCACAAAAGAAAACTGCAAATTCTAGAGCTGATTTTATGTCGATTTAACGTAAGTTACCTTAATACAAAATACTTCCTAACAGAGCTGGACCTCTTGGAATATGACGCCCTAACATCGGTTTAATTCAAATATCTTCAAAATGGTTTCGCTTTAAATGATAGCGTTCTGTACATTTATTTAGTGGAATATGCCCAATCGTATGGCGTGAATATGATTTTTTAGTTGTACTCATAAGCGGCTCGTTTGGGCGGGGCATTTGTTATTCATAAGTTTTTGTTTTTCAAAATTTCGCAATTTTAACATAAAATTAAAAAAATTTCGATTTTTTCATAAAAGAATGATGCTCATGTCGGAAGTTGCTACGACGCACTGTTTTCGAAATAAATCGATTTGAACTTTTCATGTGTTAATCATACTTTTATAAAATTAGCTAACGAATTCATTTACAAGTATGAAAGGTGGCTATGGAATATACATAAAATAACAATATCGTGAACGTCAAACTGCTCTCATGCCATAAATTAATTTCGTTTTTGAAAGTAAGAAATAAACTCGGGTAAAAATTGCTGACACAATTAATAATAAAAAAAATTCAAAATGACAACTGAAAGCATGAAACACAAAACCGAATCTACAAAAGATGCTCCACATGACAACCATTCGTTTCTATGCACAAATTTATTCGTTTATGTAAAGATTGCCGAATTTTTTCCAAAATTCCCCTATTGTTACTTAATTCGTCGCAGACATCCTGAATTCTTCTCCAAAGCTGATCTATTGGTTGGGAATAAACCATTGATTTTAGATATCCCCAAACTTATTTCCTGAATGTGCCGACTCCATTTAAAGAGGCCCTCTTCTGGCCTGAAGATAAAAAAAAAACTAATAAAAGAAGTAAAGATAGGGTACCATTTGTGATCACTTCGGAACCTTGACAAACATAACAGAAATAAGGAAAATGAGAAGAAACGGATATTAGAAGAAAAAGAAGAAAGGAAAAGGATAAGGTTAGAAAAACAAGCTCAAAAAATTATGCCAAAAAAGTCCGTAAAGAAACAGGGCCCAACGGAAGTATTTGATGAAAGTTCTTCAGAGGAAGGGAATGAAAGAATTTGAAAGTGAAGATAGTGGTGCTGAAGCACCAGAAAAAGAGTTTTCAATTCTGGAAGATCCTAATAATCTTGAAATTGGTGATTATATCTTGGCCCAATATTTAGGAGGAAAAAGAAATGCTACAACATTCAGGTATATTTGTATAATACAAAATACACTTTCCCGAAACGAATATGAGGTAATGTCGATAAAAAGCTGTAGCACAGATAATAGGTTATTTAAAATGAATGAAAATGGCGTGTCTGTTATAAGAAAAGATGCTATTTTGGGAAAGCTGTCTGCACCTCGCCTTTGTGCAGCAGAGAAGACAATTGAATACGAATTTAAACAAAGCGTTGATGTTTTAGAAAGCTTCTAAATTAAGAAACGTTTTGTTTGTTTATTTTCACAAAACCTGTTTAATTTTTTTTTTATTAACTTGTCTTTAACCTTTAACGCCCTTAACTATTTTTTTTCAGTTATATTTGTGCATTTTTTATATGGTACTCTAAATTGTATGTAAAACTTCTACAAAAGGAGAAGCAGCCTTTCCAAAACTTGTGCTATAAGCATCAGGAATTGTTGCATTTTTTCCTTGATACAAATCGAAAGTCACACAATAGCCTTCTTTTGTGTTAATACACCAGGCCTTATAGCCAAACCTTATCAGTTTGCCTTTAATGAATTGTTTGGCACTGTGCTTTCAAAAATACTTTATCATGCTTTCATGGAAACTAAAATTTTCTTCCAGCACAAAAAGCTCCAGGAATCTTGCTTTAATCATATTCATTATAGGTCTGATCTTCACAAACTTGTCAGTCATATCAAGTTTGGTATTGTCTGAACAGTGAATGAACTTCATGATTGATAGGAATCTGTTTCTCCACATAGTTCTTGATACCAAGTCATTTCTAATGTCTTCGGACTTCTCCCAATAGTGACGTTTCGATGGTACTGAATTGTAACCACTCAAAATCAGAATTCCTATGCAGCATTTTATTTCATCCACTGTAATATTTTGGTTCTCTTGATTTTTAAAAGCTGTATATTTAGTGGTTTCGTGAACCAAGTGTTCAATAATCTCATTGGTAAAAACATT
The DNA here is from genome assembly GCA_036346205.1 of Vesta saturnalis. Lineage (NCBI taxonomy): Eukaryota > Metazoa > Arthropoda > Insecta > Coleoptera > Lampyridae > Vesta > Vesta saturnalis. Next base: position 2,304 of record JARFJB010001272.1, read on the forward strand.
TCAAACTCCTCAATAGGGGTTTTGTTTTTGTAAAGCTCATAATTCGGCGCAGGAAAATTATCTTTTACAGATTTTATTACATCACCTTGAATATACTCAACGTTTTGTAAATTTTCTCTTTGGTAATCCAACCAAGAACTAATAAATGTTGGAGTGTTACCTACATTTTGTTGGTCAATACTTTCAGAGAAAGTAGCTTCATTATTAATCTTTTTTACAACTGACGAAGTACTGGGACCTGGTGTAAACTGATGAGATGAGGATGGAACGGCTGAAGGAATACATGAAAGTTCTTGAGTAGCATCATCTGAATTACCTCCCATAGGACCGTTACCAAAAACTACCTCTACAGGTGCTAAAAGTTGTTTACCAGGTAAATGTTCCAAAGTTCCGCCTTCATCCTCGTCTCCGGATTCTTCATCAGTAAGTATACTACTTGGTGGGGGTTCAACAAAAATCTTTTCTGGGGTTTCATTTTCATCATCTTCTAAGAAAACTTATATTGCTTCTTGTAGAGAAAAACCGGGCCTGAAACCAAAGAGAAGTTTAAATGCCCACGGGGTCCATATGGGTACAGTGTGAAAAACTCCTGAATATATGCAACTTGCACAACCATAAATTTATCAAACAATCCATACTCAAAATATCTCAACCTTTATAAATATTACTACGACAAAATTAGAGCCATAACGCAGAGCTTACCTTAAAATATCTTTCATCCTTGAAGATCGAAAAGTCATCCATTTTAACTATGCAAATAAAACACACAGGTTCACTTTACCGAACTAAATGCTAGACTGACCAAGATTTACGCTTCCTAGAAACTTGTGAACACATTGCCATCCCCTCCCTTTAAACACAAATGTACCTGAGATGCTAGAAAATACGGCGTACCCATTTTGACCCCAGGGGCGGTCCCAAGTTAATATCAGGGACAATCTTTTATGTTTGTTTATCTTTGATTTTTTTTTATTAACATGTCTTCTAATCTATATTATAGTTTTGAATACAGCAAATTTACTAGAATTTAATTTTTGTTTCTGTTATAATTTACGACAATGTCACTTTTTGTCAAGTTGCTTGTGATTTTCTTGACATTATGTTGTGCCAATTACTGAGATGTCAATTTCTAAAACATGACAATTACTGGAACGTCAATAACTGAGACCATCTCATTTTGGATATGTCAATCACTAGTGCACCTTACAAGATTTTTTTTTTAATCTTTAAAAATGTATGAACTTAAATTTTGGAAACAAGATGGGTATATTCATGTTACACAAAGCCTAAGGTAAAACAACTAAAGGTCGACACATTAAGGACAGCTGTGCAATATTTTGTTCATAATCATTATAAATTTTGAATTTTAAGCCTTTTACAAATATACAAATGTTAGTACTACCCTTTTGGTGTAGTTTCCAACAAGAAATAAGCCATTTCCTACAATATGTTGAAATATAATTTTAGAAAAATGAGAATGTGTAAATATGCTAAAAGTTGACACTCAAAAATAATGAAAATTCTAAAGGTTGACACCTTTTTTATCTAAAAGTTGACACGTTTTGTAATTTGTAAAATTTCGAATATAGGTAAAATATACTTATTTGAACATCTTGTATCTTTAAGTAAATAAGATTTACAGAAATAAGTGGTAAGAGTATCATTAAATATTTTTATCATAAACTTTTTAAATACAATACAATATTGCTAAAAGTTGACAGAGTTTGACACGAATACAAATATATGTAAATTATTAACAAAACTACATACAAACATATATAACTTATAGAAAACGGCAAAACAAAAATAGAAGACCACACACAATAAATAATTAACCATCCACGATTAGTTCTTCATCAAAAAAATATTTTAGTCGGTCCCCGGAAGAGATAATTTTGGGAAAGTTTAGTTTTTTAATTATTTGGGTAAACTGTATAACGCTCACATAATTTTCATTTAGTCGAAAACTAGAGCCATCTTCGCATTTTTTCATAGCAACAACTTCAGCCTCATTATCGGAAATTACTTCCTGCATTACGCAGACATATTTGTGTAGTCGTTTTGGTCCCGGAAAAGAAACATAAATATAATCATTTTCCTTATATTTCAGTTGGGTCAATTCCAATTCTTGCTCTTCTTCAAGTATTTCATCGCCACTGGAGGCGGAGCATTGCCATTCCGTAGATGTGTCTGAGTCCGGTGAAATATCCCTTTTCCTTTGTAATCTTTTTTTATTTCTGTTGGCTGCACTTGTTTTCTCCTGTACTAGTTTGTCTTTAGCTTCTTTTTTCTGTTGTTTTGCTGCCGCTCTTTCTTTTTTCTTTTCTGCTTCTTCCATTTTTTTTGCCTCTTTCCTTTCATAATATAACTGCCAAGGCTTGGAAGTAATCATGGCAGGTGTTCTCTCCTTCGGCACTCTTTTCTTCTTTGTTTGTCTTTCACCTGGCCAAATTAACGCTTTTTTAAATGGTGTTGGTACATTTTCTTTATCTTGTTGTTGAGACTTTGAACCGCTACATCCAGGCACACTGTACGTCTTCACTGGTGTCTTTTCACCAAAACCACTTGTGGCTATATTTTCAATGTTATCCTGCTGATCCAGTTCAAATCGATCTTTTGAATTTCAGTTTCTGGAAGATCTTCCTTGTCTTTAATAAATGACCCCTCATTTTCTTGCTCATTAGGTGGCATAGTTAGGTTTTCTTCACGTGTAGTATTCACACTTTCTTGCAGCACTAGTTCATTTGCCTCTATTGGTTCCGTTTCCTGCATTTTAAGTTGTGCAACGTTTGTTTCTAGTAATTCATCTCTAAGTTGTAGTGCATCTTTGACTATTTTTTTGTAAAATTTGAAAAGGGATACGTCTTCTATGTCTCCATTCCATACGTCAGTTGCCTTATACATATCTATTTTCTATTTTGATATATATTTTTCTAAAAAGTATTTTCCATTTTCTAGTTCTTTTAATTTCTTACTTTTTTCCAATACTGGTTCTTGGGATTTTGGTGCACTTTGTATTTCAACCGCGTCTGGATTCCACGGAACTAAGCCGGATTTACGGAAACCATTTTGTAATATTATAGGGTGTAATCTTTCTTCAACCGTCTTTTTTAATAAAGCGCAAAAGTCCGTTTTCTTAATGATCGGATTTTCGGTGTGATTAAGTCGCCATTGGTGAACATTTTCTTTCCAGCCTGCCTTGAGTGTTCGAAAAACAGCAACATCCATGGGTTGTATTTTGTGAGTTGCGTTAGGATATAATGCAATAAGTATTATACCGTTTCTTTCGCAAAACCTACTACTATGTAATGTCAGATGGGAGGTGTGACCATCTACAAAAAAAATTACTGGTAATGGTATACGTTTTTCAACGAGCCAGGGATGGAAGATGTTTGTTAAAAATTCATAAAATAACTCGCCGGTCATCCATCCTGACTCAGATTTTCCTATACCCCAGGATTCAGGAACGCTAAGCGCAAGGTCTCTAGGAATTCGTTCATATTTAAATATAACCGAAATTGGTAACACATCGCCTGCTGCATTTCCGTCATCAGCACAGTCAGGCATTCTTTTCATCACTGTTAACTTGATGTATATTCTTTTCTCCCGCCTTGCTAGGACACGATCACCTTTGGGGTTCAGGAAGAACTGCTTCATCAGCATTGAAGACTCTTTCTGGATGCTCAAGGATACCTACAAACTGATTTTCTTTGAGAGTTTCTAGAACCTCTTGAAACCAACCATCCAAATGGTTTTTTGTGACTGCTGCTCGTGTACTTGTCAGATTCTGAGCAGTTCTGATAGCAACTTGAGGATGCCTCTTCATAAAAAGTTTATACCTAGATTCTCCAGGTCGGTTATTCTTGAATGGATTTTTTCGTTTTAATTCAAGTGTCAACTGCTGCACACTATCTAATAATTGGTTTTTGTTATGGGAAATCCAGCTTTGGCAGATTTAAAAATCCAGGAGACTACAATATCCTCTTCCTGTGGTAACAAGTAGGATTGCAATCCCATTTGACATTGCCTAGAGTCTTTCCACGAAATTGATACAGAAGTGTTATTCTAGGGACTCCATGTTTTTTGCCGCGTTGCTACCGGCATACCTCGTCCAGTCTTCCAGAGCATGCCATATTTTCAGGAGAATATTTCAACAGGCTTTTTTGTTTTGATGGCATTTTCCAATCTGGAAGAAATATGTAGGTCGGTATAAGTACCTAGTTCAAAGTTGACACTTCAAATTCTAAAGGTTGACACGGTATCAACTTTTAGTTAGCAACTACATTTTGAGTTGAAGTTTATACCAAAAATAAGTTTAAAATCTGTGCATTAAACCGAAATGAAAATATTCAGAAATTAATATCAACTGCCGTTGTGCCAAAGGTTGACATACGTGTCAACCTTTAGTTGAAGTGTTACATTTGATGCTAAACTTTGACATCCCTCTTAAAAGATTAATCTAGTTCTAGATATAACGAAATATTAACCAAACTACTCCTACAGTATTACATATTAACATAAAAAATAACACTGACATATTTAAAAGCTTACTTTATATATTTGACTTCAAGGAAATTTATATGTAACACTTTTGGTAAGAAAACTTGCAAAATTTGCGAACACGTGCACACCGACTTTTACTTTCCACCATTTGTAATATTAAAATGTCTAGATATGTTTCAAACTAATAATCATAGGTGGCAGAAGAGAACTTTTTAAAGCGACAGCCATCTAATCGAAACTGAAATGGGTTTATTCTGAATGAATTTTATGTGAAGTGTCAAGCTTTAGCACACTGTCAACGTTTAGTAGTTTGACCTTAAATATTTTAAAGTATCTTTACTTTATGTTTTGATTAACATATTTTTGAAAAAGTACAATATTTGAAAAATATCGCCTTAAGGTGTCAAATACTAGTGCTTTTACGTTGTCATTTTCAGCTGTTTCTAATCCTTATCCTTGCTCTCGGTAACCTGGGTCAATTCTCGGGTCAATTCTCAGAAAGAAGCCATTTTAGATTACCAGTTGACGTGACCAAACACCTCTTGTGGACCAAGTAAAACCACATGCCCACTCGTTTTCAGCTGTTTCTAGGTCTAACGATTCTTCGCAGTCTGAATCAAGCCACGGAAAAATGTATATTTCATGAACAACTACAACCCATTTTAAACAATGAAGAACCCAGGGAACGTTTTTTTTGTTCTTAACAAAAAATTATCAGAATTAACATAACTATTCACCCTCCAAAAGGCATACTGGGTCAAATCATGAACAAGAATCTGTTTTACCATCTCCCGATCTATTAAAAAAATATTCACCACTTAGTTGAATATATTCCGTAACCCCTTGGTACGCTGTATTATCACATCATCACATTATTATTTTCATAGACAATAAAATAATAAAATAAAAATATTTTATTTTATTTTGCCACCATAATGTTCTTTATACGCCTCCAAATGCGGGCGTAATGTGGTCTTTATAACACGAAAATGTGAGTGATGCTAAGCAGCATGATTGACAGCAAACACATGACCTGATATATAATAGCAATATCACAGTATCTTAGTAACAACAAATTAGCCTACTGTCGACTTTATTTCACTGCATTTGCATTTAAAAACTTGCCGAAAATACCAGTTTCATGGTGCAAAATAAAATAAAACATTGTATGTACCACGGGCATAATTGTAGATTATGGCTCTCAGGAATATAAAAGCCCTCCGCTTCGCGTCGGGCTTTTAACATTCCCTCGAGCCATAATCTTCTGATTATGCCCTTAATACATAAATATCTATTATGGCATGTTCTAGTCTTTATTTTTAATAATGTGATACACAGTCAGGTCCAGTAATCTGCCTGAATTTCTGTGTTACGTAACCCTGGGAGTATGTATTTTCATTCACAGTTAATATATTAAATATGCAAAAATAATATAAAGACTGTACCTACCGTATCACCTACATATGAAAGAAAATCATAAAGCAGCAAAAACAATGTAATCAACTCAGATAAGTTATTCTTCTTTCTAGGTTTCAAACCTTTGAATCTCTCTTTAAAGAATTATTTTGTACCATCAATGGTACATAATGGGAATGAGTGTGGGTGTTCATTATTGTACAATAAGGAAATGATAATTTTAAGCCTATTTTAAATTGACACATAGAAACTATCACATCATATTTACTAACAAGTTAAAATATTCTATATAAACAAATCAGTTTCCGAGTTTCATATTTTGTGACCCGAGACTTAGGAAACAATGTTAAGCATGTTTAGGTGTATCAACTGTTATGATTATAGTACGACTCACAATTATACTTTTGTTATTAACGAAAAAAAAAAAGGGCTTTCGATTAGAAAAAAACAAACACTTTGATTTTTCTTTTCAGACGAAAACTTGCTACAAACTGAACACATTATTTAACAAACATGGCAGTTCTACCCTTTTAATGTAATCAGCCAATAACATACCTGAGTTCCAAATATTTCAGTGTGTAGATGTACTAGACCATTGGCGATAGACAGACATATTTTAAGTAGCTGATGATGTGTTAATGTTGTTCGATTTAAATGATCGTATAAGCTGCCCAAAGAGTGATAATGTGTTAAGAGCAATAATTGAGTACATGAATTTCGAGATGTCATATCAGATCCAATATAACCAAGTATATTTTCGTGTCGTAATAATATCGTACTGTAAATTTCGGTTTCTCGTGTCCAACTAGCTTCGTCACGTGAAAAGAATATTTTAACTGCCACACTTTCACCATGCCATATACCTCGCCACACCTCACCATACCGGCCTTTCCCAATACACTCCAATAAAGATATTTGTTTTGCGAGAGTACGTTGAATTAGAAGAGGTAAACCGGAGCCACTACCAGATGTTAATGAATGTTGTAAGTATTCTCGTAAAGTACTATCTCCAGCTGCAGTTGCTCTTAGTAAGTCATCACTTGCAAAGTAAGTATCCATGTCTAATTTACTCTGTTCTCTTAATTTACGTCTATGTATTCTTCGTAAAATAATTAAAGTTATCGTCACAGCAATGCCCAAGATAATGGCAGGAATTATAACTGCGAGTACTAATTTTAGTATATAACTTATTGAATCATTATACACGCTGGCTTCTTCTCTAAAAAACGTTGGAAGATCGGGAAAATCTCCATTATTACAAAAATCACCGTCACAACACCTTATGTGATACTGACCAACCGTATGGCGTTTTCTTTGAACCGAAAATGAGTGAGTTCCACAGTAAAGAGGTATTTGATCGGCATTTGTAGTGCAGCCACGAGTAACACTTTCATCACCGGAAGATTCACGCACTCTAGACTTCCAACACTGAACGGCATCAACACAAACAGTTACATTTGCACAGTCCGGTGGCTCACAAGAATAACATTTGTAAAGTGGTTTAGTGTAAGGAGGTACCCGTAAAACATTGTTATGATTGTCTAGTCGTTTGTGAAATCCAAATGGAGGTGGTTCCCCAAGATTAACATCATTATTTGATTCATCCTCATCATCATCTGCATCTTCTTTTAATTGAGGTTTATGAAGAACTTTTCCTAAAAAAGAATGTTTCATTAACACATAACTATATTTCTATGCCAATTAAATAGGTATTAATGAAATATTAATATTGACAATGTACCTGTACAAATATTAAGTATAAAAACTACTAATAAACAATTGATAAGACCCGCAACAGCCATGTTTAAAACGATTGTGATAATACGATCTTATTATTAGTCAAATAAGCTTCTCTAAGATCTTCATTTTGCAATATTACTTCAATACGCCACACAAAACTTTATATTCTAAGTACATTTACTAATTGTTATTATTATTACACGAGTAATTAACTTTCAAGTAAAAACGACAGCAACAGATTCTAGTGTATACGAGGTGTTGCAACAATAATCACTTGTGATCTACAGGGTAATTTACAGTTAGTGTAAAGGGCATTTTACAGTATACAATATTAATAATCGTTATTTCTAGCTATAATTTCACAATTTAAGTCAATTTCTGAATAAAACTAAAATTAAAAACAAGAAAAAGCTTCAGCCATCTCTAAATAAGTAACCATGCTGTAATGTACATTTGGCAACAAGGGGCGGTCCTATGCAACATAACCTTACTTAATTCCGCATGTTTACAAGTGTTTCATCACGGTTGCTTGTGCATTCTTTGCTTTAATAACGCGATTTGGTTAAGCTGGTTAAGTCAACTATTTGTTCTAATAGTAGAAACTTCCTTGTAGTACTATAATAGTCCTATAGTAAAGGTAATTAATACTTAATTCTTTGTGAATTTATACTTACATATATCTTATTTATATTATTGCAATTTTAAGAAGGGGCGAAAAAGTGGAAACTAAGGTCGAGTTGGGTAACTGGGACATGGATTTACAACTTTCAGTTTTGATTATTCAATACAAACCATATTTTCATTTCGCTTTTCTCCAAATTTTTACTGCACATTCTCTAAACATTACTTTAGCTGCTGGCAATAAAAAATTCAGTACATTAACATTTTAAGCAACATTTTGATTTTTTTTAATTTTTATGTCGAGTGGCTCCAGTAACCCAGATTTTTGGGCTAACTGGAACACCCCGCTCTAACTTCCCATGGAAACCTTTCTAAAATGTTTGCGGGTAATTGGAACATGTTTATAGTGTATAGAAAGTTGTCAAAAAATTTGATTGTTACATATCAATCCTCTGAAAAGTTATAGGGGTTGCAGTAATATTTATGCGCAAAAACTATATTATCCAAAATACATTTCAAATATAATAAAATACATAGATAGATAAAATAAATGGGTTTCATAAAATAAAAGAGAATATTTCTTAACATTCAGAACTTAAATAAGACACTTCATCTGATAAAACTAAAGCGATAGGAACTTTTCCATATCCTGTATATTAAATATGACCCTTTTGTTGATTGGTGTAGGTTGAGGCATTACTTTTAAAACCTCTGTTTCTTCATACCACAGCTCATCCTTATTCCGGGGCCATTTCCAAGAATTTCCATATTTACCGCATTTTTCCATAAATGATAATTTCAACATGTTTTCTTTTCGTTCTATTACTTTGCAAGGGAAATAATCATTATTGTAAAGAACAACAACGTAGTCATCTTCTATAACACCAAATATTTGCTCCTCTTCATCTCCTGATGAATCACGTAAGCTTACAGGGAGGTCAGTGTCACTAGAGGAATCATCACCGTTTATTACATGTTTCTCATTTTTAATTTATTGAGTTTATTTTTTGTATTTCAGGTCTCGTAATGACTTCCGCAGATGGACAGATCCTACGACGTTTGGGAGTGTTTTCTATCTTCTTATCTTGACTAACGTAAGTTAAAGGTATGTTTGAAAACGTTTCCAAGCTACGATTACTTAATGAAGATGTGGGTTTTTCAACATTTGTAAGATTAGTAGTCATGGCAACATCTTGGGTAGCATCATTAGTTGTATCCATTGGATTTGGAGTCTCCACATTTTCTAATACATCATTAAGAGAAGCTGATGTTGATGGTAAATTATTAACTTCTTGTTCCTGGCGTTTGCTACATTCATACTCTTCATACCGTTTTAAATCATTAGGTTTGAAAAGTTCCTTGTCGATTGCCTTGAAATTTACAGGATTGTTATGTAAACCTATATTGGTTTCATCATATACTCCACATTTTCTGAAACCATTCGTTATAACACTCTGTGGCATTTGTTCAAAAATTTTATTCAAAATGTTCTCAACCAGTGGTTTGGGAATTCTTTTACGTGGATTTTTTCTTTGCCATACCACTAACTCCTGGTTCCATTTAGTTTTAAGTAATTTATTAACTGCCACATCTAGTGGTTGAAGATAATGTGTAGTGTGGGCTGCAATTTTACAAGATGAATATCATTTTCTATTGCTTCTCTAATTAACTCGGCATTAGTGTGGGTTGCATGACCATCAAATATAAGTACAAGTGGTCGCTCTTCTGGGATTGACTTCAGGAAACATTTGGTAAACCATTTTAAAAAAATTTCTGAATCCATCCATCCACGTTTACTAGCAGAGTACGCAATACATAAAGGTGGAACCTTTTGCCCCGATGCCGAAACACATAACAAGACCGACGTGTTTTCTCTCCCACAACTGGCTGTCATACGTATTGATCTGCATCCCTTACCACCGACGACCTTAGATTTACTTGGATCATGTACAAAAGACGTTTCGTCACCATTATAGATCAAGTGTGGCTTACCAGTTAATTTCAAGTATGTGATTAAATTATGAAACAATTCATAATAGTATATTATATATAGAGGGACCAAAGTGCAGCATTTAATCCCGCGAGTGTGGTATGTTGCCTCGAGGGCGAAGCCCGAGGGCAACAACCACTCAAGGGATTTAGACAATTTGGTCTCGAAGTATATACGATATTTTTTGCACTTCCAAAGTATTTATTTTTTATGTACAATAATTTCAAATTTGTTCGTGTCAATGTCACAAATTTGTATAAAATTATCTAGAAATCTTGCTATTTGATAAAAAATAACAGTCGGTTAGCATCGGAATTAGTAAGCAGCGATAGCCGTATTTAAGAAAAAATTTACAAAAGAGTAATAAATATACACGACGAATTTGATCTAGAAAAAGCCGCTGAAGAGGCTTTAGAAGACTTACTGCCTTCCAAATCTCGTAAAATTTACGATAAAGAGTATGATATATTTTTAAAGTGGTGCAGTGAAAAGAAAATTACAAATTTTAACGAAGATGCTTTGCTGGTATTTTTTAATGAAAAGGTAAACAAATTTGTTGCTTCTACATTGTGGGCCCAGTATTCAATGTTAAAAACTATGCTTAACGTTAAACATAATGTTGATATAAGTAAATTCCACAAATTGACGACGCTTCTGAAAAGGAAATATTTTGGTTATAGAGCGAAGAAGTCAAAGGTACTAACTATGGAACAGATTGATACGTTTCTAAAGGAAGCTTCAGATGACACATTTTTAATGACAAAAGTGAGTATGTCCAAAAATCATTGTACCTACTTTTAAAAATGATTTTTTTGTAGGTAGCACTCATATTTGGTGTGGCAGGGGCTTGTAGTAGACTTGAATTGTCAATTAATGATGTGACTGATTTGGGCAACAGACTTCTTGTTAACATTAGAGCTACCAAAAATAGAACAGAGAGGAACTTCGTTGTAAAAGATTCAGATAAAACTATTATTAGTTATACCAAAATCTGCAAGAAATATATGTCATTGAGAAAAGCCGAAACTCCCCATTCAAGATTTTTTGTTCGTTACGTTAACAATCTGTGTACAGTGCAACCTGTAGGAAAGAATATGTTTGGAAAATTGCCCCAGAAAGTTGCAACATTCTTAAACATACCAGGTGCGTTGTCATATACAGCACATTGTTGGCGGCTAACCTCTGCATCTCTACTAGCTGATTCAGGTGCGACTGTTGAGGTTTTAAAACGACAAGGGGGATGGAAGTCTGCAACTGTTGCAGAAGGGTATGTGGAAAACTCCCTGAATAATAAGAATCTTATCGCCGAAAAAATGTTTGGAGGTGGTGATCAAAAAACACCAGCTGCTTCACTCCCACGACCCTCATACCAATCTGAACGGTCCACAGGCACTGATTCATTTGGGAATGCGTTCAACCTTACATCCAGCAGTATCGTTTCGGAAATCAATCGTCCGATATTTATTAATTGTGATAATATTAATGTTAATGTTTCGTAAAAAAGTTAATACAAAATATTTGAAGTTTGACATCTGTCAATGAACTCTCTAGGGGGTTCAGCCCATATTTAATCCCTAGGGAATAAATGACCCACTTTAGTCCCTGTAGACAGAGACTAAAGTATCTATTTTAGTGTCGGAAGTGCAAACAAAATTTAAACTAAAATTATTTCATTTCTTTTAATTTAAGTTAGCATGTAGATGTCTATTAACCTCTGTCTGTCATCTGTTTGACATAGATTATTGTTTTTGGTTTTGCCATGTTGCCTACTTTCGTAATGAACTTATTATAGAATAGGTTGCATAATTATCCTAAAAATAAATGTTTTGGAAGGTCGTGTATGTGTTCCACACCAGATATTTTAGGTTAGCGTATCTATCTGACAGAATTCTAATCGTCTGACATAGATTGTTTTTGTTTTTACAATGTTGCCTATTTTCGGTAACGACGTGTTAAAAAATAGGTTGCATAATTACTCTGATAAAATGATTTCATTTCGTTTAATTTTCACTTCGTAGGTTGTAGTTCCACACCAGTTATTTAATAAATGGAAATTTACTTTCGAAATCTTTATTAAAGGTACACTTTCTTTTTCGATTATTTATTTAAAAACAATTATTTACTAACACTTAACCTTAACTAACGAACTATTTGCACTTTATTTATTTACATGCACCGGTGTATTTATTTTCCACACCTACAAGGCACCGTGGTAAGTAAATTCTTTTCGCGCTAGACTTGATACTTAAGCGGGTGATTAATTCCTTCTAAACAAGAAATGTCAGAAACAGAACAAAAAAGGGACTTCTTCATAAATACGAAATATTTGCGTAATTTATTAAAATAATTACATATATGAAATGATGTGTTTAGAAAAGAGACTGGACCGTATAAGACGGGATGAATGGTCGCCTTTGAATCGTGTATAGACCAAAGACTATTTTTAATAGATAAACGATAGAGCACGTTCGCAATTTTTTGACAAAGGTATAGTTCGGTAGAGTACGAAGGGATCCTGAAAACTTGATGCTTAATAAATTCAATGCAATAAAACATGTTTGGATGTTTTAAGCCGCTTAAGAGGGATTATTTGGACGACAATGCGCCAACAGTGTATTCTTTTTCAAAACAGAGAAGACTGCTAGAAATAAACGATGTTGAAACAAATAAGTTGTATTTCTCGTTTTTGTGTTTTTATGTAAAAGTGAAAAATAAATAACAGTTGATAGGAGATTACTAAATATAAAATAACCGTTGTGCTAATTCATTTCATTTATATACGTCAATCATTAAAGGGTGGTATGATTTTTATATACAAATCTTTAATTGCATATATATATATATATATATATATATATATATATATATATATATGTATATATACAGTGTGATCAAAAGTAGAGGGACCATTCAATAACTTTTTTATTTTACGATATACAGGGTGAATCTTATCTAATCCGCCAAAATTAAAGAAGTACTAGAACTCATCATTCTAAGCAAAAAAGTTCATATGTACATGGGTCCGGAAATGCTTCGTTTCCGAGATACAGGGTGTCAAAGTTGAAAAAAAAATCGCGTTTTCTTCAATATCTTTCGACTGTTTCGAAATAGTTTCATGAAATTTCGTATACGGGGTTTTTTTGGGATGACAAATTCAAATTTGTGGTCCATTTAGTTGTGGTTTCTAGAGGGCGCCAGCGGCAACCATTTCGACCACTTTAAATCTTTGCAACTTTTTTGTGCTACAACATTAATATTAAAAGTATACATGTTGTATGTCTAGGCATTCTATCGTATTTAATTATGGATTTTTTATTAAAATTTTATTATCAATGAACGCAAAGAGACAGATAAGTACATAAGTAAACAAGTAAGTTACTTAGTAACAATTAAAAATTTTCTATTGATAAACCTGTCAAAAAAATACCCTCCGAAAATGTGTATGCATCATGAGTTTTAAAAGCGTTTTTCTCGGAAAGGGTTGCTCCTAGCGACATCACTAAGATACACCTTTTTTTAGAAGAAAAGATAGGAGAATCGATTTTTCTAGTCCAAAATGGCATACAGTGTAGCAAAAAAAATTGCTACGATTTAAAGGGGTCGAAATCGTTGCCGCTGACTCCCTCTAGAAACGACAACCAAATGGACCACAAATTTGAATTTGTCATCCCAAAAAAATCCCGTATACGAAATTTCATGAAACTATTTCGAAACAGTCGAAAGATATTGAAGAAAACGCGATTTTTTTTTCAACTTTGACACCCTGTATCTCGGAAACGAAGCATTTCCGGACCCATGTACATATGAACTTTTTTGCTTAGAATGATGAGTTCTAGCACGCCTTTAATTTTGGCTGATTAGATGAGATTCACCCTGTATAAAAAAAAAGTTAAATTATTTTTTGTTTATGGCCATGTGCTACATTTAATAGGGCTATCAAACATTTTTTTTCATTTCCGGTTAAACCGGAAACGAACACAACTATTGTTTTTTAAATGACACCTTGTGTATTTTTTTAGACTATCTGATTCCTCATTATTTTTTCTTTCTGTAAATATAAAATTTAATGGGTATTATATCAGAAAATTTTGTTGTGAATCGCCAAAAACTGTTTGAAGGCGTACAAGACCACTATTTAAAAAACAAAATAGCTATTGCCATGGAAAACGGAAACAACTGCTTTTATTATTACTATTCATTAGAATAGTAAGAAATCTGGAAACGGATACATAAACAAAATACAAAATTCAACAAGTAATAACCACGTATTTTTTAACTACAAAGATGGTATGCAGGAAAATTATTTTATGAATTGTTCAAAATTACCACTATTTTGTGCAACACATGCCTCTAGCCGCTTTAGAAGTTCATGATGTGTTGTTCTATGTATCACATCGGGTGTTAACTGCATACAAGTCAACCGGATTTTGTTTTTTAAATCCTCTACATTTTGTGGCGGATCTGCATAGACTAGTGTCTTAAGATAGCCCCATAAGAAATAGTCCAGAGGTGCAATATCAGGTGATCTTGGCGGCATTTCCACTGGTCCATGGGTGGCAATTAAGCGCCCATTAAAGGTTTCGTTTAGATATTCACTAACAATGTTACTAGTATGAGCTGGCGCTCCGTCCAACTGAAAGTACATACTTCGTCGCAATGCTAGTGGAAAATCTTCTAACATGGTCAAAAGCTCAGTATTTAAAAGATGAAGAAATCTTCTTGCTGTGAGAGTTGCGTCATAAATAAAA
The DNA here is from genome assembly GCA_036346205.1 of Vesta saturnalis. Classification (NCBI taxonomy): domain Eukaryota; kingdom Metazoa; phylum Arthropoda; class Insecta; order Coleoptera; family Lampyridae; genus Vesta; species Vesta saturnalis. The sequence goes on from JARFJB010001272.1 coordinate 17,322, forward strand.
GGTCCCAATAATCTGTCTCCTATTAAACCGCACCAAACGTTAGTACCCCAAACGGTTTGATGGTTTGTATTTAATGTCCAATGTGGGTTTTCGTCCGATCAGAAACGATTATTTTGTTTGTTGATTGTGAAGTTATATTAAAGTAGTAATTAATAATGTGTTTATTTAATAATAAATTATAAAAACTTGTTCAGATTAACTTAATGACTTAACATGTATGTTATTGGATCGTTGCCAAGTGACAGACTTACTGTACCTTGACATCTCCCCTTTTAACAAGTTAAAACTAACTTATAAATTTAACCTATCTGGCGGCTTAACCCTTCTACCACTCCTGGTTCTTACTACATTTGAGTTATTCTTTAATCTATTGCTATCTTCTTGCTCAACATCATAGTTTACAATTTGATCACTAAATTTAACTAATGGTTCCAAATATGTATAATTTCTTTCACCATCATCACTATCGCTATTTAATTTTAAGATTGACGGTTTAATAAATTTTCTGTTCCTAACATATACATTACCGTTTTCTAATCTAATCTAACCTTATACCTACGCATATCAATCCTTTGTAAAATGTTACCTCTGGTCCAAGTTGACTGAGGTTGTAATTGTATAATTACATTGGTACCAGGATGCAATGGTTTTAACTCCCCAGTGTTATGATTGTAATAATTACTTTGTTTATACTGATTTTCTTTGATTCTTTGATTTATTTTATATGTATTTACCAATTTAGGTCCTAATTTATTTATTGTAATAGGTAGCAGGGTGTTTCTCGTGTTTCTAGACATTAAAATTTGTGCTGGTGAGTAATTTCCTAATACTGGAGTATTTCTTAACTGTAATAATGCTAAGTAAATATCTCGTTTATCTTCCGTACATTTTTTAAGTAAATTCTTAACAGTTTGAATGTGACGCTCTACCATCCCATTGGACTGACTATATCTAGGGGATGACACTATATATGATTAAAACTCCAATTATTGGAAAATATTTTAAAAGAATCTGATGAAAATTGTGGACCACCATCTGTAACTACTATTTGGGGTACTCCATGTCTAACAAAAATAGTTTTTAATTTGGATATTACAAAATCACTAATTGTACTACTCAAATTTTCTAACTCTATAAATTTAGAATAGTAATCCACAAGTAATAAGTATTTATTTCCATTTATCTCGAATAAGTCACATCCTACCTTGTACCAGGGAATTGGTTTTATATCATGTGACTTTAACGGCTCTGATTTTTGACTTTTTGCGTATTTTTGACACAAACCACACGTGTCAACTATTTGTCTAATTTCATTTTTCATACTTGTCCAAAAGACAGATTCTGCAGCCATTTTAATACATTTATTTGCACCAAAATGACTGTAATGTATTTTATTTAACATCTCTTTTCTTAACGAATATGGTATGACTATACTTTGACCCTTAAAAATTATTCCATTGTTAACTGTTAATTCGTTTTGATAAGTACTATATTTCTTGAGTCGACTATCTAAAATCCTACTGTTGTTTGGCCATCCCAACCTAATGACTCTAATTAATTCTACTAATTCTTCATCCTTTCCAGTTTCATTTTTTATTATATTTAAGTAATTATCTGAAACATCTATTTGTGATTGAATTAAGCATACCTGAGCTTTAAGCTCTTCGTCCCAACTTTCAAGCCCTTCAGACTCATTTAAAAACGCTCTTGATAACGCATTTGCAATTACTAGCTCCGAACCCTTCTTATATTTTAATTGAAATGAATACTTTTGTAATTGTATTAATATTCTTTGTAACCTAGCAGGACATTTATTTAGTGGTTTTTTCATAACTCTTAATAATGGTTTGTGATCTGTTTCTACTATAACTTCTTTTCCATAAACAAAATCATGAAATTTGGTTAATCCAAACCATACGGCCAACAATTCTTTTTCAATTTGAGCATAATTGGTTTGAGTTTGTGTTAATGCTTTCGAAGCATACAAACAAGGCAAATTGTTTTGCATTAAGGCTGCTCCCAAACCTGATTGACTAGCATCCACTGAGACTATTGTTTTCTTATTTAAGTCATAAAATTGTAATATGGGACTTTGCGTTAGTTTAATTTTAATATTAGTAAATGCTTTCTCAGCAGTATCATCCCAAATAAAAATATTATCTTTTTTCAACAAGTTTCTGAGCGGTTCATTAGTTGATGCAAATTGAGGAACGTATTTACCTAAATAATTTAGAATTCCCAATAATCTCTGAACATCCTTCTTATTGGTAGGCGTGGGAAACTCTTTAATTGCCTTCAACTGATTATCATCTATTGTTATCCCTGACTCGCTAATTACGTGGCCCATGAATTTAATTTTACTCTGATTGAATTTACACTTATCTTTATTGAATTTGACACAATGTTCTCTAGCTGCATTTAATACTTTTAAAAGAGCTTCATCATGTTCTGCCTGATTTTTACCATACACAATAATATCATCAATATACACATTAAAATTTTCAAAATTGAATATTGTTTTAAATTTTTCACTAAATACCTCAGGAGCACAATTTAACCCATATGGAAAACGCACCATTTTTGGTGAATTTTACTTCGTCGGTACACAAAATTCTGTCTAAAGTGCCTCGGTCATCTTCCAGTTGTTCCACTAACTACGCAATAAATGTTAATCGGCGTTCGGGATCTGCTGGACGTAGGGGTTGCACTAAATTTGGTTTATAGGGGTACAGCTTGTGTTTTTTTAATGTCCTCTGAACATATCCAAATGATGTTCCTATTTCCTGAGCTACATGCCTAATAGACGAAACAATCTGAAACAACTTCACAAAGCAGTTGTTTCCGTTTTCCATGGCAATCACTATTTTGTTTTTTGAATAGTGGTCTTGTACTCCTTCAAACAGTTTTTTGCGATTTACAACAAAATTTTCTGATATAATACCCATAAAATTTTATATTTACAGAAAGAAAAAATAATGAGGAATCAGATAGTCTAAAAAAATTACAGGGTGTCATTTAAAAAACAATAGTTGTGTTCGTTTCCGGTTTAACCGGAAATGAAAAAAAATATTTGATAGCCCTATTAAATGTAGCACATGGCCGTAAACAAAAAATAATTTAACTTTTTTTTTATATATCGTAAAATAAAGAAGTTATTGAATGGTCCCTCTACTTTGGATCACACTGTATATATATATATATATATATATATATATATATATATATATATATATATATATATATATATATATATATATATATATATACACACATTTAAATGTATTTCATATAGGCACACACAATGTTTTAATTTCACAAATAACTTTCAATGATTATGTGCATAAGAAAACGGAGCAGACAGAACATTGTCTTATGTAAATATTATTTTGAGCATACTCTTATCAGTAGGTACTGTAACAGGTATTTACACTTCATTTAACTGTCACGCAATGTTCCCGTTTCGTAATATTATACGTTTTTAAAAGTATGCATAGTAATAAGTGTATGTGTTGTATTTATTACAGATTTTTACACTTCTATTCTTTACAAGTACTCTAGCTTTAAAAAAGCTGTCACATCGCCTCCCAATCCATCATTATATTGCTACGAATACGGCAAATCAGTGTTACCAGATATTTCCTCAATTTATAATATATTAGCCAAATATTACTGTCCTCTTGTCTACGAGGAAGCCAACACTGATTTGTAATAGTCTATAACTTAGTAACTACTTAGGAACTCTAGTAACGATTAATGTTTGGTTTGTTTTTAATAAATTTTCTATTAAGTCTAAAATCATTACATTACTGCATATGCTGAGGGCTTTGATTGTAATAACTTACTATTTACCACTTCACTCTTCAAACAGGAAGGGGTTAATAATTTCTCTTGAAAGGAAATTCTAACTTTCCTCCCTGCTTCAGGTACAGTATTTTCCGCTCTGCATTCGTTTTAGTAGCCATGCCGCCAAAATCATAGTTAAGGATGCATTAGCGAGACAGTTATGAGATAAGATCGCATCATACAACGCAGATTAATGATATTTAAACCTACTAATCACTCAGTATAAGTGTATATGTAACTATAAACAAACCTATTATTTTCGACAAACTCTCAACTTTGTTTCTATTTTTCAAACCTTGAAAATGGCTGTCAAAATTTGAAATTTTTATACGAAATATTGCAAATACTAGTATTTTTCCAACAAAATTTTATGATTATTACAACAGTTTTTGGCAATTTCACGATTGACATCGAATCAATACATAAAAATCCCGATCCGTACCATGGGCTCCTTAATATTAGTTCTCCGATTTTCTGAGCTCAAAAAAGGCTCCCGGTCGCATGTTTACAGATGTTAGTGTGTGTTAACATCAGGGTGTTGAAATCTGTGGGGTTTTGAAAAACCAGTACATTTACAAATACTAGCAAATTTGGACACTAAAGTGTTGTAACCAGTGAGCTTTCGTACCAGGTATACATTTACAGATGCTAACGGATGTTGACACCGATTTTAAATACGGCATAGCGGCTGCCGCTTTTCTGGTTTGCCAAAAGAGATTGGGAGGATATGTAGGTACAGTTTACGTAAAATTAGTATAAAAGCAATTCCAAATTAAGATTATTTCATGTCCAGCAATTTACATGTTTTTATAGTTTAACTTGGCAAGATCGAATGTTGTGGGTTGTCATCCGCATTCCTTTCTCCATGATAACGTCATAGTTAGTTTATCTATGCTTTCGGTGTTGCTGTTCAAATTCATTCGCTGGGTGTATTACGTAAGGTGTTGGTTAAGTACAGGTTTTTAAAATGGAGAAGCATGATAATAATGTTTGCTTATCTTTACAACGGATTGACCCTTAGTGTTGAATTAAAAACAACATTTTCCGGCGACTGTGAATCGGCATGTAGCGATTAGCTACAGAAGTATTCAACGGAGATTGGATTGTTAATCGTACATACCCAAAAGTAACCAAAATCGCCTTCTGCAAAGATTTTGTGTGTCACCATTCTAAAAGGAACATATGTCTTGATAGCAGAGGTTTACGCAATAGAAATTTTAATTGTTCCGCAAGCTTGGTGATTCGAGTTACAAAAAACACCGTTGATACCAGGAAGAGAGATGTTTGGATGAAGGAAGGGTTTAACGCAACCATAAAGGTAAAATTATGATTTTAGAAGCTAGTTTCTGATTTTAGGGGGTAGACAAAAAAATTTTTGTTAAAAAAAAACTTTTAAATAAGAAGCTTTTATTATATGCACTAAAAAGTAGAAAATAATGTTTTAGCTTTCAAAACAAATCTACGTAAAACGCTTTAAACAAGTTTTTATTATAGATTGAGGCACATCATAATCACGCAGTGCACGTTGCCGAAGCGCATAGTGTACCTTAGAATGAGCGAAGAAACCAAAACCGCTTTTCAGAAATATTTTCACCAAGGTCTTACTCCTGCAGCAGCTAAAATTTATCATGAGACGTGCTTAATCGCATCTGCATCAGAGGAAGAAGAAGTAACAAAATGTTGGCAAATGGGCATATTAATCCGTTAGGTCTGCATTTACAATTAACGAACCAAAAGGTAACTTATTTCATAACAGGCACACACACACACACAATATTCCAAAGAGAACATGCTTTAGTATTGCCACGGTTATCTCCCATAGGTCAGCATTATTCCAGCTTTACCCGAGAGCCGATTTTACGCTTCCATTAGATTTACAAGGGAACGTCTATCTTAAAATGTGCTACATTATAGGTGGGAAATGTCAAAATAAAATACATTAAGAACGAAATCAAGAAATAATAAGGTTGTGATGTAATATTAGCTTTCAAATTATCATTGATATTAATTTATGTTAGATGAAATAATCACTCTTACCATGGTATTGTAATACGAATCATATACTAATTAATATCTAATCAAATTTATTTTAAAAAAACATTCTATCTTCATATCAAGTTATATTAATCTTATAACTAAGTTACCCTTTTGTGGAGATCATAATATTATAATCATTTACTGAAAGAAAATACAATTAGTGAAAATATAACATCACCTTTTTATAAGAGCAAAAAACATTCATTCTGTTTCTAAAAGATCTCAATCAACAACCCTATCCGCCTCATCACCATTCACACTGTCACATTCAACTTGTCACATTCGTTTTGTCACCTTCATTTTGTCACATTCATTTTGACACACTCATTTTGTCACGTACACCTTGTCACATTCGTCCATACATGGGCACTGCCTTAAAGAGTCAACCGTGCCACTCGCCTAAAAGCTCTTATAACCTCTAACTCCCTCTATCGTCTCAATTATGTACCTATCATTAGGTAAGACCCTTGCTACTCTATTAGGTCCGTCAATTTTATTCACCAATTGGTTAGATACCTCGGCACCCGCCATGCCAGTAACTCCAGCTCTCCATAACACCAATTCGCCCACCTGTATCCGGTAGCCTTTCTCCGCCTTTTATTATGATGTCAACTCGGCAAGGGGGTATCCTAAACTCGAGTTTTATCATAACGTCCTTGCATTCGCCTAGCCGCCAAATTCAAGTTTAGGGCCGCCGTATCACGGTTTGCCTGTAATTGATCCAGACTAGAAGTACTCGCATCAAGGTCGTCACCTTGACACTTTCCCTCCTGGATGTGTGAGAAAGGTCTTACGCCGCTGGATCCGACCTGGTCCACTGGGCACATCCACTCGGCAGGAGATTATTCATAACTCCACTTCATAGTGTAATTGATGCCCCAAATTACTTCGAGTAGATGTTCGTCTCCCCTATTTTCCGCCTGGGCACTTGCAGTCAATACCTCGACTTTGCCTTTCCGCCTTGCCACTTCGCCGTAGGAGTTACTATCGCCGTTTGCACGTGCCTGATGCCTATCTCCGCCACAACCCCTTAAACAACCTACTGGTAACGCCAGACTTCGGTCACTAATTATCCGCCTGCCTTCTATAAACGCCCGCGTCAGAATGAATGCTCCGTTCTTGCCTTCTTGCTCCACCATCTCCCGGTCTATGTCTTCCAACCGCGCCCCTCGCGCCGTTCTCTTTTCCCGCGTAATAGCCGGCCTTCCTGAAACGGTAATAACCTCATTAATGAAATTAATTTACAAGGAGATATGATAGGTTTTGCCCATCTGCCTCCGTGTACGCCTTATCACCATTCACACTGTCGCATTCATCTTGTCACATTCGTTTCGTCACATTCATCCATACATGGGTATCGTCTTAAGAGTCAACCGTGACATTCGTCTGAAAGCGCTTATAATCTCTAACGCTTTTAATCGCATCGATTATGTACCTATCATTAGGCAAGACCTTTACTACTCTATAGGGTTCGTCAACCTTATTCACCAATTGGTTACTTACCTTGGCATCCGCCATGCCAGTACATGCAGCTCGCTATAACACCAATTCACTTACCTTATTCGGTAACCTTTATCCGCCTTTTAATATGACGTCAACTCGGCATGGGGGAAGTATCCAGAACTGAAGTTTTATCATAACGTGCATTCGTTTAGCCACGCGCCTTAAGTTAAGGCTCGTCGTACCACGGTTTGCCTGTAACTGATCCATACTAGAAGTACTCGCATTAAGGTCGTCACCCTGACGCTTTCCTTCCTGGCTGTGTGAGAAAGGTCTTACGTTGCTGGATCCAACCTGATCCACTGTGTCGTGTCAACTCTTCCCTTACCACTAGCTAGTGTTTCACCCTCGATCAATTACCACCATGGCGGTGATAGAACATCCACTCGGCAGGAGATTATTCAGAACTCCAGTTCGTCGTGTTATTGATGCCTCAAATTACTTCGGGTAGATGTTCGTCTCCCCTGTTTTCCGCATGGACACTTGCAGTCAATACCTCGACTTTGAGTTTCAGCCTGGCCACTTCGCCGTAGGAGTTGCTATCGCCGTTTCCACGTACCTGATGCCTTTCTCCGCCACAACTCCTTAAACAACCTACTGGTAACGGCAGACCTCGGTCACTAATTATCTGCCGTGGGTACCCAAAATAACAAAATCCTCATTTGGTCTCAAGATTGCCGCCGTGGAGCGTAAAGTCTTTGTAGATTTCACCAGTACATACTTAGTGAACCAATCCACCAACATGAGTAGGTACAATTGTACATATACCCCTTGGTGATCTTGACACAAGGACCTAAATGGTCAATATGGACTGTGTCGAAGGATATTGGGCGTCTTTCAATGAAATGCAAGCGCTCCTCGCCTCGCTCAGAATTACCTTTTTTCAAATATACACCGCAAGCACGATTTCGCCTACTTTACCATGAACTTGGTCATTTTAGGAAACCCATGAGTCTCCTTGAGTAGTTTCAGACACCTTCCCCCACCGGGGTGACCAATATCGTTATGATGTCGCCTCGTCAGACTGTAATTCGTCAGTGTTGGTACGTACAGTCTATCGCCCCCTGAGGTAATTCTGTGGTCATTCGCCTTATAGTTCGCCTTGACGTCCTTTTCCGCCACGCCTGTACCCAACGCAGTTATCAGCGCGTTGCGCATTAGGGTCTTGTGATTACATCGTAAGGAACCAATCAGACTCCGCCATCGCCACCACATTAACGCCTACACAACCGGTTTTTTGTTTTTCGCCTGTGGGATTTCGATTTAATGCACCGACATGCTGCATCTTTACGCCAGGACAATATTCCACCTCCAAATCATACTCCTAAACAGTCAGCCACCACCTAACTTTTCGATAGACAAAATTTCTTTCCAAAAGAGTCGCCCTTACCGCTACACGTCAGTTATCACATTGAATTTCACGCCAATCAGATACACTCTAAAACACCTAACATCCTCCGCCACGGCCAAAGTCTCAACTACATAGCTATGGTACGCCTGATGGGTTAAGATAGTGGTTCGACTGAAATACTCTCTGCTCTTGAATTTGACACCACCACCATTTCTTGCCGATCCGCCGCAATATAGTATGCGTTCAGTATGTAATTGTACCCCCAGGTGCATACACGCCTCTCGTTCAACCTGAGTCTCTCGCCTGGGGAGCCGCCGGTTACCACAGGTACCGCCATTGAGGACATTAGTGAACATATGAAGTCCACCGCCAAACAAACTTCATACCGCTGAGGGTCTTCTGCCTCCACCGTAAGTCGCCCTAAAGATTCGCTGATGTCGTCGTCATCAGTTAGCAACGCCATGCCGTCCCTAACCACTAGCATGACTCCTGGTGTCTGGAGAGCCACCTGCCCAATAAGCAGTTCTATACGCCCCATATCTATATCTGTCACCAACGCCTAACGCCAGCACTTGGCCGCCTCCAAAGCCCCTCAGCACTACGCCTTCACTGTCTCGCATTTTGGTTAATCCCAATCGCCTCGCAGGAACTCGTACAGCGCCTCGGGTGTAGCGCATTTCGGCGCGTGTGTGTTAGTCTTGTACTCCTCTGGTAATCCACGCACGATGCAAGAGACGGCATTCCCACCTCTGATGCTGACTCGAGCACATAACGCCACCTTGTCTCGATAATATTCCGTCGTGGTCAGACATTTCGACACCTGTCCATAATTGACAAATATGGGTTACGCCCAATGATGTAAATCTGGCCCAGTAATTAACTCGTAATTTAATTCACACAAACGCTGTGCCTTGACCACGCCTATATACTATAATTGCAACAAATTGTATCTCCTTAACAGATGCTTAAAAACCGCCCTTAAATTTTAATTTTGTCATTATTAGCCACGTCCATGTATTATAATTCAACTATAACGCCTTTTAAGAATCAATAGGTACATAAAGTATACCTATAACTGATAATTAGTCGACTTTCGCTTTATTTATAACTTTTTAGTAACGCCCCTGTATACTATCGTATATAACGCCATTATAAATCGATAAGTACATAAATTGCACCTGAAACCAATGGTTAGCGTCACCTTTTAATTCTATCCGCAATTTTTAGTACCCCCGTAAAATAATGATTACATTCAGTTTGTAATTCGCCTTCAAAAATTTTCAATTGCAAAAATTTCAATTGAAAACAAATAGAACCAAACCTGTCTTTTAGATGTTTGCAATCATTAATCGCCTACATAAAATGGTTATATAAACGCCTTTATACATATTTTACAATCAATTGTAATCGCACAATTTTTCAACTGAATGTAATAGAGAACGCCTTCTGATTATTACGTATAATTATTTATTATTTAATTTTTAAATCAATTTGCAATTCGCCCTTACAATTCAGTACTTTTATAATTTCACCTGATTAGTAATTGTTATTTACAATCATTCGCAATCTGCTAAATCAATTGGTGAACGCGTTCACAATTTCACAAGTTCTTGCAATAACAATTACAACCGCCTGCAATAGTTCCACAATAATTAACAATTCGCAAGTAATTTTATCCGGCATTTCCGCTTTACTATTTTGACGTCTAATATAAAGCTGTTCCAACAAGAGCGCCGGATTTAAATTTGCCGCCATTTTGTTAATACGAGTTGTACGGTGAATTTTTTTTGCCAGTTGTCATGTACAGACCACGCGATTTAAGAATTTGGGGAAGTATTCAAACGAACAACGTTTAATTATTGTAAAAAAACTGGTGAAAGTTTTGCGAAAACGGTTCGCCAATTACGTCAAGTTTTCGGTCGCAATAATGCGCCAAATAAATCGAATTAAAAAATTTGAGACCAAATTTACGCTGATGGATCAGAAGACCATTGTTCGTCGTCGTAGTTGTCGGTCACTCGAAAATATAGCCACAGTAAGGGAATCTGTGGCCTAGAATCCAAGAACTTCCATTCGGCATCGTGGTGAAGGATTAAACATTTCCAGAAGCACTATGCAACGAATTTTGGTAAAAGATCTGCATTTGCACGCGTACAAGGTTCAATTGGTGCAAGAAATCTAGCCAAGGGACCATGAGCAGAGCCGTGTATTTGCTGATTGGGTGTTGGAACATCATCAAATTAATGATGATTTTTCGAAGAAAATCATTTTTTCAGATGAGGCACATTTTCAACTCGACGGATCGTAAATAAGCAAAACTGTCGGATTTGGGGTGCTAAAAATCCTCGTGTGATACTCGAAAAACCAATGCATCCACCGCGAGTAACTGTTTGGTGCGCATTTCGGCTGACGGAGTGATTGGACCGTATTTCTTTGAAAATGCGGCTGGAAATGCGCTAACTGTTAATGGTGTGCGGTATCGCGAAATGTTAACGGAGTTTTTGTGGCCCCAATTGGATGTAATTGATGTGGAGGACATGTTTTTCCAACAAGACGGTGCGACCTGCCACACTGCACTTGAAACAATGGTGTTACTGCAGACCAAGTTTACAGGCCTAGTCATTTCTCGATTTGGCGATCAACATTGGCCACCAAGATCGTGCGATCTAACACCAATGGACTTTTTTCTTTGGGGCTATGTGAAGGAAAAGGTGTATGCGAATAAGCCTGAAATAGTTGAACATCTTACCACGTTGAGTGCCACCATGTACAAAAAAAAGGACCGCTGGGCCAGATTTTTTTTTTAATTACTAAAAAATAAGTTTATATATATTACTTAAGCCATTTGTAGGTTAAACTACGAAAAAATTTGTTAATTGAAGCAAAAATAAAAAATGGCGACACGTTGGTCTCATGGAGCCACGAAGATCTGATTTAGTCATATCGGCCATTTGAGACCAATGTGTCACCATGATCATTTGCAAGTCTTGACTTGTTGAATGATGCTTCGCTTACGCTACAATTTGTTGAATGTTACATTTAGTAGTTATTGAAACTGCGACGCGTGAAGATGTCTACATACGAGAAAGAACAAGAAAAGTTCGGCGTTTGTGGCAAGAATATCTTTCTGATGAAGACGACGAAAAAGTGTTTGAGCCCGACGCTACGTCAGAAAAATTTGAACCCGACGAAGACTCGGATTCCGATTCATCAGATTATAGTCTGTCATCTAAAAAAAAAGAAAAATTTTGACAAAAAATTCAGCGACTAAAATGAGTGAAAGTTCACAAAATGACGACCCTGGACCATCAACACCGACAGGAGATACAACAAATTTGCGGTCAACCGAAAAGGAGCAACATATAAATGAGACAATTGAAAAGTAATTCAACAAATGCAGAGTATATCATCAAGCGATGATGAAGAGGAACAACGTGGCAATAATTGTGAATATCAGTGGCAAAAAGTGACCGGTCTTAATTTAAAAAAAATTAATTTCAATGAAGAACGTATTGGTTTTCGAGCAGAGTTGTACGAAACAATGTTTAACAAAACCCCTTATGATTTTTCCTTGGAACTATTCTTTGGATGGGCTTATGACCTTTTCCTCAATTACAAAACTATTGGTCGAAGGACAAAATATATAACAATTATATACGAAGTATCATGCCTCGTAACAGGTTCCAACTGTTATTACAAATGTTGCACTTTAGTGATAACAGTATTTTATCTGATGACAGGTTGCAAAAAATCAGACCTCTTTTGGAAAAATTCAGGATCCAATTACGCCTTCCGAGAATGTGTGCATCGATGAAACTTTGGTTCCGTTTCGAGGTCGATTACAATTTTTGCAGTATATAAAAAATAAGAGGCATAAATTTGGAATCAAGTTATTTAAGTTATGCCTAGAAAAGGGCTACACCTACAATGTTAGTGTATATTTTGGCAAATCAAAAAATGAAGACAAAATTGTTTTAGAACTGCTTGGTAATCTTCTCGATAAAGGCCGCACCGTTTACACGGATAACTGGTATACGTCCGTCAGTTTAGCTACTGAGTTATTAAAACGTAATACATATTTGGTTGGTACTTTGCGTGTAAATCGAATATATAATCCAAAATCCGTCACTCAGAGTAAACTAAAAAGGGGAGAATCGGTTGCTGCTGAATGCAAAGAAGGAGTTGTTGTACTAAAATGGCGAGACAAGCGCGAAGTGCTTTGTGTAAGTACTAAACATGCCGATGAAATGGTAAATGTACCTAAAAGAGGCCAAGAAGTTTTGAAACCTAGGATTATTGTGGAATATAATAAGTGTAAGGCATTTATCGATCTTTCGGACCAGATAAAGGCTTATAATACATCTTTACGACGTAGCCTGAAATGGTACCGAAAAGTAGCGTTAGAGCTTTTGACTGGAACATCTCTAGTAAATGCCCATTCAGCACATCAAGAAATAGCCAATGAAGATTTATTGTACAATATTTTTAGTTTAATTTTAACTTTTTCATGCTTTAAACGAATGTTAAAAGAAATAATTTCATTTGTTTGTATTTAAAATATATACCTGTATAGCATTAAAAATTTTAACCAAAAGGTCGCCTTTTATGAAAGAAATATTTCTCCGGATCAATTTGCTGTTGTGGTGACACGTAGGTCTCGTACGAACAGGCCAAATATAGCGAACGGATCGACAGGCCACGCTTTTCACGTTGGCATTGATTTCAATGCAAAGCATGAGACACACGCGGCTTCATACATCAAAATGTTTCGGCAACTCACTTGAGTCCAGGTTGGTCTCATGCAGCACATAAGTCCGAAACATGTATGAGACCATGTTGGTCTCATTTGGCACTCAACGTGTTAAAAAGGAAATACGGCGCGTTATTGGTGAAATACAGCCACATTTATGCGAAAACGTTATTCTAAATTTCAACAAAAGAATAACTCTGTACCAGAGGTTTCGTGGTGGCTATTTGCCTGATGTTGTATTTCACGTTTGATAGGAACTATTTTTCTTTGAAATAAAAATGTTTGCTTAATTAAAAAAATAAATGTGTTTTTGTTTAAAATTAAATCCGGCGCTCTTGTTGAGACACCCTTATGATATCACTTTACCCAAACCAGCAACAATGTTCGTTATCGCACCTGTTGCACTTAAATGTAAACATGCACTCGCTAAACTGGTTTTAAATGCGTACTTTATTTTTATTTTCACCTAATAATCAATTTTAAATATGTACTTACAAAATATTTCGCCTTTTCGGAAATACTTGCCAACTCGCCTTTGAAGAAAGCTTCTTCCGCATTTACGTTTCACACACACTGGAATGCTAATTGCACACGGACGCATGCCTAAAATAAAGCGCCGATATCACGTCAAACAAAGGCACTTGAAGGCACGCTGAAGGATAAGAATAGCTAAAAACGCAATAGACCGATCTCGCCTTCGTATCACACGCCAAGAGTGCCGTGTCAAAATAGCATGCCGGCTCCTTCCCTTCTTACGTCTTCCGGTCTCGCTTTCCCTTCCATCCTCTTTTCCACAGCCACAGAACGTGGGCAGATTCTAGACACCCTATATATATATATATATATATATATATATATATATATATATATATAAAGTATTATCAATAGAACCCGTATGTGAGTTTACTGAATAACTGCCCCAAAAAAAGGTCATTATTTTCGGGGAACACCTAGCTGAATGATAAGCTACTAAATTTAAGCTATGGGCAGAGCATAGGAAACACCGGGCAAATCCATTTAAATTTATTTTTGCTCGAATGCCGTTATATTCAAATTGGCGCCGTTGTCGTAAGCTTGGCCTCTAATGCTGTCAATTATTAAGTCCGTCATCAACCAGTTTTAAATTAATTCGATTTGCCATTGCATCTCCAATTTTGCCTGTAACCTTTATAAAATCGATGTTCCTCTATGGAACATTCAGTTTGGCTGAATCGGACATATCTAGACAAATCTAATGATGTGCGACATTTGCTTCTGGTGGGATGTGTCTGGTGTGCAATCCTCAATTTACTTACTTTCTTTCCAATTTCTTACTTTCTTTCCAGTTTCTAACGGCAGGCGAAAGATATGATATTTTGTTCTTGTTATGAAATATAACGTGATTTGCAATTGTGGGATCGTAATGACTTGGAAGCTCAATCGTGTTTAAATATTTACCACAATTTGGATTTCCAATAATTTGTGATGATCGCCTGAATGCATCATTATCTTTAATGCAATGTAAAATTGTGTCCAACATGAGATTAAGAATTTTTGTTTTCTGTTAGATCTGATTTTTCAGTTTTATCGTCGACTAATGTGCCTATCTTAATGCCTCTGTCAAATTCCTTCCATTTCAGGTAGTTCTCTTTATGAGATAGCGAGTTTTCATGCGGAGGAATAGCAGGATTTAAATGCTTCCAGTTGGAGAAACCTGTTCCGCAAAAAAACATCAAAAATCTTTTGGTCGAAAAGGTTATAAGGAAATCAGTATAAAGAATTGTTTCTTGTGCTATAAATCAGCCAGGACCTTCATATTTTTTCGCCATTCACCAGAACTTTATAAAACCATTTTTGTCAAACTGTCTGTTACTATCGGATACACATTGACGTCATCTCCAGGGTCTGATCCGTATTCTACACAAATTCTTAAGTTTTCTTTTGCCCAAGTCTGGGGATCATTAAAATCAGGAGTTAATTCTGCATTACCAAATATTTTTACTGAATTTAATGGTTTACTACTACGTTTTCTAGGTCTAGGACATTCGTAAAAAGTAAAATGGGCTGATTATAGTACCACTTCATGAAAATGGTAGTTTAGGACTAATACACTTGTTTTTGGTTTTTTCCGTTCATTAAAATTACAATTATTGCCTAAATAAATGTGGTTCTGTTCTTTTTTAAAATTTGAAAAACCTTTTTTTATTGAGCTGTTTGGCGCCCTTAAAAACCTCGTGTGCGCAGCAAGTGCCGCCTTTGCCACTCCTTAGTTATGGCGCTGACGATTACAATTCTGAAGTATTACCGAATTTTTTTTTTTTTGTTGAATTTGTGATTTAATTAGATATTTAACTGGTATGTTAAGTTTTTAGTAGTGAATAGTTTTACCACTTTAACATTCAAGGCGATTTAATAATATTTAATATGTTGAAGATCTCGCTAAACGTTATTAAAATAAAATTATATATATATATATATATATATATATATATATATATATATATATATATATATATATATATATGTAATAATATAAGAATAAGAACAAAAAGATTATATTCCGTATTTGCCTTTCTCATATACGTTTCTTAACTACTATAGCATGCTTACACTTATGTTTTCAAATTTCATATATTCAAATTTTATCATTTACTGAAGAAGATAACTGTAATTGCTATCGAAACGTTTAAATTTAAAAAGAAATTAATGAAAAATTCACGATTTTATACATGTGGAAACCGAGAAGGGATGTATGATTCAGCGAAGACGAGGAGTGGAGTTTATCGCATACGATTTTTATGTGACATTGA
>JARFJB010001273.1:0-40000 GCA_036346205.1 Vesta saturnalis
AATCAATTTTGAAAAAACGGGGAACGTTAACCCCGTAATTAAGGGCAACATTTTATTTTTTTCAAAAATATTACAAACCGCTCGAAAGCATGTACTTTTATTTACAAGTTGCGATGTTCAAATTGCAAGTTGCTTTTATGGTTTGTTAGTAACAGCGTAAGCGCCTAAATGCACTAAAATCGCCATATTGGCCGTCATTTTGAATTAAAAATTTTTAAAACAATTTTGTTTGATGGGGTTTAAGGTTACTAATTTTTCACCAAAGATAGACTTTCCCACAAAGACCAGCCTCATTTCGCCCTCTCCCCCCATTAATTGATTTTTACGAAAAGCCAGACATACACGAAAATTTTTTTTCGCGAAATCTGTGTTTTTGACTCAGGGAATACGAAAACGTTGAAATCCGCAAAAAAATGTCAAAATTTTTTCGATTGCAATACTTTCTGTTAGTATACGTACTATACGAGAAAGTAAAAATCGTATAAGAAACTCGTTCATTAAAATACGCGCCGCTGCGCAGCTCTTTTTCTAAACTTGAAGTGGTGCGATAAACGCGCATCTTGTGAAACTAGTTTCTTAATATACTATTAAATATTGTTACATAATCGATGATTTCACTCAGCCACAAAAGAAGTGTTTGTACAAGGAGTTTGTTTACATATCAGTGCTCTTACTTGTTTTAACCCCCGACAAAAATAGAGGAATTATAAGTTTAACGTATGCCTGTGCCATTGTTGCTCCTAAACAGAGAAACCGATTTTGGTTTAGTTTTTTTTTTTTGCAAGGTGAGTTGATCGAAAGTGTTCTTAGCTATGATTAAAGAAAATACGTTCAGCTGTTTGAAGATTATCAGCTCTTTTCTAGTTGATGAAGGGTTTTTTACTTTTTATTAGAGGTTTTGTTTAATTTTTTTTTAAAGGTGACTCGATCAAGACTGTTAGCTCTGATTCAAGAATTTTTTTTTACTTTCAGAGGTTTTAAAAGAAGCATTTTTTATGTGGGTGTTGTTTTAATTTTTAGTTTAATGTTATTAACGGTTATTAACCAGATGGTGAAGTTCACACGAAAATAACGTTTTCCATGTTCTCTTGCATTTAACACTTACTCACACATATATTGTAATGCCTCCCTATGCTTAATCGCTATATGTATTGCGCCCTCTGGTTTGGTAACCCAACGCGGTTTTATTTTGCCTCGGCTTTGCTCAATCGTGTTTATAATTTATGTGTGGTTCGTATTAACTAGTGGTCCGACACTGTCACCTTAAATAAATCTCTTAAAGCGTTTTAAAACGTATATTAAATAATTTTACAAATTAATATATTAAAGAACAACACAACAAATGTATTTTCTTCTGGGGTTTGACGGCTCCTGACTCGTTCTCCTGGGGGCGGCTTCCTAGGTGCGTAATCGTTTCTGGAAATATAAATGTGTATATTATCTTAACTTACTCCTTATTTAGCACGCAATATTCATATTACGCTCCTCTATTTACAGAAGCGGGTGCAGTTGCAACTAGTGATCTCGATACCGTTTTGGGTCGGAGGCGCCAGCGCAATGAACTCGAACGGAGAAAATCAATATCGTTCTCGGCTTATGCGCATGGCATGATTATATATTCTTCAGTAACTCTGGAGCGCTGAAGCTGGTATGTTGCGCTCCCAGGAAGTAATACACGCGCGAGATCCGCGTATGCAAATGCAAGATCTCTGGACGGTCTTTATTTAATTATAACCAGTTTGATTTTGTTATTTATTTATCTAACTAGATCAATTACGGACTTCTATACTAAATCTACTTATATACAATTTATTAGGAGAACGAAATACTGGATATTAAAATGCTATACAACATGAATTTACTAAGGTAAATCGTAATATACACCAGGTCGTAGTTATATTATTTAGCTATCAGTAAATATTGGAGAATTTACGTACTATCTAATATATTTACAAACGATCTCACACTAGGTGTTTCGCGATGGTTATATTGACTACGAATTTATGCAACAGGTTTCGGGTGTACTATCCTGCGATCAAAGGCACTGTGTGTTGTTTTATTGTGTTTGTCTGTATGTATTGTATGTATGTGTTTCGAGCGGGGTCTCAGTAATACCCAGAAGACTTAGGCGATGGCCTGTCTTAACCGGATGGACTAAGAGAAAGGTCGTAGGTCTTTACAGCCCTGTAACAAACCTTCACCCTCAAGTGGGTGCAATTTACGTCGGGGGTTGCCCCTGCGTGGCACTCTGTGTGTTAGTGTACTTTGTGTTTGCGAGTTACGTCGGGGGTTGCCCCTGCGTGGCACTCTGGGTGTTAGTGTAAGGTTATAACTCCTGGAGACTCAGCCCGGCGTTATTTACGTGTGATAGTGTGTTACTAGGTATGGTTGGATTGTATAATGTACCAACTTACGTGTCTTTTGATTGCAGTACAAACGTTAGGTTGCCCGGCGTGACGTGGTGCGCGTTATCATACGGTCGCGATGGACTCCTCGGTCGCAATCAACAGGTCGGTGCTTACACGAAGCAATCGGTACGGTAGCGGCGGCTGGATATCGGCTTGACTTGAATCTACTTCGATTCATCATCCATTCTCTTACGGTTATTAGCAGGTCGGTGCTTACACGAAGCAATCGGTACGGTGGCGGCGGCTGGACATCGGCTTGACTTGAATCTACTTCGATTCATCGATTCTCGATTAGCAGGTCGGTGCTTACACGAAGCAATCGGTACGGTGGCGGCGGCTGGATATCGGCTTGACTTGAATCTACTTCGATTCATCCATTCTCTTACGGTTATTAGCAGGTAGGTGCTTACACGAAGCAATCGGTACGGTGGCGGCGGCTGGATATCGGCTTGACTTGAATCTACTTCGATTCATCATCCATTCTCTAACGGTTATTAGCAGGTCGGTGCTTACACGAAGCAATCGGTACGGTGGCGGCGGCTGGATATCGGCTTGACTTGAATCTACTTCGATTCATCATCCATTCTCTAACGGTTATTAGCAGGTCGGTGCTTACACGAAGCAATCGGTACGGTGGCGGCGGCTGGATATCGGCTTGACTTGAATCCACTTCGATTCATCCTTCTTCACGCGCGCCGCGGGTTTATAAAGGTGCATCTGTGGGCGGCTTCGCGGCTATTTGATTGGTTGAAATCGTTCTGACGTGCAAAAACTTACTGGTTTTTAGAAATACACGTCAGCGGTGATTAATAAATTATTCGTTGTGCAATATCGCGTAAACTTTTGAGATTTTAGATATAGGATGGTCCGCAAATAATTTATTCTAAAAAGCATACGTAAAGGACGCTGGTTCTTTACAATATCGTAGTAGGCAGACAACATTAAACCAAAGTATTAACTTAGAGAACAAGAACTCTATATAAAGGAAAAGAAGAAGCAGTAGAAAAAAAATGGACGATTGACAGTTTCAATGATATTAGCAGATTTTTGTTCACCAACTTTAAATTTTGACAATGGCAATTAGTTATTGTTAACGATAATGGTCAGCGACTTATAAGTTTATGTGATCCAAATACGCTATGTATAATGAATAGATACCTTCAACACGAAGAAATTATGAATTCACCTGGATTTAGACCACTAGACAACTAAAATATATAAATGACTATATAATCTTAAAACAAAATACAAAATTAAAAATGCTAGATGCGCGAGTATTGTTCCGGGAGCTTTAGATAAATCAAAATTTCGCGCTAAATTATACGAGATTAGATATTTATATATTATTTTTCTGAATAAAGAAATGGTTATTGTTTATTTGTATTTGAATGTAATTAATATTAAGATGAAAAACTTGAGTGTGTTTCAATAAGTTGTCTATATATTCAATGTGAAAGTATTTCAAATGCGCGGCATTTACAAGTGCATTAATGCGGTGGAAGGAAATGACGCTTTTATAATTATGAGTTTTTAAGTCAGTCGCATATAGTGAGCGAGCCAAAATGGTTGCATTAAGAAAGCGAACTATAGGAGTCGCATAAAATAGGCGATCTGAGTTTGCTAGTTATCGGTCCGCTGCAATAAGTGACATTGTATAGTCACGGTGATAGGGAAGAAGTGGAAAATTACCTTCCTTATTAAAATAATAAAAAGTGCAAATATTGGCTATTTGGGTATAATAGAAAGATTGCGTAATAGTTTACAATAGCGTTTTAAGTGCTTATTGAAAGTGTCCAAGTTGATAGTTTAATAGCGAGTGATAAATGTACAATAAGACAATCGATCCAATTGATAGATCGGTATATAAAGTGTAATAACTATAAAACATTGATAAATCAAGTATGGCTTCCCGTAGTTCGCTTCCAGTTTGTTGCGCACGCCGTTTGTGATTAAATTATGTAAGTTATGTAAAAACCGTATAGTGTAAATATATCGAACAATTATTTACTAAAATCATTATCTGATGAAAGAAAATTAGAAGCGTATTTAGCTACACAAAGGTATTAGGAAAGATAAGGACAACAATCGAGAAACGGTGCCAGAGTTCCGACAGGTGACATCATTGGAAGAGCAACCTATCTGAGGGCCCTTATTATCGGTCAAAGAAACACCAGCATTACATCATCAGTTTTGCAACGAAAATAAGTGAGAGCCTTTTTTGTTTGTGTTAATAAATAAAATTTTTTTGTGTGTTTGATTTCTCGAAACTTTACATTTGACTGTCACAATTAAACGAAAACAATCGTTTAATCCTGATAAGAATTTTATTCGTTATATGTTAGTTTTAAGAAGGTTATCTTATATTATCTTATAATCATCTCAATCATTAAATTTTGTTCAATGATGTTAATATTATAAAAAGAACTCAAATCTTATTCTTTGGAGCGGGTTAAATAAACAAAAGTAGTATCTAAGGGTGCTACGCCCGTTGCAAATTGGCGCCAAACGTGGTGGGCACGATCAATTGACCCATAAAGAGATAAAGAAGTGTGATAAATTGTTATAATAAATGAAAATTTAATTAATTACCAGTGGTGTATCAAAGATTGGGAATTGAAAAAAAAATTTTTTTTTGATTAATTTGGTTTTATATTTGAAAAAAGTTTAGCCAGTGGCGTAGTTGGATTTTTATTTTTAATTATATATACGAAGTTACAAAGGCAGATCTATTTTTATTGTTTTATGGAATTAAGGTCAGATTTTAAAAAGTCAGGTAGGAAATTATCGGAAATAACTAAAGCGAAGATTTTATTTTCGGCCAAGAAAGCCAAAATATAATCAACATTTCAGACGTAGATAAATTCCCAAAAATAGACATGTCGACAATAGCGGGAGTACCAGTTCAACAAGAAACTGAAGAATCCATGATGATAAATACAATGAACACGTTATTAGTCAGGATGGAGTAAGGACAAAAGAAAATGGAGGAAGGACAATATAAAATGGTAGAAGGACAAAAGAAAATGGAAACAAAACAAGAGAAAATATAAAAAAGTATAGAAGTAGGTCAAAAGGTTAATCAAGAAGAATTAAAAGAAAAATAATTTTCAAAGAAGAAATGGGACGTCAAGTAGAACGGATGAATGAAAATGTAAGACAAAGTAACAAGGAAATAATGATTAAGTGCAAGGAAGAAATCAAGAAACAAAAAGACGACACAACTGTACATACGGAATATAAAAAAACGCAAATTGACGAAAGAAATGAGTACGCCAGAGCTCAAATAGGCCGCACAATAAGGCGAAATAGGATGTAAATCAGAAGAAAACGAAGAAAAAGTATTAGAATTTGAACAAAAGGTTACCAAGAATGAAGAAGCTATCATAACTTTGGAAGAAAAATTGTACGAAAAAGAGCAAACTGGAAGAAAAAAGACAACAGTAGTATACAGGTTAGAACACTGGGCACCACAACAACCAAAAAAGGTTGATGAAAATATAAGGACCATCCACCCAATAAATGTTATAGATGCATTAAAAAATTACTTAAACCAAGCAGAAACAAGTGAAGGAGGAAAAAGAGGAGCAGCCATGGATTTATTAGAAGGCAACGCCAAGGTATGGGCAGAATTACATCGTTTTGATTGAACAGAGTTCGCTCAATTCCATATTTTATTAAACAATTTTGGTCGAAATCGGTACAAGAAAAATTAAATTGAGATTAACAACACCACGATTATACAACCCAAGACAAGGAAAATATGTGTACCACGTATAGTTTTGGGTCAGCAAGACGATATATTTACAACCACCAATTCAAGAGGAACATCTAGAAGAAGCATTAGTCAGACATTTTCCCAGAGATGTGGAGAATATTTTAATTGGATCGGGAGCAAAGACCATTGACCAACTGACGAAAATTTTGGAATGAATACAATCGGCAAATTACGAAGATAGATCTACAGGATTTTATAACCGCAGGAACGATTACAATCGAGAAAATAGCAGACCAAGTAATGAAAGGGCAGATAATGGGAGAAATGTGAAATTCGCGAACTACCACAGAGGTAGAGGGGGTCCGAGAAGAAGAATGGCGATGGTGAGGACCAGGAGAGAAACACCACCACCAAGACGAGAAGAAAACAGAACACAAAGAGACAGCGAACGTTTTGAAAAGGAGAGGAGAGAGAGAGATCGCCGTCACCCATGCCATCGGAAAACTAAGGGAGTCGGGTCGAGAAGCTCCACTCGCCTCGCAAGTGACTTATAAAGAGGAGCAGACCCAACCACTTAATTTTGTGAAGGTATATTACCAAAACTGCCGACAACAACCGTTAAATATTTAAAATTTAAAAGATCAACACAATGATGAAGGGGAAAATGGCCAAATGGAATCACATAGTGAAGAAATAGATGATCAGGAGGAAGATTCAACCGCCGATTACTAAGAAGAAGAAGCGACGTACCTCCCATTTTTGAAAGTATAGTTGGAGGGGGTCAGCCAATATATACTAACGGTTTCCAGTATTGAACTAAAAGGGCAACTATTTTTGAGTTTTTTCTGTATTAATTGTATAGTAAAGTATTACTGCAAAAATTTGCCTTATTGTTTTTCCAACAATTCTAAAAAATATCACATCGTGTCAACTACAATAATATAGTTGAAATCAACATTTAAGGCTTAATTGAACCGAGACAGCATTCCATTTGAAGCTTTAGCCATCCAGTTAACCATAATAAACAACCTATACGTTTATTACAAATATTATCTAATTTGGTTTACAAAATGGCCTTTAGTGGAAGAACCAAAAAAGACCAATGTCCCCTTTGTAGCAGACCTTATAGAGAAAGAGACATGGTTGAATGCACCAAATGCAAGAAATTGTGCTGTTATGAATGTGTTAATGTAACTGATAGAGTGGCAGAAGATGATAAGTGGATGTGTCTTCCTTGCGCCATTAAAAGCAAAGGCATAAAAAAATGCTCTTAGTTTAAAAAGTAATGAAAGCTCCTGTGATAGTAGTAAAAGAAACCTTAAATTTAAACTCTTACAAGAAGAAGAGAATTACTAAAGAAAGAAAGAGAGCTGGCAGAGAAGACCCGGTTACTATTAGATGAAGAAGATTCCGAAGGCAGTCAGGATATTGGTGATAAAGACTTATCACAAAGCGATCCATTATAGAATAAACTTTTATCGTTGCATATAGGAAAATGTATTGCATCCAATAATGCAATTACATCTGTCAACGCAACACAGGTTACGGAAACTAATAATGCTAATGCAATTTATCCAGACCTACTTACAACTTCAATAAACAATACTCTGATATATCCTATTAATTACAAAGATGTTTTAAAACAACCCAATCTTAGTCCTCAACACTGTGCTGCTAGGAAAACTACTCTAAAAGAACTTCCAGTTTTTAATGGGAACCCACACGAATGGACGATGTTTGTAAGCAGCTTTGAACACTCAACAAAGTTATGCAGATTTATCTATAGTGAAAATTTGTTAAGATTACAAAATAGTTTAAAAGGACGCTAAATCAACAGTCTCCAATTTGCTCATTTTACTAGAATGTGCCCCAGAAATTATTGCCACTTTGAAGATGCTCTTTGGGAGACCGGTACAAATTATGGAATCCCAAACAAAAAGTATTCGTCGGTTGCCTTCACCTAAGATGAAGCGGTTAGAATCCATAGTGGAATTTTCACTTGCAGTTAAAAACCCATACGTTTCTTTGAAAGCTGCTATCTTAAGTGAATATTGTAAGGTTGTGTTGACGCACCCTGTATCTAAGATGTTATAATGACGTGTATGACGTGTTTTGAGTACGGGTGTATTGAGTTTGAACGAAAAAAAAATTTTTTTTTTGTATATGCATAATGTGTGTGGGTGGATGATACGCCACTGGAAATTTAGGAGAAATATCATCCAGTATGCAGATACGTGTATTGGAATGTTATAGAGACATTGGTGTTAGAATAAATAGATTCTGATGAATGTAAATGTGAAGAGAAATTTGTCGATGGGACGATAATGTGTTGCTACTGTTGACTACTTAATAAGGAATGAAATGTTGGAGGATAAAGGAGTAATCTTGGCCGGAAGATGTGAATGTATAAGTATAGAATGTTTTAGGAAATATGTAGAGAAAGATTTGGTATGTTTAATTGTTGATTATAGAAAGTTCTCGTAATGTTGTGCAATCAGTTCTAAGAATACATGTACGTATATGGGATTTGAGACCTTAGACTGTACTTATTTTTGCAAATGTTGCGGAAGGAGGATGAGCGCATGTGAGAGACAAACGTTGAAAGTTGTGTAATTGTCCAGAGTGGCCACTGAATGAATGTGATGAACAAACATGGCGATGTATTGTAATTACAAGCGTGTTTGTACAGAGGGTAGCATCAGTCGCACTAAGAAAGTTTGAGTGAATACCATTGATGAATATAGCGAGGAAGTCAGACATGTTTAAAGATGGATGGCTTGAGGTATAAATAGGAAAGTCAGAGATTGACGGGGGCTTTTTGCTTTTAGCTTTTTGGCTTTTTGGTGAATGTCAGTGAGAGCTCGGTGGGAGACGCGCACGCGAGGTGAAGTGTGAAATCAGAATGGGTTGAGTTGGAGTTATATTTGTGAATAATATTGAAGGCAGTCATTGTTTAAACAACTGCGTAACCCGAAAGGGGATGAATCGTATAAGACATTCATAAATAAAACAATCAATAAAATTGAGATTGAAGATAAAATCAGTTTATGGTTTTTTTTTGTTCTTCAAGGAAAAAAAAAGTGCGTAAGCAGATTTATAATAAGATAACAGTTGTTACGTTATAGTGTTGAGTGCGGCGCGTGTGCTTGTAATGATCCTTAGTTCAAATTATTTATGGGACCACCTTTAAGTGAACGAAATATTCGTAGTAAATTGAGCCAATGTTAAAGTAATTTTATATGACATTAAAAGTTTATTTATGTAAGGAAGGGCTAAATTGTCCTAAAGGTTGCGAGAAACTTTAAAGAGGCAACCAAACGTGTACAGATTATTACGGGTCATTGGAGTAATAACCTCGTATAATTGGACTAATCGCGAGTACCGAAAGGAATAAGTGTTTGTGAATTGTGAAGTACTTGTTATGTGCCTTCAGGCAATCTAACGATACACATGGACTACAAATAATTGGTTTACGGGAAGAGAGAAGAAAGAAAATCGAAGGATGAATGGACAGTCTTTAAGTAAAGAACGTTGAAAATTCACTTGAGCACGATTATCTTTTTGGGTAGTTTTATTTGCGTATTGTTGTGTAATTTTTATTTAATTATTTAGTGTTGAAGGAAAAAGGTAATCGATCTCGAGTTATGTTGTATTGGCTGTTTTAGTAGTAAGAATTTTGCAGAAACGCAAATTTGTATTGACAGTGGTTTCTCAACCACGCTAGTATATTGTAGTGTATGTAAACATTTGTTTATTATTTGGTGCAGGACAATATATATTTATCGTTAACTTTTATTCTGTTGTTTATTTAGCCAGTTATGAGATACATTTGTGGCGTTCACTTAATTGGTGACCTAGTTTTTGACAAGTTAAATGTAGACTTTGCATATTTTGGTTTTAAGATTAATGAGCAACCTGAAAGGTTATATTTGCCAGGTTAATTTCAAAAAGAAAATTTTCATGTTAGTTTCGTTTAATGCAGTACACTAATGACGGATCAGCTGTTGATTTAAAAATTTCATTAAGTATAACTAAGAGATGGAGTTTTGAGAACTTACATATTTGCGAATGTCCCATATGATTCAGACGTAACATAGAAGGAACAATTATTAAGCCGATGACATTGCCTTTCTTTTGGTTAGGAATTTTAAAAATTAATTATCGATCATTGAATGAAGAACTATTTTATTCATTAATAAATAGAAATTTAACTTTATATGTATACGAGGGTTACGTAGAAAATATTCAGTTAACGTGTTATAACTTTGGTATTCTAGATGTACAGGGTACAATCAGGAAGTTTGTGACGACACGTGTATTTCAGTTTTTTTTTTGATAACTGTTGGTTACGTGAATGCAGTTAAATTTGAGTGATAAATTTTGTTGTGGAAATTTTGGTTTACGAGGTGTATTCAAAAAGTTTCTAATAACCTGGGTAGTACTAAATATATTTGAGTTTGAGTTGAATTGTTTGGGACGAGTGTTTGTTTTAGGACCCTCGTGTGAGAGTTTACTGAGTAAGCACAATCCTACTTTCCACAATCAAGTAGGGTTAATTAACACCCAGCTTAAGACAATTATTTTAGCAAAGTTTAGATTGTGGTGGCGCCTGGAGACATATTTTCCCGGACTGAGCTGTTTGAATATCGGTGTAAGGTGTTTGAGCGTATTAATCATTCATTTTACTTCTTATTTCGACCACGCCCATCTCCCTGTTAGCTGGCTTGGCAACCCGCTTACATTAGTAAGCATACACGACGCCTAGTGTGGTTTGGACGTGTAACAATATCTAAATAGAAGCATACTTTGTGACGGTAATGACCTTTGGAGCTGTCTGTTCCCCTAATATTGCACAGTATGTAAAGAAAACTAATGCTAGAAAGTTTGTATCTGACTATCCTAGAGCTATTGATTCCATCGTAAATACCCATTATGTAGACGATCTTTTGGATTCGGTAGATACGGATGTAGAAGCAATAAAAATAGCTAATCAAGTAGCCTTTGTCCACTCTAAGGCCAATTTTGAAATAAGAAACTAGCATTCAAATTCGAAGAAATTAATCTTCATACTGAATTCGTACAGTCATAATCCTGCCAAGATAAATTTGGATACGGAATCTAAAGGTAACACTAAGAAGGTTTTAGACATGTAGTGGAACCTCGACTCAGATTGCATCGTATATTCGCCAAAATATAACAAAGGTAATAGGGATGTTTTAAGGGTAACAGAAAACCTAGTAAAAGGGAGGTATTACGAATTCTGATGTCCCTCTATGAGCCTCTGGGTCTTATCTCTCATTTGTTGGTATATCTTAAAATCCTTCTATAAGCAATTTGGAGGAGTAACATTCCCTGGGATGAACCAGTGACTGACGATCAACATAAGAAATGGCTAACATGGCTACGAAATCTTCCAGAAATAGAAAATCTCAGGATTCCACATTGTTATTTAAATAATTTTAATAACTGGGAAGACAGCTCTGTATAGTTGCATGTATTTGTTGATGCTAGTGTTGTCTACCTCAGAATTAGTGAACAGAATTATATAAATGTTCTTTAGTTGGTGCAAAAACAAAAGTTGCACCTATCATGCTACAAACAATACCTCGAATAGAACTCAATAGTGTAGTTCTAGGTGCTCGATTTGCGAAAACTATAAGCCGACATATAACAATATTACAATTCATGACAACGTTTACTGGTCAGATTCAGTAACAGTTTTAAGCTGGATTCGTACTGAAGATCCAAGAAGACTCTGTAAATATGCTGCCTACCGTGTTGCATAAATTCAAGATAATTCAATGGTATCAAATTGGAGGTATGTACCTAGTAGACTTAATATTGCCGATATGGCTACAAAATTGACCAGGCCGCTAGTCTTAAAAGCGACAGATCTATGGTTTAAGGGTCCAGAATTTTTAACCAAAACTACAGCTTATTGGCCCACTGATATTACAACAAAAGAAATTTCAAATGACAGTAATATTCCCATGATTTGCTTCGAAAGATTTAGCATGTATACTAGATTATTACGAACGGTAGCTTACGTATACAGATTTATAAGTTGTATGCAGGCTTTATGCCAAGGACAATCTGAACCTACTGGTATTTTGAACTCAGAAGAATTATACTTATCACGAGCCACCTTAATTCGGATTGTACAAAAGCAATATTACTCTGAAGAAATTAACCTTTTACAGAAAAAAAAAACTAGTACGTTGAAACTTACTGTACACAAATCAAGAAGTATTTTCCAACTATCTCCATACTTAGATGAACTAGAAATCTTCGTGTTCGAGGACGATTAGACGCTGCAACTGTATAGACTTTGGCTTTAAAAGACGTATCATTTTACCACGTGACAGCTATTTTACATTTCTAATAGTCCAGCACCACCACTGTTTGTATTTTCTCCATAACCATGAAACAGTTGTAAACCAAATTAGATAGCTGTGTTATATCCCTAGATTAAGGAGAACGCTGACCAAGGTACGTCAAAAATGCCGAACATGTAAAATTAATTCAGCTAAACCTGAACCACCTAAAATGTTTCCTTTGCCTGAGTGTCGAATTGCAGACGTTTCATCTCCGTTTATCCACACTGGGGTCGATTATTTTGGTCCAATTACTGTAAATATTGGACGACGAATAGAAAAACGCGGGGGGGGGGGGTATTATTCACCTGTTTGACTATTAGAAATAGCATATAAACTAGATTCTGATAACTGTATCCCCTGCTTTAAACATTTTATGAACAGACGAGGGCATCCTAGACATATGTATTGCGATCGAGAAGTAATTGTGAAGCAACCGAACGTATACTTCGTGAAGAACTAAAAATTTAATCATAATTTAGTCGCTAACCACTTTGTAGGTCCGGAAATTACATTCCATTTTAACGCTCCATTATCACCATATATGGGAGGAGCGTGGGAACGACTTGTTACATCCGTCACAATAGCTTTGTATGATGCCTTGCCGATACGTACACCAACTGATCCACTGCTACGTAGTTGCCTAACTGCGGCTGTGAATATAGTTAACTCAAGACCTCTGACATATCTACCACTAAACAGTGAGAAATCAGAATCTCTCACCCCCAACCATTTCATACTTGGATCTACCAACGGTGACAAACCCTTATGTTTTCTCGAGACTAACGAAAAAAAAATTATTTATACCCAGAACAATCTGCCAACCATTTTTGGCGAAGGTTTGTAACGGAGTAGTTACCTCAACTATTATTGCGCCATAAGTGGCAAAAACAAATTCCTCCCATTAAACAAGGAGATATTGTAGATATTTGTGGCAAAGAGCTTCCTCGTTGTAACTGGCCCAAGGGAATGGTTATTGAGAATCCAAGAGCCCTGATGGACAAGTTCGAAAAGCTAGAATTCAAACTAGCACAGGAATGTATGAGCACCCCACTGTGAAGTTAGCAGTTCTATCAATCGAAAAACCGTGATTGATACAGCTTTGAACTTAGGGCTGTACCGGGGAGGAGTGTGAAAAATACTTATTTATTCAGTTAGTTGTTCCATGTGTTGATGTTATGAATAATAGACCCGAAAAGGATCAAGGATGGGAGTGACAGTCACAAGAGACAGTAAAAATAAATTGTCAACACGGGTTCCAGTCTTGAACTAAAAGTGCAACTATTTAAGCAATCTTCTGTTTTCACGAATCCATTGACAAAATTGTAATCGCCTTCTCAGAGAGATTTTGTACGTATTGCACATGAAAAGCCTGCAAACCTGGTTGTTTTAGTGTTCTCCAAACCATTGTTTGTGTAATTTGAAATTGGAGTGCTTTGTACTTTTCTCTGGATTATTGTCTACAACATCCAGAATACATTCTTCAAATCCGAAACCGAGCCCGTGCTGTCTTTCAGAAACAATACTATGAAACATCCCAATTTCGCCAACACGCTTGCCTGTTAGGAACTCTTCGATTTGAAAAACGACGTCGATGCTCCTCTACTGCAGGAACAGTACTACCATTGCAGAAACCATAAACAAACATCACATCTGCATATTCTTTATCACTAAATTTATGAAGCATTTTGACAATCTTATAAAATTACCATAACTGTCAGTTTTTAAGATACCTGCCTAGCATGTGTTTCAAATTGTCAATTTGGGACAAGATTATCAAAGTTAAATAGATTAACTGCTTATTTGTTTTCTTTTTCTAGTTTCGTAACAAATATTTCTACGGTTTTTAAATTACAATTAATGAAACTATCTCTGAACAATCAGACTAGAAGATACGAGCTTACTTTGCTTATTTTAGCCCTCTAGGCATGTTCATAAGTAGTCTGCACCAACTTAGCTATTTAGGTAGTATGAGTATTAGATCGACATAATTACCTTTATTTGATGAGTCTGTAGATTCAAAGTTTGTGTGCACCCAAGAAGAGAAAACGCATATAGCAATCCATTGAGCATTTCTTCTATTTTAAAAATTTGCAGATTATGTGGCTCATCATTTTTATTACCTAAAAATAATAACTGTGTTGAAAACGTAACCTTTCACCTTTATTACACATAATTAAAATACTTAGCCTTTGAGATTTTAAATGATGTTTTATATTTACATTTTACATAAATCTATACGTTTCGATAACAGTTATCATCCTCAGTAGTGTTAATATATCTTTATGAATTGCTTCAGATGGTTGGATAACTTTTAAAGCCTGGTATGGTGTAGTTATGATACATCTGTCAATAGATCATGTACGTGTTTAATTGGAGGCTTATTATGGGCAATTTGGAATTTGTATTTTTTATTTCGTCACATTTGGAGTAATGGTTTACTAAAATTCGGTAGAATGGCCGTGATCGGCGAAATGGTCGTCGGAGTTTTGAACTTGCGTGATCGCCCAGCTTTTAAATTCGTCGGAATGGGCGTATTAGGCGAAACGATTGTCAGCGATTTGGTCAAGTTTGGCGTTTTATACCATTAAAATATAGTCCGCGTTTTGTTAATTCGGTAAAATGTCCAGGTTCCGAAAAAACGTTAGGTATAATTTTGTCTGTTCGGGCAAACCGGACCTTCGTAAAGGGTAAGTTCTCTCCCACTCTCTCTCTCTCTCTATCTCTCTCTCTCTCTCTCTCTTATATATATATATATATATATATATATATATATATATATATATATATATATATATATATATATATATATATATATATATCATATATGTACAATGCTTAATAAAATTGACACACGCATTTTCATTATTGTACACTGCAATTAATTCTGGCTAACTAATGAAACGAAACCTACTCACATCGTCCACAGCTTACAACAGCCACCGTCTCTTGAAACCTCCATTTCTGTCACTACGCACAGTTTTAAATTTTATCATAAACTTCACTCTGATCACAACGGATTTTAAAATTGATCATAATCTCTACTCTGATTTATTTGGCTGCTACCTCCGCACTGGTCAAAACATCCACCGACGTTGATCGTAACCTCCACTAATTTGAAAATTGAAGTTGATTGATTTGTCAGGTAACACATTAATGCTGTCTAATTTAATGTTAGATAATCAAATTATAGTTATAACACGTGTCTATTAATGATTGAAGCTGACGTCATGTCGAATCTAGGAAATTTCTTTCTTTCTTGCTTTTTATTTGCAACACTGAGAATTATGTTATAAAATCAATCGGTTTCTACCTTTCTTACCATAGTCTGTTTTTCATTACCTTTTATTATAATTTATAATGACAATATTTATAGAAATAGATTGCATAATTTAGATGAATTAATGGAAGCAGTTGAACACGAGATGGCAATAAACATTTCCAAAAGTAGGGGTATTCTGTTTAATTTTAACAAACAACCTTTATAATTACATCAAAGGTGATTACCTCATGAGACGCTAATGCCAATCGTTGATACCGAAATGAAGTGTAGTGGTACCAACCTAACCAAAATGTGCTACAAGACGTCAGCTTCAATCATAAATAGACACCCGTTATTCCAGTTTAAGAACCATTGGATGATTTTATTTTATAGCCAATAAAAGGAAATATTTGTTCCTAAAGTAAAGGTTTCCAAATTTTTCAAATAGTATACCTATTGTTTAATTAGAATTGGATGCAGCAACAAGTGATTATTTACAATACAAAAGAAAATTTATTTATAAATTTTAAACATACACACGCTGGCAAATTCTTTCATTGCAAAAAAAGTTATAAGTGTTACATACAGATTCTGTGAATATACACATTGGTTTAATATTTAATATTTAAATTTAACTCACATACACATTCCCTACGTCCAAGTACATGGTTTTTCAAGGTCACCATACACATCGTCTGCATCAAAGTATATTTCTCCAGGTCACTGATATACTAGGCTGGTTCTGGTCACTTTTGGCGGGAAAATTTAAATTTCAAGGTCAATAGTTTTCAAGGTTAAGGTGATCGTACACATCCACGTGGTAGGTTGGTAACCCTGTCTCTTCAAGGTCACCGATTCAAGGCCACGTGGTAGGTTGGTAAACCTGCAGAGTCTCTTCAAGGTTGTGCTCGCACGTTACCTTCAAGGTCTCCTCAAGGTCAGTAACTAAAAAAGTCACTAGAAAAGTTACTAGATTGTTTTTCCAGGTCATTGAAGCAGATTGTCCACATCAATTGTAGGTTATCCCACACATTACCTACATCTATTCCTCTACGCACGTGGTTTCCAAGGTCATCACCCCAGTCTTCAAGGCCAGGGTCACCAATAAATTCTCTGGCTGAGTGTTAATTAGTCACACCCCCCCAGGAATTTCATTGACACCTGTCTCCATTATTGTTGTCTATGCATGTTTCAAGGTGATCAAGCAATTCTTGGAAGTTTACTATGGTCATGCCCCCCCAGTGCCCTCAAGTAGTTCCCCAAATACAGGTAGCCGATTTCCAAAACAGGTAACCGTTTCATAAAACAGGGGGTCCGTTTCCCAAAACAGATATCTGTTTCGCAATACAGGTAACCGTTTCCCCCCCATATCAAGGTCACACGAGAGAACAAATGCCATTCATTGTTCTGGATAAAAATAGATTGGTATCTAGCTATCCCCCACCTCAATTCTAAGAAATCGATTTTCAAAAACAAAGACGATTCATTGTTCAAGATGACGCTTTAAAGTCTATGCTTACAATTTTCAAGGTCACACCTCTGATAAAAGAACAAAGACGATTCATTGTTCTGTCATGATTCCTAAAAATAGATTGTTATCCAGCTACCCCAACCATTTCAGGCTCAATTCTAAGAAATCAGTTTTCAAGAACAAAGACTCTTCATTGTTCAAGCCGACGCTTCAAAGTCTATGCTTATAATTTTCAAGGTCACATCTCTGAGAAAAAAACAAAGGTGATCCATTGTTCCGTCATAATTTCTAAAAATAGATTGTTATCTAAATACACTTCGATTCTGAGAAATCAAGAACAAAGGCGATCTATTGTTCAAGCCGACGCTTCAAAGTCTATGCTTATAATTTTCAAGGTCACATCTCTTATAAAAGAACAAAAGCGATTCATTGTTCTGGTCGAGTTCTAAAAATAGATTGTTATCTAAATACACTTCGATTCTGAGAAATCAAGAACAAAGGCGATCTATTGTTCTAGCCGACGCTTCAAAGTCTATGCTTACAATTTTCAAGGTCACACCTCTGATAAAAGAATAAAGGTGATTCATCGTTTTGGATGAGTCATAGCTTCTGAAATTCTGAGAAACCAAGAAGATCCGAACTTATCCGGTCTTACCCGATCTTATCTTTGTATAAGTAGATAAAGAAGAGTCCCACGTCAGTCGATACATTGCAATCGCCACAACAACAAATTACCTAAAGTAAAAAGCAACTATTATTACTTAATCACCAGTGTGTGCATCTTATTTTTTACATTACAATCTTGACTAGAAGTTTTATTGTAAACCGTTGTGAAGAGCAATTTGTTAAAAGTTCATTATTACGTGTATGCTTTATATTGTTAACTATGGGTATTCCAAGTAGTAGTGAGATGGTTAATTTAACAAGACGTGTTGTTCCCTTATTGAAAACAAAAAAGGAATTTTCGAGACATCCTCATAGTTAACACCAATATTAAGCTATTTCAAAAATAAAACATATTATAAGACTAATGAAAGTCTGCTTAAGCTTGAGAGAAATTTAGCATTGCTCAAGTGCTATCTGGTTAGAATGAGACGGTTAAAGAACGCTTCAGAGAAAGTTATGCATAAATTATGTTGGTACCCCCTAGACTCATGTTTTAATGGTAGGTTACTTACAGGAATTATAAACAATATGTCAAACATTAAGGACCCTTTGATATTTTTACTACACGTATAATAGTTTTGCACGTAAGGTGAAATTAATGTTAAAATTAATGCTAAAGGTGAATGTGGTCTTAGGCTGCAATTTCATGCAACCCCAAGATCATAGTATTGAGTTGAAGACTTTTGCCACAAAAAATTGCGTTATTGATATTTCAACCAATGTACGTGTCTGATACAATGAAAACGTGTATGATAAGTTACGGATAAAATTAGAGGAGTTTTACGAAAGGGATTCCGGTTGGGCATTACACGAAGTTTTACATTTAAAAGTGAATATTAATAGCTATGTCCCATTTAGAGGTGGTCGTTCAACCTATGTTAAAGTTCCTCGCTTCATAGAAGTAAAGCATGCCGTTGTTAATGTTAAAAATAACGATGAGTATTGCTTCCTATGGACTGTTGTTTCAACATTATATCCTGCTTCACAAAAATCAGACCGAACTTCTAGCTATCCTCATTTTAGACATGTTTTGAGGTACGATTCAATTCGCTTCCCCATTCAGCTGGATGATGTACAAAAATTTGAGAAGCTAATCAACCTCGTAATTAATTTGTACTGCATAAATGATAAAAAAGTTGTACCCTTTGTATTGAGTAATCATCAAAGCGATAGAGAACCCATAAATCTTTTAATATTTTCTGCTAATGATCAAGCCAGGGATGATATTAACAATATCATTTCACATGGATTAAAAATATGTCTGCTCTTATTTCTAGTCAACTATCAAATAAGGGGCACAAGCAATTTATATGTTATCACTGTCAGCAACTTAATCAATGCTCTGCTAGGCTGCCTACCGAAGCAGAAATGAATTTACTGTTCAAAAATTTCGCTTTTCAAGAAAAGGGGCCATTTGTCATTTATGCCGATTTAGAAAGTATTTTAGAGAAGTGTGCAAATGGTATCGAAATTAATGATCCAAAAATACACCTTTCAGCATTGCTTACTATTTGAAGTGTTCATATGATGATTCTTTATCCCGATTTAGGCTTTATAGAGAAAAGGATCGCATTCAATGGTTTGTTAACGAGCTTCAAAGTATTGCACATTGGGCTATCGAAATAATCAATCAAATAATTCCTATGGGTACTTTAAGTCTCAGTCAGGTTGAGCAATTTGAAAGCGCCACGATTTGTCACATTTGTCGAAAACCATTTACTAATTCTGATATAAAAGTTAGAGACCATAATCATCTTATAGGAGCATTTCGGGGGGCAGCGCACCAGGCATGTAACCTAAACTATACAGACTCCCACATTCTACCGATTGTGTTCCATAATTTACCAGGTTATGATTCTCATTTCATCATTAGAGAATTCGCTAGTATTCCCGGTTCGATTTCACTGCTGCCCATAAACAAAGAAAGATATCTCTTTTACGAAGGTAATGGAAGGCACCAAAATTAAGTTTAGATTTATTGACTCTTTCAGATTTATGAGCAGTAGTATTCAAAAGTTGTTAGACTGTTTGGAGGATGGTAAAAAATGATTACTTGCGCTAGATGCAACAATGATGAGGAATTTTCTCTAGTAGTTCACAAAGGTGTGTTTCCTTATGAGTATATTGATACGTGGGATAAACTAAACGAGACCACACTCCCGCCCAAAGAAGCATTTTTCAGTCATCTTAATTATGAGGGATTCAGTGAACAGAGTTTTGCGCATGCGGTTAACGTTTGGAACAAGTTTAGTGTTAAATCGTTAGGGGAATACTCGGATTTGCGTCTAAAAACAGACGTTCCACTTTTAGCAGATATTTTCGAGAACTTTCGGCAAACTTGTTTAAGTACTTACGAGCTTGATCCTCTGCACTATTATACAGCTCCCGGTATAGCATTCGATGCTATGCTTAAAATTACACAAGTAAAGTTAGAACTATATACTGACATTGATATGCTAATGTTTATTGAAAGAGGGATTAGAGGTGGTGTAGCTCAATGTTCAAATCGGTATGCTAAAGCTAACAATAAGTACATGGGTGAAAAATTTGATCCCACCTCCGAAAGTGTGTATTTAATGTACTACAACGTAAATAATTTATATGGAGCCGCCATGTCAGAATTTCTACCATTTGGCGATTTTTCTTTTGTTGATGAAGCTAATTTTGAAACTTTAGATTTAATAAACCATCCCGATGATTCGGAAATTGTTTATATAGTCGAATGTGATTTAGACTATCCTATAGAATTACTTGAGAGTCACAGTGATCTACCGCTGGCACCCGAACATATGGTTCCATCCATGCCTGATTTCAAAATGAAAAAATTACTGCTTACATTGTATCCAAAACGTAATTATGTAATTCATTACAGAAATTAGAAAGTATATTTAAAATATGGATTGAAGTTGGTAAAAGTACACCGTACAGTACGTTTTAAACAGTCCCCGTGGTTAAAAAAATATATAGATTTAAATACAGCCATGCGTCAGCAATCTCAAAATGAATTCGATAAAAATTTCTATAAATTAATGATTAATAGTGTTTTCGAGAAGCTGATGGAAAATGTACGTAATCATAAGGACATACGGCTAGTAACGAAATGGGAGGGTCGCTATGGTGCTCGTTCTTACATAGCAAAACCAAATTTTCATAGTTGTACAATATTTGACAATGATACTTTTTATATAATTTTCATTACGGTTACACGCTACCCAAGTTCCATAATAGTGCTAAGCTCTTGTACACGGATACGGATAGTCTCATATACGCCTTTTCGGTTCCCGATATCTATGAATGTATTCAAGAGGACATTGATAAATTCGATACATCTGATTATAGTCCCGACAACACCATAGTAAATAAAAAAGCCCCGGCTTAATGAAAGATGAAAATCATGGGGAAATTATGGTTGAATTTGTAGGACTTCGCGCAAAAATGTATGCTTACGCGGTTGATGAAAAGGTTGTAAAAAAATCAAAGGGTTCTACGCAAACAAGCGTGAGGTAGATCACGATTAAGGATTATAAACAGGTTGTGTTTGATGGTGGCGTAATAAGGCGCTATCAACATCTCATAAGATCAAAGAAACATAATGTGTTTACCATTAAACAAAATAAAGTCATACTTAATCCTTATGACGATAAACGCTTAGTCAATTTTGATTTCACTGATACTAGACCCTAGGGGTACAACTTTCAGTAAACAATGAGCAGTCTTTAAGACAACTTACAGGAAAAACTGCAGTACAGTAGTGATCAAATCTACAGAAAGTACCTGAAGCGTTCTTTGACCTCTCCTGAAAGCTATACATCTATAGTGAATATATTGCAACATATCGTTATTCCTGATGAGTGTTTTAACTGGTGTGCTATAAACTCAAAGTGTGCAAATGAAGTAATTATTAAGACATCATTTGATAGAAAAATTAGTTTAGACAATACCATTAAAAGTTTTACGAAGTTATGTACCGATAAAGGTTCATTAACCTCTAATGATGTAGGTAGGATTTTAGATGGTATGAATTTACTTGGTGACATACTCCTTAAAATGTACATATACAAGTTATTATGGGGTGAATCATTGTGTACAAATGTTAGCGTACAAAATATTATTTATAAAGACACTATTATAAGTGAATGTATCGAGACAGCAGCATATTATGCTAATTACAAGTGCCTCGCTATTTTAATTGAAGTATTATTAGAACAAAACATTACATATAAGTTTCTACCGTGGGAAAATGAGGAGCACCACAAAATTTACCGTTAGATTTTGGAAAACATTGAGAAAGGTGAAACAAATTACTGCTTGGAATCGACATGTGGACCAGATTCGGGAATATGGCCATCTAGTAATTTAAACGATTATAGAAATACTTTAGGTTTACTATATAAGATGATGTAATACTTAAAAAATACAATTATAGTTTTTTATGTGGTTTTATTTAATTCATCTAAAAGTTACAAACAATCCCTATAGCTATATTATAAAACTAAATCGTCTTTATTGATCCATGATCTTTCATCCAATCTCCACCACTTTACGAATAACTTATTATTCTTGGAGTGAAGCACTTTTTCCGCAAGGTACACATCCGGATACTTTGTTTTTTGTAATTCGTGTTCATAAAAGCCCCCCAGTACAGTTGATCTTTTCATGTCTTCCAACATGTAGGTGATTGTGTTAGTAATGCGAACTTTCACAATCTTAAATAGTTCACTTGACCAATTGGGAGTGTATCCTTTGGCGAAAATACTTTTAAACTTACTGATTCGTACTATGTCACCCACACAATAACGATTCCTATCAACTGCTTTTATGTGAGTGTAAGCCTCTAGCTTTGTATGATTACCGACATCTTTGGGCTTCATTCTTGTAGTTCTATGCTTATGATTGTTATAATCCATCGTTACGATGCCAATTGTATCAATCCATTTATATTTACCCTGTATGCCGAATGACTATATAGAGCAGACTTAACGGTTCTGATCACACGTTCCGCAATTGATGCCTTCTTTGTGCTATGGGTGGAGTAATGGTTGTCTCCATAACGCTGCATTGGTTTAGTGAAATGATCATTGTAGAATTATTTTCCTGCATCTGTCTGCAAATTGGAAGGTTTCCGGCCCGTTTTGAAGATTGCCTGCATGGCCTTGGCAATTTCCATGCCCGTTTTCGTTTTTAATCCTTTGGTCCACAACTATTTCGAAAAACCACTAAAATATACTTGAAGCCCTTATTTTGTTTGGCATATGTGTTAAATTCGGCCAAATCTGCTTGCCAGAGGTCATCATATCCCTTAATTATTGTGCGCCTTCGTTTAAAATTATTTCTTGCGGGTTTGTGCAATTCATTGACGAGTTGTAATTTGGCCATGGTACTAATTTATCCACAATTTCTTTAAGTTGATGTAGTTTTTCCTCCAACGCTAGATAAGCGTTAAAGTTTCCTTTAACAGCTTTCTCAACTGCTTGCAGACAAAAATCAAAGTATCCTTTACTTATGGCATCACCATCTTCTTCCGGATCCGCCATCTGTGTCAAACGGTTTCCATCCAAATTCAACCTTGTCGATAAATAGTATTGCTTGGTGATGACATCTTGAGGATCTATGGGGTTGGCAACACTGCTGAGTCTCTTATTCTCAATATCGAATTGATTATCATCAATAAGTTGAAACTGAGGGGTTAATTTCTTAAATTGATACTGGGCATGCGACCGTCCAAATTTATCAAGGTGCATTTTAGTTATGATATGTCGACATCAATGCATTCTGATTTATATTGTTCAAAAAACTAGTGTTTGGTCTTTCAATATATCCATCTTCATACAATTCCTCTACAATTGATATTATATCATTTACGACACCTGTGTTTCCAGCCAATTTTTCTGCCCACAGTACTTCTAGATCATGAATTAGTTCGTGTACATCATTCCAATACTTATATTTAATCGGTCTGTTTGTTAATTCCTTAAAAAACATAGCTGCACCTCCCTGAGTTGTGGGTGATGATGCTGACAGTAAGGGTTTGATTATTTGTGGATAGTTTTTGCTACGGCTTCCTCGAATCTGTCAACTTACATCATAATCTCGCCTTGCAACATTCGTAGCTACTAAAATACGTTTATAATTCTTTCTATCCTTTGAATTTGCTAGATTTAAATCGGGTTCATTCATAATAAGCAGATCATATAAACTTGGAGTCCCTTTATACATGACGCCTTTAATAATCATATCGCTTCCTTTAATTGTGATGGGAGTATTACCAATTGTCCATTTGTCTGTTTTGGTGTCGTAGTGGACTCCATAAGTGTGATCAATAGCACCTTCAAGATCCCTCATAATACGTTCAATATATATACGAGGTAATTCGTGATACTGCTCGAGAAATTCTTCGGAGATGGGTTCATTACAGAAATCACCTGCGATACTAAGAGGTCCTTCTTCCTCGGTAGTAATCTCTCCTACGACAGATGTTTCTAGGAAAGGTGGTGTACGAGGAGGGGGATTTATTTGAAAAAACGGAAGCTGGGCTAGGGGGCTTGTAGCACTCTTCCTCGCTAATGAGGGTGAAACGAAGCGTGGAGCTAACGGGCTAGTAGTAGCATGCTTTCTTCAAAATATGAACAAAGGCGGGTTTTTGGGTTTAACGTCAAGGGACTCCTTTTCGGGTGTTTTTTTTATCAGGATGCATTTTATTCGCTATTTCAGTTAGAGGTTCTATTAGAGGTTTATAAGTACTTTCAAACGTTCTTTCATTATCAATGCGGGCAGTTTTAAGACTGTTGTATTTCCGCTGTATTATTTTACGAGCCTTAATATCATCTGCTTATTATCCATTGTAGCAAAATTGGATATAGCTGTTAATACCTAAACGGATGAGTAACTACTAAACCACTGAAAGCAGGTTAAGGTATTATATAGGGTGTAGGAAGACATGTTACAGTTTACCCTGAGCTACTTAAACTGAGCAGTTAAGTTATTGTATATTCATCAAACCTTTTCCTATAGCGACCATTAGTGACTTCAGCATCTTTATCTATGACTATGAACCCAAACGTATATATCCAGTACTTTGAACACATATCCCGAAACAATGTCATGCTTATGGTGGGGTTTATATGATCCTCATACACATGTTTTAGGTTTAATTCATCTTGCTCAAATAATATAATTAGATTCGCATTGTCACGAATTAATTGCTTTGGAATTTTACTGTAAGTTTGACCCAATTAGAAACAATCAATATCGTTATGTCTACCCATAGAAAAATATGCCCTTATGTTATTTTTCACAGGCGATACCATCAAAGATAAAGATAGAGTTTGCTTTTGCACAATTCGGCTCAATCACATCTTGATTATCACTGAACGTAAAGTAACCTATATCCTTAATCGGAAGTAGGATTTCCTGTAAAAGTTTGTACTTGTTTTGATTTAATGACTTGGAGTATACGTATACATGTTTAAATTTCAAACCATTTTTCTCAGTAAGCAATCTAATCATTGCGTTTGTTTTGCCGCAGTTGGAGGGGCCACATATAATGCCACGTATACTATTAGGAAGTAAATCGCCATGTTTTGAAGTACCAGACTTTTCATCAAAGTCATGATTTTGAATTGGAGGTTTTTGTTTCTGCGCAACTACTTTCATCTTTGATGAAACTAAACGAATAATTAAAACATTTTTATTTGTATACTAAAGATTATAATTTTTTCACTTCTCCGGTAAGTGGGTTTTACTACATAATAGCATCGTGGAGAATAAGACCATAGGCAATGATTCCATTATCAAAAGGTGTTAGAGATTCCATATCCAATTTGATGTCTACTGCTGAGTTTTTTAAGGATTCATTCTGTTTAGAACAGTCCATTACAAATACTGGACATGATTTGAATTCGGTGTAATTGAATAACGCATCTGTATTATCTTCATCATAGTAGTCACATCGGAAGTTCAAAAAATTGCGATAGGCAGGTATGTATTGGTTAGCACTGAAATTCAAATGCATTGCTTCATATGGATAATACTCGGAATTCAGATGTACTTTAAGGTTTCTGATGTTAATGTGATCAAAATTTCCGGCTCTTGCAGCCTTTGTGTACCTTTTACCTTGTTGGAATGCAACAATTACCAGCGTGGTTTTTCCAGTTGCGTTGACGTTTTATTGGCCATATATCAGAGGTTGCTTGTATTAAAGCAGGTAATTCATATAACTCCCATTGACGAAATGAAACAGTAATAATAGAATTCTTATTGATTCCTTCAAACAAGTCCAGTTTCGCGGCATCACTAAAGGTTGTGTGGTACTTTCCATTAAATTTTATTTAGGGTTATTTCCGCATCAACGTCACTATAGTAGCAGTTTGTATCGCTTCTAGATCGAATTAAAATCAACTCTTGACGCATATTCCCGATCACTTGACGATAATCCTCCATTATTCCAAATATGTGGTTCAATGGTATGCATACTGTAAAGGATTTTTCGCCATTTCCCTCATCGAATTCTACTTGTAATGGTTCCTCATTCTTTGGTGACCACCCCAAATGGCTTAATGCTTTGTTCTTTCTTGTCGTATAAGAAATATATCATTTAAGTGTAGATGTTATGCCGGGATTTCGGCAAATGTCCACTTTTTGACCGCCTAACTCATAAAGAATCTCTTCGAAAAGGAAGTCGGGGAAATTATTGGTTAAGTTGCATGATTTTCCTTCATCTTCTTTCTTCAGCTTACCTTCTATGTACAGAAAACTATCATAAGTAGCTGTAATTAGATCCTGACTTTGAATTAAAATGCGTATTTCTTCGGAAGGTCCATACTTAGAAGAGCCATACGGAAGATAGGTGTGAATATCAGATTTAATTATAGCATCATCAAAATCTACGTTTTGAATGATGTTTAATGATTCGGTCATTGTGTAGATGTTAACTACAATGAGGGTTGATGACTAATTAAAGATTTACTATAGGGATGATGTCTTTTATATAAATTTCTTCTTAAACCTTTAAATTAATTGTTATTAATTATGCTTAATTACTGCACATTACAGTTTGTTAAATTCATATAAATTTTTCAAGAAGGCAAATCTATCACTATAAATACTTTCATTGTTATACAAAGAAAATCCGTTGTTCACATTACATATATTTTTTAAATTACATGCACACTTATGAATGCAAACATATTGTTTTAGCAAAATTCATTGTACAGGGTGTCCCAACGATAGAGTAAAGTAAGTTTATGCTTAACTAGAATTATTTGTGTAAATATTGTATGGACCATGGGTAGAGGTAAGAAGTGTGCATTTTTTAAAATATTGAAGTTATACAGGGTGTGCCAGAAAAGCAGGACGTGAAAAAGTATGATTTTTTAAATAGAACACCGTATTTGATTTTAGTTTTAATTCTACGTGTCCATACAAACATATTTTGTCATACAAAAGATTGGCTGAAAGTTTTAGTTCTTGAGATATTCGCGTTTAAAGATTATTATGGTCTTTTTCGTGGGGTTGATGAATGGGCAATTGTTCCGTTATTTCACAATAAAAAATTGATATTTCGTGTTAAAATGAGTGATATTATACTAACGTTTAGACCGAGTAGTATTTCTAATTTTCTCAACAGGGTGTTTGTTATAACCATTCAAATTTGAAAATTCTCAAATTAAAAAAATCAGTTTTTTAATTGCACACCTATATATTTTATTTCATTTTATTCGGGGTTAAAAAATCTATCATTTTTGTCAAATATATCCTATATCTATCTTTGATAGTTTTCGAGTAATATCGATTTTTTCACACTAGCTACTTTATTTTCGATAACATTGCATTGCATGGATCTTGGTAGCCATGGAAAATAATAATTGCGTTACTAAGATACAAAGGTTTCCTACTTGTCAAAATAAACACATATTAAATTTGTCGTTTTCGCATTTAACTTGTTATCAATTCTTGTATCAATTATGGATTATTCGACAAATGAATTAATTGATATGATATACGTGTTGGGCGAGGCTGAAAAACCCTTTATTGGCACAACGAATCTACAAAATGAAATATCCTGAACGTCGAATACCTACTACTGTTGGCTTGGAAAATTTGATGGATAGATTTGATTCTAGCGGTGGTGTTAAATACTTCAAACGTAAAGTTGTTAATAAAAGGGCAGCTAATGAAGAAAAAGAACTTGAAATATTATTAAATATTCAAGAAAATCCCCAAGTGAGTTCTAGAACATTAGCGACGATATGTGATACCTCCAAATCAAACGTGAATCGAACAACGCTGAAGTATAAGTACCATCCCTATCACATTGAGCTTCATCAAGAATTGCGAGAAGAGGATTTTGCAAGACGAATTGAATTCTGCAATATCATTAATCAACGGCTGCAATTAAATAACAACTTTTGTGCTCCATAATGTTTTCCGATGAGGCGACGTTTAAAAGCAATGTGTAAATCGGCATAATATGCACTATTACGCCATTGAT
The DNA here is from genome assembly GCA_036346205.1 of Vesta saturnalis. Taxonomy (NCBI): domain Eukaryota; kingdom Metazoa; phylum Arthropoda; class Insecta; order Coleoptera; family Lampyridae; genus Vesta; species Vesta saturnalis. The sequence continues at coordinate 28,386 of JARFJB010001273.1, forward strand.
AATCCATTTTGGCTACGAGAAGTTCAAAACCAAAATCATTGGTCACTAAATGTGTGTGTGGTATACTTAATGACCAAATTATCGGTCCCTATTTTTTGATGATCCATTAACGGGCCGCAGCTATTTGGATTTCTTACGTGAAGAATTGCCTGTGTTACTTGAGGATATCAATTTAGAAGGACGACTAAATATGTGGTTGCAACAGGATGGTGCACCTCCACATTTTTATCGGGACGTAAGAATTCTTGAACCAGCAATACCCGGAGAAATGGATAGGACGTAATGGCTTTATATTATGGCCACCAGGTCATGCGATTTATCTCCACTGGATTTTTCCTATGGGGATAGATAAAAGATCGGTGTATATTATTAAACCTACAACAAGGAGGACATGAAAATAGAATTCGAAGCTTGTCGCACAGTGACCCCTCTTACGTTATCCGAAGTGAGACAGAACATGAGAAAAGGGCTCAATATGTGTATTCAGCAAGAAGGTCGTCTATTTGAGCATTTACTAAGACGCAATGTTGAATAATTATTGAATTACTGTTTCTCATTAATAAAAACTGTTAATATACTCGCTTAGGTGGTTTGTTTTATTTCGTCGCAATTGTTTTCCATGGCTACCACGATCCACAATAATGTTATAGTATCGTATGTAACGTAGCTAGTGAGAAAAATCGAAATTCCTCGAAACCTATCAAAGATAGATATAGGATATATTTGACAACAATGATAGATTTTTAATCCCGAATAAAATGAAATAAAATATATAGGGTGTGCAATTAAAAAACTGATTTTTTTAATTTGAGAATTTTCAAATTTGAATGGTTATAACAAACACCCTGTTGAGAAAATTAGAAATACTACTCGGTCTAAATGTTAGTATAATATCACTCATTTTTCACACAAAATATCAATTTTTTTTATTGTGAAATAACGGAACAATTGCCCATTCATCAACCCCACGAAAATGACCATAATAATCTTTAAACGCGAATATCTCAAGAACTAAAAACTTTCAGCCAATCTTTTGTATGACAAAATATGTTTGTATGGACACGTAGAATTAAGAACTAAAATCAAATACGGGGTGTTCTATTTAAAAAAATCATACTTTTTCACGTCCTGCTTTTCTGGCGCACCCTGTATAACTTCCAATATTTTAAAAAAATGCACACTTCTTACCTCTACCCCATGGTCCATACAATATTTACACAAATAATTCTAGTTAAGCATAAACTTACTTTACTCTATCGTTGGGACACCCTGTACATATGGTTATTTATAGCGAAACCTTTTTTCTTCAACACATTTTCATTAAAGTCTATTAATTATTATATTACTAATTATGCAATGTAGTTTTGGGAAGCTTTATTGTTAAAGTTATTAAAAATAGTTACTACATTTTTAAAGAATGCAGATGCATTGTGTGTTTTATACCAAGAAAATCCCTATCAGCTTTAATATTACATTTTTTTATACATTCCTACAAATTTTTAAAAATGCAAATGCATTATTAACAAACAAAGAAAACCCATTGTTCGACAAAGTGATATAATAACTTCATGTTGCGATGTGTGTAAGCGGAACATATTGTGCAAAAGAGATAAATATTAAAGAAGTAAACTTCATTCAAGGTCTCTTACACATATCAAATTTATTTAACATTTCTTAGAGATACAATATTTTAATTCTATTAAAATGTACGTTTTGAAACATGTTTAATGGTTTGGTCACTCAGAACTTTCAATCCAATTGATGTTAAAAAGTATTTCTCTGCAAATGTTAACTGCAATGAGGGTTGACTGGGATGAATTCTTTTGTATGAAGATGGAATTGTCCTATGATTAATTCGCAGACCCATGTTCTTTTAGTTCTAAGCGTACCGTGAATGGTTCACTTTCACCAAAGTCTATTAACTCTCCCTTTTGATTTGTCAGTTTGATTGTTATATTACTTATTATGTCTGTGTTTACTTCTAAATATTGAGTGTTGGTTGGAATTTTATCCAAACGATAGCCCGAGGGCACCGAAACGTCAATTTCATATATTACATTTGCAGGTTTACCGTTTCGAAAAGGTCCCTTTATAATGTTGCACTCTACATGTAGATTAGTGTGTTTAATTATTTGGATGTCTAACACGGATGTGTGTAAGATATTCGCTTCTAATATATTAAGCTCAAAACCGAGCATGCGGCCAGTGCTACTCTCTTTAGTAAAATCGATCTCAAATGAACTGTTTATCTCACACTTAAGCGTATTGTTGTTTGCCCTAATGAAACATCTTTCTGTGGGTATCTTTGATTTCAAGTAATCACTAATTTCATCTAACTCATAGGCACCGTGTGGAATATTAATCACTCGCAAATGAGATGAATTTGTTCTAAAATAAAATCTATCGTTGCCCGTATAAATGTTTCTAATGCTGTTGCACCCGTAAAATCCCACCAATCCAACAACGTATTTCTTCTCCAAATCTAGCTCTATCGGTGGATAGAAGTTGCAGCTAGCTATGTTACCAACACCTTCTAAACTGAATGTTATTGACATAACTGAGAAAATTTAAGGTTGTATCGATTATTTATATAGAAATTGTAGGCATAGGTGCCCACAAATAATGCTATTAAATTCCTGATCTTGATTGTAATTATAATAAATTTTACATCCCCGAAAGTAATTAATCACTTCGACTGGTGGTCGAAGATTACCGAAACTATCGTAATACCATACCTTTTCACCACGCAAACCCAATGTGTACCCGGTCTAAGTTGATAATTCCACATTCATTTTTCATCTTTACATCTTTTGTGCATTCCTTTAAATCAATGTCTGTTAACGCTCTTTCAGGTAATATGCTCAGTTTTTTGGAAACGGTTTTAAGTATAGCGTTCCACCACCAGATTTGCATGGTTTTAGATAAAGTGCGCCGCCAGCGATTGATTCCATCATGCGATTATGGCGCAATGTCTCTTCTTGCAATTTTTGGCATTTTTGCATCATTGACTGCTTTGGCAATTCCGATGCGCCGCCAGCTAAAGCACCGATTGCTGATAATCCTACGAATAACGGAATAAGAAATGGTGTTTAGGTAAGGAATTACTCTAGGAACTTTAATGTTTTTCTTTCCTCCCAACCTTTTACTATACGTGTTGGTGAAATCTCCGTTAGCATTCATTTCTTTAGCTATTGTTTTCGTGCATGCAATAAACTTCACCATTCTTCTTCTTGGACCGACGTTTACACCCTGTTCCAAATTTTCTTTTGCCTTCATGGTGGTACCGACTGCTAAAGCTGCAGCTCGTTACCTAATGTTGCGTCTGTCGATTTAAAGCGTTCCCAAGCTTTTTCTTCTAAAATTTTATCTGCTCTATGCCTACTTTCTAAATCTTGGTATAGTCTCTATAACTGATATGCAGTTTGCACTGCGCATCTAATTGATCAATACCGGGGTCACCGCATGCTAGTCGTTTCTCTAATTTTGTACCGGGACCACAATACTGGTAACCGGATAAATGCAATTCCACCGGAGGTTTATTAATTAGTGTATTCACTAAACCACCTGCACTCTTCCGCGTCTTACCTATCATTGCTCACCTTGAGGGATAGGGCAGGGTATTGATACCTAAAATCGAGAGTGTAAAAACTTTATTTTTAGTAAATGCTATACATTAGATAAGTACGGCGATAGTACAATATTTCCATTAAGCATACAGTGCTATGTGAATTAATATTATACTTGGCATTTATAGCATCATGAATGTCTTTATAAATGTCAGTGGTAGTGAACCACTTGTCGTATGAATTTTTCATAGAAACACACCAGATTGTAAGATTCAAGAAATTCCAATCTATAGCTTATTATATCCTTCAAATCGAATAGTTCTTCTACATGGTGGGCATTGAATGTACACGAACAACAGTTGTAGTTTTCTATCATAACAGTTTTCAAAATTCTCTCATATCCTTTATCAATTCCCAATTGTAATAAATACCGAGATTGCTCGATAGAGATTCGTAATTTTGCTCATGTATTATATCCTCCTCGTTTACATGTGACCAATAAATGTGGCTTTCAATTTCTTGGGATCGGAAAAATTGTATTTCTACATATGAATACCATTCCTTTGCGTCTAATACCACATTATCGCTGTTGCCACATCCCATACGCACTACTGGCGCAAGGTTAAAGTGTGTACTGTATCCAATTTCAATATGCGTATCGTTCGATAGTTTATAGGAAGCACAATCGATTAAGTATTCATTAGCTGCCTGTTTATACACCTCAGCCGTATGTTGAAATGATGATGACCAGTTGGAATAACCTTCATCTTGTTTCTCTTCATTTTTGCTACTACTACTACCATCACTATTTTGACAGCATGAACAACAAAGTGTTAAATTATTGTTCATATTGTAACTACAGCAGTATGAAGTACCCGGCAGTGAACTTCGTTCCAGGAGGGATTTTATTGCTGCTTGCATGACTTTACTTTTCCACAACCCCACTACGACTAAACACTATTTTCGAAATGGGCATGTTTACATATGGTTGGAGGCACTAAATGTTATATGATCCAGCAAAGGTATTACAAAATGTTAAGTGACTGTCACTTCCCATAATATGTATATTTACTTAAATCGATTTTTTATCTGTACATAGATGAATATTGTGGTTAATAAATTATAAGGTTTATAAAAAATATTTTACTTGATAGATGACCTTGAAGCATCAGTCTGAACAATGGATCGCCTTTGTTCTTGATTTCTCAGAATTTCAGAAGCTATGACTCAGCCAAAACAATGAATCGTCTTTGTTCTTTTATCAGAGGTGTGGCTTTGAAAATTATAAGCATAGACCTTGAAGCGTCGTCTTGAACAATGGATCGTCTTTGTTCTTGAAAACTGATTTCTCAGAATTAAGATGTATTTGGACAACAATCTATTTTTAGAAATTATAACGGAACAATGGGTCGTCTTTGTTCCTTTCTCTGAGGTATGACCTTGAAAATTGTAAGCATAGACTATGAAGCGTCGGCCTGAACAATGGACCTCCTTTGTTCTTGAAAATTGATTTCCTAGAATTGACATGTATTTAGATAACAATCTATTTTTAGAAATTATAACGTAACAATGGATAATCTGTGTTCTTTTCTCAAAGGTGTAACCTTGAAAATTGTAAGCATAGACTTTGAAGCGTCGGCCTGAACAATGAACCCTCTTTGTTCTTGAAAATTGATTTCCTAGAATTGAGCCTGAAATGGTTGGGATAGCTGGATAACAATCTATTTTTAGGAATCATGACAGAACAATGAATCGCTTTTGTTCTCTCGTGTGACCTTAAAATGGGGGAAAACGGTTACCTGTGTTGCGAAACAGCTATCTGTTTTGGAAAACGGACCCACTGTTTTAGGAAACGTGTACCTGTATTTGGGGAACCATTTCAGGGCACTTGGGGGCGTGACCAAAGTGAACATTGCTTGACGGCCTTGAAACATGCATAGACAACAATGCTTGGGACAGAGCTCAATGAGCTTCCTGGGGGGCGTGACCAATTAACACTCAGCCAGAGAATTGATTGGTGACCCTGGCCTTGAAGACTAGGGTGATGACCTTGGAAACCACGTACGTAGAGGAATAAATGTAGGTAATGCGTACGATAACAGACAATTGACGCGGACAATCTGTTACAGTGACCTTGAAAAACAATCTAGTAACTTTTCTAGTTACTGACCTTGAGGAGACCTTGAAGGAAACGTGCGAGCATGACCTTGAAGAGATTCAGCAGGGTTACCAACCTACCACGTGGATGTGTACGATCACCTTAACCTTGAAAACTATTGAAATTAAAATTTAAATTTCCCGCCAAAAGTGACCAGAACCATCCTAGTATATCAGTGACCTTGAGGAATATACTTTGATGCAGACGATATGTATGATGACCTTAAAAAACCAGTACTTGGACGTAGGCAATGTGTATGTGAGTTGACCTTGAGCAAAAACACTCGTAAAAAAAGTATAGTAGAAAAGTGGGACAGGATCGGTCTAGCTATACTACTCAAGGCTACGGTAAAAGTCAAGTTTTGCTTTCGCTTTGATGTGACTACGTAGAAAAGACCAACTTAGTTGTGTACTATAAAAACTATAAATAAAATTGCGCATTTCAGTTGAAAGTATTTTACGGGGAAACATTCACCAAGAAAACTTATCTAAAATTAAATTATTTTTATTAAAGGTCATTTATGAAGTACCTTAATTTGAAAATGGATTTGACAGAACCTAGATACTCAACAAAACTATACGTCTAGAGTTTCTAGAATCGGATACGTATATTTTTTGCCTTCGTAGTTACTGACACAAAAACACACACACACGCACACACACACGAACACTCACACGCACCCGCACACGCACACGCACACTCACACGAACACTCACACAGTCACTCATTCACTCACTCACTCACTCTCTCACGCACTCACCCACTCACTCACTCAATCACACACTCACACACACACAAGCACACGTACACGCACACACACACGCTCACTCACACACTCACACACACACTCACACACTCACGCACTCACTCACGCACTCATTCACTCACTTAGTCACTCACTCACTTACTCACTCACTCACTCCCTCACTAACTCGCAAGCTGACTCACACACTCACACACACACACATACGTACGCACGCACGCCCGCACGCACGCGCACACGCACACACAACACACATACATAAATACACACACACATATATACACACACACAGACACACACAGAAACACAAACACACAAACACACACACACAAACACACAAACACACAAACGCACAAATACACAAAACACACTAACACAAAACACAAAAACACACAAACACAAACACACAAACACACAAACACAACAACACACAAACACACAAACATACAAACACACAAACACACAAACACACAAACACACAAACACACAAACACACAAACACACAAACACACAATCACACAAAACAAAAACACACACACACAAACACAAAACATACAAACGCACAAACACACAAAACAAAACACAAAACACACAAACACACAAACACACAAACACACAAACACAAACGTAAGCACATGCACGCACCGCCCGCACACACAACACATACACAAACACACACAAACACACACACAGACATAAGAAACCAAACACACAAACACACACACAAACACACAAACAAAACGCAAAAAAAAAAACACACAACACATAAACACAAAAACACACAAACACAAACACAAAACACAAAACACAACAACACAAACACCCAAACATACAAACACACAAACACACAAACACACAAACACACAAACACACAAAACACAATCACACAAACATAAAAAACACAAAACACAAACACACAAACATACAAACGCACAAACACACAAAACACAAACACACAAACACAAAACACACAAACACGAAACACGCAAACACGCAAACACGCAAAACGCCACACAAACACGCAAACACGCAAACACGCAAAACACAAACACGCAAACACGCAAAAACAAACACGCAAACACGCAAACACGCAAACACGCAAACACGCCATTACTCAAACACGCAACACGCAAACACGCAAACACGCAAACACACAAACACCCAGACACGCAAACACGCAAACACGCAACACGCAAACACGCAAAACGCAAACACGCAAACACGCAACCACGCAACACCAAAACACAAACACGCAAACACGCAAACACGAAAACACGTAAACACGCAAACACACAAACACACAAACGCACAAACACACAAACACTCAAACACACACACAAACAAGAACACAAACACACACACACATACACACACACACACACACATAAACACACATAAAAACACACACACACACAGACACAGACACGCAGTCACACAGTAACAGAGAACCCGACACACCACACAGAACACAACACACAGACACAAAACACACAAACAACAAACACACAACACACAGACACACAAACACAAACACACAAACACAAACACACAAACACACAAACACACAAACACACAAACACACAAACACAAAACACAAAACACAAACACACAAACACAAAACACACAAAACACAAACACACAAACACACAAACACACAAACACAACCGCAAACACGCAAACACGCAAACACGCCCAAACACGCAAACACGCAAACACGTAAACACGCAAAACACAAACACAAACCACAAACAACAAAACCCAAACACACACACACACACACACACACACACACACATAAAACACATAAACACACAAAAACACACACACACACAGAACAGACACCACACAATAACAAACACAACACAACACACAGACACACAGACACACAAACACAAAAACACACAAAACACAAAACAACAAACACAAAACACAAAACACACAAAACACAAACACACAAACACACAAACACACAAACACAAACACAAAACACACAAACACACAAACACAAAACACAAAACAACAAACACACAAACACACAAACACACAAACCAAAACACAAAAACACACACACACACACACACACACATAAACACAAAAACACATAAACACACACACACACACAAACACAGACACCATACATAGTAACAGAACACAGACACAAAACAGAAACAGACACACAGACACAAAACACACAAAAACAAACACACAACAAACACAAACACAAAACACACAAAACACAAACACAAAAACACAAACACACAAACACAAAACAAACACAAAACACAAAACAAAACAACAAAACACAAAACACAAACACACAAACACAAAACACAAAACACAAAACACGCAAACACACAAACACACAAACACACAAACACACAAACACACAAAACCAAACACAAAACACAAAACACAAAAACACAAACACACAAACACACAAAACAAACCAAAACACACAAACACACAAACACACAAACACAAACACAAACACACAAACACACAAACACACAAACACAAAACACAAACACGCAAAACACAAACACACAAACCACAAACACAAAACATACAGAACACAAACACCAAACACACAAAACACAAACACACAACACACAAAAACACAAAACATAAACACACACACACAGACACACAGACACGCAGTCACACAGTAACAGAACACACAGACACACACAAAGACACACAGACACTAAATTATAAGGTTTATAAAAATATTTTACTTGATAGATGACCTTGAATCAGTCTGAACAATGGATCGCCTTTGTTCTTGATTTCTCAGAATTTCAGAAGCTATGACTCAGCTAAACAATGAATCGTCTTTGTTCTTTATCAGAGGTGTGGCTTTGAAAATTATAAGCATAGACCTTTGTCTTGAACAATGGATCGTCTTTGTTCTTGAAAACTGATTTCTAGAATTAGATGTATTTGGACAACAATCTATTTTAGAAATTATAACGGAACAATGGGTCGTCTTGTTCCTTTCTCTGAGGTATGACCTTGAAAATTGTAAGCATAGACTATTGTCGGCCTGAACAATGGATTTGTTCTTGAAAATTGATTTCTAGAATTGACATGTATTTAGATAACAATCTATTTTTAGAAATTATAACGTAACAATGGATAATCTGTGTTCTTTCTCAAAGGTGTAACCTTGAAAATTGTAAGCATAGACTTTGAAGCGTCGGCCTGAACAATGAACTCTTGTTCTTGAAAATTGATTTCCTAGAATTGAGCCTGAAATGGTTATAGCTGATAACAATCTATTTTAGGAATCATGACAGAACAATGAATCGCTTTTGTTCTCTCGTGTGACCTTAAAATGGGGAAAACGGTTACCGTGTGAAACAGCTATCTGTTTTGAAACGGACCCACTGTTTTAGGAAACGTGTACCTGTATTTGGGGAACCATTTCAGGCACTTACCAAAGTGAACATTGCTTGATTGGCCTTGAAACATGCACAAAAGTTGGGACAGAGCTCAATGAGCTTCCTGGGGCGTGACCAATTAACACTCAGCCAGAGAATTGATTGGTGACTGGCCTTGAAGACTAGGGTGATGACCTTGAAACCACGTACCAGAGGAATAAATGTAGGTAATGCAGATAACAGACAATTGACGCGACAATCTGTTACAGTGACCTTGAAACAATCTAGTAACTTTTCTAGTTACTGACCTTGAGGAGACCTTGAAGGAAACGTGCGAGCATGACCTTGAAGAGATTCAGCATTACAACCTACAATGTGGATGTGTACGATCACCTTACCTTGAAAACTATTGAAATTAAAATTTAAATTTCGCCAGTGACCAGAACCATCCTAGTATATCAGTGACCTTGAGAATATACTTTGATGCAGACGATATGATGACCTTAAAAACCAGTACTTGAGCAGGCAATGTTATGTGAGTTGACCTTGAGCAAAAACACTCGTAAAAAGTATAGTAGAAAAGTGGGACAGGATCGGTCTAGCTATACTACTCAAGGCTACGGTAAAGTCAAGTTTGCTTTCGCTTTGATGTGACTACGTAGAAAAGACCAATTTATTGTGTACTAAAACTATCAATAAATTGCGCATTTCAGTTGAAAGTATTTTACAAACATTCACCAAGAAAACTTATCTAAAATTAAATTATTTATTAAAGGTCATTTATGAAGTACCAATTTGAAAATGGATTTGACAGAACCTAGATACTCAACAAAACTATACGTCTAGAGTTTCTAGAATCGGATACGTATATTTTTGCCTTCGTAGTTACTGACACAAAACACACACACACGCACACGCACACGAACACTCACACGCACCTGCACACGCACATGCACACTCACGAACACTCACACAGTCACTCATTCACTCACTCACCACTCTTCACGCACTCACCCACTCATCACTCAATCACACATCACACAGCACACGTACACGCACACACACACGCTCACTCACACATCACACACACATGACATCACGCACACCACGCATATTCACTCACTTAGTCACTCACTCACTTACTCACTCACTCATTCACTAACTCGCAAGCTGACTCACAAACATAAAACACAATATTGTACGCACGACGTGCATACGACACGCACACACAACACATATACATAAATAACACACATATATACACACATGAAATACACACACAAACACACTAATAAACACAAACACATAAACGTACAAATACACAAAATACTAATACACATATAAAATACATAAATACAAACACACAAATACACAACACATAACATAACATAAATATATAAATACATAAAACAAAACACATAAATACAAATACACAACACACAACACATACACACACAATTACATAAACACTTCAAATACACACACACATAAACATACAAATATATAAATGCACAACACACAAACACACAAACACACAAACACACAAACACACAAACACACAACACACAACACAAACGTATATATTATACAACACGCACACACAACACATATACACAAATACATACACACATATATACACACACACAGACATGAAACGTAAACACATAAACACACACACAAACACATAAAATATAAATGTATAATACATAAACACATAACATATAAATATAAAAAATATTAATATATAA
>JARFJB010001273.1:55000-57500 GCA_036346205.1 Vesta saturnalis
CAACCTACAATGTGGATGTGTACGATCACCTTACCTTGAAAACTATTGAAATTAAAATTTAAATTTCGCCAGTGACCAGAACCATCCTAGTATATCAGTGACCTTGAGAATATACTTTGATGCAGACGATATGATGACCTTAAAAACCAGTACTTGAGCAGGCAATGTTATGTGAGTTGACCTTGAGCAAAAACACTCGTAAAAAGTATAGTAGAAAAGTGGGACAGGATCGGTCTAGCTATACTACTCAAGGCTACGGTAAAGTCAAGTTTGCTTTCGCTTTGATGTGACTACGTAGAAAAGACCAATTTATTGTGTACTAAAACTATCAATAAATTGCGCATTTCAGTTGAAAGTATTTTACAAACATTCACCAAGAAAACTTATCTAAAATTAAATTATTTATTAAAGGTCATTTATGAAGTACCAATTTGAAAATGGATTTGACAGAACCTAGATACTCAACAAAACTATACGTCTAGAGTTTCTAGAATCGGATACGTATATTTTTGCCTTCGTAGTTACTGACACAAAACACACACACACGCACACGCACACGAACACTCACACGCACCTGCACACGCACATGCACACTCACGAACACTCACACAGTCACTCATTCACTCACTCACCACTCTTCACGCACTCACCCACTCATCACTCAATCACACATCACACAGCACACGTACACGCACACACACACGCTCACTCACACATCACACACACATGACATCACGCACACCACGCATATTCACTCACTTAGTCACTCACTCACTTACTCACTCACTCATTCACTAACTCGCAAGCTGACTCACAAACATAAAACACAATATTGTACGCACGACGTGCATACGACACGCACACACAACACATATACATAAATAACACACATATATACACACATGAAATACACACACAAACACACTAATAAACACAAACACATAAACGTACAAATACACAAAATACTAATACACATATAAAATACATAAATACAAACACACAAATACACAACACATAACATAACATAAATATATAAATACATAAAACAAAACACATAAATACAAATACACAACACACAACACATACACACACAATTACATAAACACTTCAAATACACACACACATAAACATACAAATATATAAATGCACAACACACAAACACACAAACACACAAACACACAAACACACAAACACACAACACACAACACAAACGTATATATTATACAACACGCACACACAACACATATACACAAATACATACACACATATATACACACACACAGACATGAAACGTAAACACATAAACACACACACAAACACATAAAATATAAATGTATAATACATAAACACATAACATATAAATATAAAAAATATTAATATATAAACACACAAATACACAAATACAATAACACATAAATATAAATATAAACACATAAACACATAAATACACAAACACACAAAATACACAAACACAATCACACAAATATAAAACACAAACACAAACATACAAATATAAACGTACAACACACAAAATAATAATAAACACACAAATACACAAACACACAAACACGCAAACACGCAAACACGCAAACACGCAAATACATCAAAACACGCAAACACGCAAACACGCAAACACACAAACACGCAAACACGCAAATACGCAAACACGCAAAATACGCAAACACGCAAACATATTACTAAACACGCAACACGCAAACACGCAAATACGCAAACACACAAACACCCAGACACGCAAACATAAAATAACACGCAAAATACGCAAACACGCAAACACGCAACCACGCACACACGCAAACACACAAACATAAACACGCAACATGAAACACGTAAACATAAACACACAAAACACAATGCACAAACACACAAACATAAACACACACACAAATAACACAAACACACACACACATACACACACACACACACACACATAAACACATAAACACACACACACACACAGACACAGACACGCAGTCACACATAACAGAGACATAGACACAATGACACACAGACACACAGACACACAGACACACAAACACAAACACACAAACACATAACACAGACACATAAACACAAACACACAAACACACAAACACAAACACACAAACACACAAACACACAAACACACAACATAAACACACAAAGACACAAACACACAAACACAAAACACACAAACACACAAATACACAAACACAACACACAAACAAGACACAAATACGTAAATACGCAAATATAAATAATAAACACGAACATAAACACGTAAATACGCAAACACACAAACACACAAATATTAAACATTAAATACATACACATACACACACACACATACATATAAAACACATATAAACATATAAATACACATATACATAGACATAGACATATAACATATAGTAATAGACATAGACATATGACATATTAGACACATGACATAAGATATATAAATACAAAACATAAAATATAAATATAATACATAACATATAAA